>JBAJHX010000076.1:5247999-5267942 GCA_037176925.1 Amniataba percoides | reverse complement strand
CTCTCTCTCTCTCTCTCTCTCTCTCTCTCTCTCTCTCTCTCTCTCTCTCTCTCTCTCTCTCTCTCTCTCTCTCTACCATTTTGAAATGCCACTCCAGCTCCAAATTGACTCTTCAGGGTTCCTGTGCTTTTACGATCTGTCATTCAGCATTAGGCTGAGGGGAGAAAGTCGGGAGCCGTTCTCACCGCCTGGACCCTGGAAAATAGAAATTGCTTTAGTGGAGCAAATTATATGTGTCATTTTCATCTGCTCACATGTTACTTAATGAAAAGCTTTATTTTTTTTAAGTAACATAGTAGGTGATGCGGTGCCGGTGGACACCACAGCGGCCTCGTGGCGGTGTTCAGCCGTGAGAGTGGATTGTGGTGCTCACCGTGTCAGTGGCCTTTCCTGCCTATTAAGCCCGCAGGAGCAACCCCAGCTAATCCCAATCATTGCTACAGTATGGATTCCCATTATGGCTGTGCGATATATGTCTTGTGCTCGTAACTGCTGGCTCCTGCTCGGGTTGCACAGCGTGTATCACGTTGCATGATTCGCACAGTGCCTCATTTGATTACAGGCGCCAGAAAAAGGGGGTCAGAGGCAGATCTGATGACCGTGCAGGTCAGGAGGCTCTGCAGTGGTTTCCAGGACATCCGACAGAGTCTCTGTTTATGGCTCCCGGCATAATGAATGGTCCAAAGTGTGATTTAAATGGGCTAGCCCTGATCCATCTAATTGCTCCCCACTCAGTGTAATTACAACTTTGTGTGCACTTTGCTTGGGACTTCATACTGGCAGCCACTACCAGGTCTGCTGTTTTAGCATTTTCCTGTTTATGTTTGATTTCCCCCTGCTAGGATTGCAGTCGGACAAACAATATTTCCTTATGTGGTAATTAGAAGGGACACATTTGGAGACCTGCTTAGTTTGCTTGATTGTGCGTTGCCTGCTCATACCATTTGTGAATGTGCTAGACGTGCAGTTAAAATCCCTTGTTTCCCTCCTACGGTGAGGGACAGCGGGTAGCATGCAAGAATGTTTTTCGTATTTCTGATCAAAACCTCTCTGAAATCGGTCTTTTCAACTTGATGATTGCCACCTGTTTTCAAGGAGGTGGGTGGTGTTTGTGAGGAGTGATCATTAGCAAGCTCTCCAGTCGTTGCATAATTTCGTCTGTTCTCTGTGGGACGGTTTCATTCACAAAAACACTGAAGCAGTATTTCACAACACGTGAGCTTCAAGTGCTGATCAGCAGAAATCAGCAGATTAAAAAAAACAAGATTTATGTGTGAGGGGAACCTATTCATATGAATAGAGCAGGAAGAGTGAATAGAGTGTAAAGGTAAAGATAAAGGTATGATACTAAAACAACGTATTGTTAAAGGAAAGTTGTCAATGACCGAGAGGGGAAAAGGGAAGTTGAGTCATGGAGACAATGATACAGCAGCGGATGTATACACATTGATACAGATTGTCACCTGCAAACTGACAAAAACCCCAGGACGTTTTATTCTCTAAAATGTAGCTGTTTTTTTCAGCTCTATACAGTCAGTTCTATAGTCGGATTACAATTAGTAAGTAACAAAGTAACAATTGAAGATCCATGAAAAAGTACAATTTGTTCTGTTTGGCAAACGATCACAAACTCGGAGGTATTCTTTTTATAGTTTATCCAAACAGAAAAATAAGCAAATTCTCACATTTGAGATGCTGGAAGGTGAGAATATTGGACAGGTTTTCTTCACAGAGTGTTTGAAAGTTGGACTGATGATCAGTCAGTTGTTGTAGTCAGTTAATTACCTGCTGTTTTAATCTCTCAAATGTTGGAGTGATGTGTGTATAGCTCAGCGTGCGGCTTCTTGCTGCATATTTATAAGCATATGTGCTTGTGTGTGAAGCTCAGCGACTCTGCGACTATGTTGTATGTGTATGTATGTTTATCCAGCTATGGATGAATGCTCCAGCAGGCAGGCTGAGTGTGTATTGTCAGCGGCGTCCCAGGAGATTTGCTCCAGGCAGGCACAGTGTTAGTAATAGACTGATTTACCTACATACTGCTGCCTAACTTCCCTGCTGCTCCAGGGAGCTACAACTACTTGGCTGACTGACTCTGCAAGTCGCACACACACACACCCACACACACACACACACACACACACACACACACTCTTCAATACAGCAGGTGTCAAATACAAGTGGCACCTTTGCGAGTCCGTGTCACCTCCAAGAAACGATAAGACATGATGTAACATATTCAAAGCAGCGGAGGCGGTGTCAGTTTGCCAAGGAGCTGTAAATAAAATGCCCTGATTAGGGTTAATTATTTTACAGCATCGTGTTAAAAGAGCAGTTAGAGCAAATGCCAGCCTGTTGGCTTTTCCCTTTGCAATAAAAATGCTCTATATGTGCTGAAAATGGGCTCCACTCCCCCCCCATTCCTCTCACTGGCAGAGCCGCTTTGCCACATTTGAAGTTCCTGCACTTGGGGTGATGTTTGTTCTCAGATTAATCTAAGCCCGGTGGCTTTTGAGACGCTGTCAGATCGTTAGCGACGACTGTGTCATGTATTCACAGCAGGGCGGATAAAACACGTGTCTCAATTTGTCATCGGGAGCCTGCAGCAGCTCAGTCAAAGCAGCGTTTCAAAGACTCCGAATCAATCAGTTCTTCTTATCTGATGCCCCTTCACTCAGAAAGTAAGAAAGAAACTTGAGTGATTTTTAAGGCTAGATTAAACTGATCCGGCACTGCTTCTGCTGAATACGCTCTCTGTGCACACAGAATACTGAACCCTTCTTATCCTAACATGGGTTTGGTGTTCAGTAGATCAGCTGATAGAAACATTAACCCACATTCGGCTCAGTTCTCAGTCTAATTATAAAACAGTACAGAAACAAGTGCATCAGTCGCCCTCAGCCATTCGTTCGATCTAATTATGAACTGGCCACTATATGAGAATCTCAGATAAAACCTGCAGATAAACACATGATACAGTCATAAAATGGAAGATATATAAGACGTCACATTATAAAAGGCTGTTGTCTGGCATTGGACGCTCCTGTCAGAGTATGCTGGAGATGAAATCAGCTCACTGCCAGTAGGTCAACAAGTAAAACCTGCCCATTCAGACTGGATTAAGAGTTACTGAGCAGTGCAGAAGGCGCGGCCTGCTGTATTTATGCCGCATTTTCCAGGCTTATCTTCTAAATGACACATGCTTTACCTATGAACTCTGCAGCTGGCAGCGCCTCAGCTTTTTCTCAAACGTCTGGAGACATTTTTCCCGCGGCTGAACGAGGGTTTGCTGATTTGCCAAAGCACGCAGAGCGCGCAAGCTAAAGTGTGGAAGTCAGGGCGGCTTCATCTGCCAGCTCCGGCGTGAGCAGCCCACTTGGCAGCTGACCTGTTAACAGATAGGATGGGTGCAACTCGCAGGCGCTGCTAAGTCGCTAATGTTCGGAGGCGGCCCCGCGGGGAGATCGGCCTCTCCGCTCGGCCAACGCAAGCCTCATTTTCTTGAGCTCGAGGGGAAATTAAAGTCAGCTGTTTGGGAGGAATATCAGAATTTGGCTGGTGGTGGGAGATGGTTACAAGCTCTTTTGGATGCTGTTACGCGAGCTGAGGTCACGGCGGCTCGTCAGATTTTGCGCGGGTGCTCCGAGGAGCTCGTTGGCTTGCACAGCGCATGTCAGTGTGTTTGCCATATTGGATCATAGAGGCTCCTTAAATGGAAAAAAAGATGCAATGCGACCTGTGGAAAAAGTCTGTCTGCTGGACTAAATGGCCACTAGACATTTATGCATTTGATTTAGTGTGCGCATTGGCATTGTGCTTAGTCTATGGTGTGTGTGTGTGTGTGTGTGTAGTATCAGTGTCCATTTTTTTGTCCATAGCTGCGGCCCCGCTCTTTTGTTATACATTTATTACACTTGATGTGTGAAGTGATACAAATAACTCTCGACACATGCCCTCTACGCTCTTAATCTATTTTCCCCCACTCACCTTTTCGCACACTCGACACGGCCACACTGGACGCCGCCGTAAGACACAAGGAGCTGATTAGCGATGGGGAGGTAGATTTGTGCTGAAGGCCAAGGGTCTGACTCAGAGGCTGCGAGCAGTCAAACAAAGAGAGGTGAGAGCTGCGCGTGGGAGGAGATGAGTAACTAGAGAACACAAAAGGACAAGAGAGTAGGACAAAGCCGTGATAGGAACAGGAATTTGTTCTTTTTTGGAATTTGAAATAACACATTCAGCATTGTTTTTTAAAAAAAAAAATGAACAGCAAAACATTGCATCAAATTTCAGTTTTTTTTTCCTTGTTATGTTTTTACTGTCTTTCAACACTGCTGCAGTATGTAATTTAATGGATGACAAAAAAAAAACTCAACCCTGCAATGAGCAATAAATCACTGTTGATGATGGTGAGGTGGAAATGCATTATAGAGATGCATGGCATTATACTTTAAAATACAGTATACCACCCAGCCCGAGGAGCAGGGGAGTGAGCAGCCAAGTCCTGATCTGTGTGTGCAGTGTTAGGGAGCCCTGCTGCTCGGCTGCCTGCCCCGCAGCCCAACATCTGCTGAGCGCAGGAAGCATTTGAAGGATAATTAAAAGGACTGGCTTCCAACTCATTTCCCGCCTCCCATGGCTAAGCAGCAACACTCTGCTCAACAACAAGAACTGCAATTATTTTGGGAATTAAGAAGAGAACACAGGAATACAAATATCAAACGCGTGCAACAAGCGGATGTCTTCGTTTTCCCGTTCCAGTAATAACACATGTTCCAATTTTTTTTTTCCTCTTTCTCTAGCTGGTGGGTCTTATTAGTCACCCGCCTATAGAGGTCAAAGCTGTGGCTGTGTTATTTTATATGTCAGCGGGAACACTGCTCTCTTGTTTAGCTCGCTGCAAACACCCAGTTGACTCGGGCTTGATTTGTGAACCCGGGCTTAGTGGTGTGTGAAGCCAGCTGACGCTCACAAAAAGCAGTAAAAGATGCACGTTCTTTATCCCTCAATAGGTCTTTTTCAAGGAGATACTCAATAAAGTTCTCAGTGCCTTTAAAGGAGCTGTTAGCACGAGCTTTGAGACAGGGGAGACGTGAAATATCACATCACCTGAAATGATGTTTGAGTTGCCTGGATGACAATAATGAGTGGGTGTGAGTATGAAGTGCTGGCTCGCACTGAGATGTTAATATAGTCTGGTTCACCAAAGGCTCAGGGCTGCGCTTTGTCTTCCCAGCAAACGGTAATAGTAAGAGGAGGCATAAAACTCTGATTTCATTTTTAGAGGGAGGCTGTAAAGAGGGATACGTATCACTTCCTGCAACACTTGAAAGCCGAAACCATTTATTGGACGCTGGCCATTTTCTGCACTCGTTCCTTGGTGAACATCCGCGGGGTTTGTCAATGTGAGGAGACGTGTCATATTTATTCTCTTATTTCTCTGTGGGTCACCAGAGACTTGTTAACTGCACTCTCTTGGAAAAAAAAGACAAGTTTAGGATCATCCAGTTGCTGCCGTAATCCGCAGTCCAGCTCTGCGAGTGAAGTCTAGCCCAGCCTGCAGCCCCGCAGCCTGCTTCCTTTTGTGGGACACCAGTCATGTGAATAGAGCCCAGAATGGAGAGCCAGCTGTCCTTTTACTGCCAAGTCATGTGCAAGTCACAAAGCAGCAGCGCCACTTGAAAGAGAAAAGCAATAATCAATTTTGCAGAGTTAGCCTCTGAAAGGCTTGTTTTGTTTTCCGGGCCCGACGATTTAGGAGCGAGAGGCCGGCAGTGGCGTTTGTCGTTTTAATGGAATACACTGCGCCCTATTGTCCGCAGCCCCACGCCGCCTTGCATGAAAGTCCATTTTTGTACTTCGGTATAATCACGCCGCATTGGAGTGCTCTAAATTTGCAGTCACATTATGTCTTCGGCTTTTTTTTTTTTTTTTTTTTGGACTTGTCAGTGAAGTGGTTTGTTTACCACCCACTCTTCCAGGTTAAGACACTGAAGAAGAAGCTGGCCCAGAACTCAATGCACTTTGACACTCTCACAGAGCGTCGATTTTCAGCGGGGCAGCAGACAGAAACCAAAGCTCTTTTGTTAAGCTGGTATCTGTATAAGTATTTATGGCTGCCACAATTGGCTTTTGTCGGCAAACATGGGTGGGTGTGGGGTAGGGGGGTTTGAGTTCTGGGTGATTTGCACACTGGCTTTAAAGTCTTTTGTCAGAGCCAGAAGAGCATCACTCAAGCGCTGCTGCTATTGGCTGCAGTGAGTAAGACGGGCTGGAACACAGCTTTACTATTTCCCTGAGACGTTGTTTACAGGCTGAGGACAGCGTCTGGGAGCTTAGAGGGACTGTGTTGTGCTGGTACATACCAAACGGAGGCATTTGCTTACCTAACCTCCTCCGTATCTGCCTGGTAGGCTGTATTTAAGTTGGGGGTGCTCTGCAGAGACGTTCCCATTCAGGCGCTGCTGCCGTCTTTTTTTCCAGAGAAGGACCACTGCAGCGTTTGTGTACGAGAGACAGAAAACCACATCTTTAAAAAAAATCCACACCAGTCTTTGAACTGTCCCAGTGGTTCCTTACACCACCATGAAGAAAGATGTGATCCTGTCAAGCATTATCACAAAAAGATGCTATCTTCATGTTAGCTTTTCGCATTTCAGTTATTTTAAAGATATTTGTGGAAATGATTTTGTTGCGTTTTGTCGTCACTCCGGATGCTGCACAGCTATGTGTTTAATGTAATGTTAACTCCAGACTGACAGGACAGGCTGCTTCACCAGCGCTGAATCATGGAGGTCTCAGTTCAGAGCTTTCAAAGTGATCGGCTGAAAGCGACGATATGATGTGCTTAAATCTTATCTTTACAAACATTAAAGAAAAATGGTGTCTTTTCCTCTTTAGCCAGCTATAGTTTACAGACACCAGCTGAAAAACAGTTGTCTGTTTGATATTATACTGATTGTTCAAACACTATCTATGTAATGCTAAATTGTAATTAAAATGCACTCTGCTGTTTAGTGAGATGCAGTAAACCACACTGCTAACTATTTTCACTCTTGATGAATTAAAGTAGTATTTTTAATCACTTTTTTTTAATTTCTCGGCTAACAGTGCAAAGATGGACGCTCACACCAGCGAGTGTTCAACATTTCTGTTTGATAAATGACTTGCAACAAATCAGCCATCAGCATTTTTGTCAATTAATTATCTTTTGATTAACCGATTAATTAAGTGACTTGCAGTTTCAGCACTATTTTGTGGTCAACTCAGGCGCTTTTTTTTTTTTTTTTGAACGACCTCACTGCGTCTGTGTTAGATGCAGGCTCTCCCCTCTCAGCCTGTGTCCACACGTGGCCGTGAAGCATCCACTGACCCGTGACCAATTGCTTCTATTTAATTACCGTGATCACACATGCTGCGTGTCTTTGGCTTGATGACACGCCGTTCCCCGGGGAGCATGAACAGGATCACAGAGGTCAGTGTCTCAGCGAAGGTTGTCTCCCCCTCCCCCACTCTCCTCCGGACATGTCTCCTGCTGCCCCCCCCACCTTCCCCTTCACATGGGCCCACCACAACACACACCACCTCAAACACCAGCCTCTTTTGCCATGACATGCACGCCCTTCCCCTCATTTCACTCCTTCACTCTGTATGCCTCAATAACACTTGCAACGGGTTCAATTAACACGCGGCTCGACCTCCTCGCCCCGCCGCAGTCCCCCCAGGAGATAACTGGGATTGTGCTCGGCTGCCTCGGCCCTGAAGATTTCCTCTTAGCGGGATGGAATGAGAATACACTCAGCAGCCCACAATGGCTCCATTCCAGGATGTGCCATGTACAATAAAGGCCTGCACAGCTCAGTATGATGGGCTCTGAGGAAGCCTTGTCGGAAAGTAGTAATTGAGAGAGGGGGTGTAGTGGAAAATGTTGTGATTGCGAAGCATGTTTTTTCCTGTAGTGCATGCTCCCTTTTGAAAAATGGATCCGTTGGCCAAGAACAAATGTCGCCTCGCAAGACCTCCGCTTGTTTTCAGCCTCTCTGTGAGAGCGAGGTATTTTCAAAAGCAATTTGATGAAAGCTTGCTTCCCCTTTACCTTCTCTTCCTCTTTGCTATCCTTTACTGGCAGCCTTTCTTGTTTCACTGAGCGCACTGTTCTGGAGAACGGCGGTGTGTCGTTTGACATGTAGGCGGACATGTTTCCACTGAATGACGCAGCACAGCTTACTTCCACTCAGTTTTTATTTCCAGTTACTTAAATGTATGTAGTCTTGCCGAGCAGAGGCGACCTGCCCTCCCAGACCTGCTGCCTGTGGATCGTCAAACGCGAGCCTCTAAATCTGCAAATATATGGCCCGTTCCTTTTTACTCTTCTTGCCGACTGCTGATTTAGTGAAATGCATATTTAATGTCGTGTGCTGAATGGGTTAGCCATCCCTCATCGGGTTCAGAGGCTCAGCTGGTCCTGCTCAGTGATTCTGCTAATCCCCTACCTGCTGAGTTGACCTTTTTATAAACCAAAGGCAGCTTTACTCAGACTGGATCTAAATAATATTTACAACCCTGCTCTTTTCATTTCTACAAAACTCCAAGTTGGGAATAAGTCTGTGTGCTTAAAAAACAGAAAGTTGCAGAAAGTTTGTTTTTGTATTATGGTTCCAAGGAAGCGGGGCAGAGGCTGCTATCATATCTACTGTGTATTTGAGGAAACATTTTGACGCTGCTTATGCTTAAGTCTTTACTTCCTTAAAAGGGACCTTGGTGAATTGTGCAGAAGCAGGGCTGGAGCGATGATAACTCGATATGGTTAGATCTAACAGCCTGTCACAGAGTATGAATCAACATGACAGCAGCCTGTCAGTCTGCAGCTTTTGTCTTGCATGTCAAAGTACACACCTGTATCCCACTGGTGAAAAGAGGATGTCCTCTGGAAAGGCGGGAAGAGATGAGCAGAAGTCTCAGTAAAAGTTGTAAAAGTGCACATGCATTAGTCCTCCAAAGCCGAGCAAACCGTTGACAACAAAAGTAACACAACGTGAGTTATGTGGATGTGGGCTTAGATTTTTTTTTAAAAACACCAAAATACAGACTAGGATGGTCTGCCAAAAAACACACTGATTGATTTCTTCTGAGACCAGAAACATAACAAACCCAAGAAGATACCATCCCAGTCCCCACACAGACAGGATGAAAAAGAGCGAAACAACATTCAGTTATGGTAGAGGAATGTGATGTGACTGGAGACACAGCCAGTAGCTCTATTTACATTATAAGTTAACTTGTACTGTTTTGTTAAGCAGATAAAGCATGTTTGCACAGTCAAATGTTTACATTGTTATTCAGTATATACTTAAATCACTGAACATACTAATACTACTAAAGCAAGCCATGTTTGCTCAGTTAAATGTTTACATATGTTCTGTTTTTTATTCTAAAGTTTAACTAAACACCTTTCCAGTTTCTTGAGCCTTCAGTCATTATCAGGATACTCCTCAAACTGCCAGCACTATCTAATTATATATCCTGGTAAATACTGATGAGATTTTCTTTAATTTTTTTTTACATATTGTCCAGGCCAATGCAGAATTTCTTATCTCGTTTTTATCCCGACTATTCATTTGTTCTGATCATTCAAGACCATGCATCTGTCTCACGCGCTTGATAGCTGCAATGTCATGAACGCCTGTGTTCTTTAAAACAGTCCATTACAACAGAGCTGCAAAAAGTGCTATCCAGTAATGTTCAATTTTTGTGGAAACTGAGTAACATGACCTGCTATCTCAAAAATAACGAGTGTCAACATTTTTCTGTCTCAAAAACACGTAGACGTAAAAAGATTTACACATAAAGTGTTTGTGCTGTATTAGATTGCAGCTTTTGTCTTTTATACTTTATACTTCCTTTTACCTTCCATAAATAATCCTCATCCCGCGATGCTTTTGGTACTATGTCCCCTCTGAATTACCTGCACAAGCCTCTGGTGTTAAATCAGGCATACGGGTAACTCCAGTCCAGTCGCTCGGGACTCCTCCTCCCTCCCATCTATTACATTATAGCTTCTCCATTGTCCAGAGCTACTGTCAGCTCATGCCTCTGCTCTCCCTCCTCATCTGCATGCTATTTTACACTTTTACTGGTTTACAATTGTGGCGAGTGAACCGGTGTGATTATTAGATGAGTGAACTCAAAGAAAAGCATTTTTCTGCCCATTTTAGGCTGTTATATAAACTCTTGTAAGATGTAGCAATTATCCATGTAGCCAGCGAGAGAACAGATTGTTTCAATTGTCAGTATTTTTATATGCATGAATAACTGAATCATCTTGGTATTGCAGAGTGATTAGTCCCTATGCAGTTTTTTTTAAAGTCTCAGTAATTTGCAGACTTGCCAGTGATCCATTTCCTGCCTCTGTAAAATGGTTAACTCAGAAATAACAGATGAAGTGTTCATGTACAAAAGCAGCAGCAGCAGCACAAAGCGGCGCGCTCACCGGGCTGCTGGAAAATTGCAGTCTTTCTCCAGAGCTAGTTTACTCTAGGTAAGCGTTAAGAGGAATTGGGACTCTGCCTCCCCACTGAATGAGTCAGCAATGTGTGAGCTGGCAACAGGAAATGGTAGTAATCTGTCTGATAGAGCGGCAGAAAGTGTTGCACGGGATCATTTCCATGTTGCTTTTTCATCCGTCGGGATGTTTGTCTGTCACGCTCAAATATGTGTTGTGATTGGAGCGAGGCAGAGTTTGTTATATGCCATTGATCTGCTGAATGGGACTGCAGGAGGGTAATCATTTGTGGTGAGTGATGATGCTGTTTGGGTGTTTTGTGTTCCCCTTGCTGAAATGAACATCCCCGAGGCTCGGGTTAAGCCAGAGGGCTCCAAGATATCGGCCTGCAGCATAAAAGACCTCGCCACCTTAGACATTTAGCAGATGCCTTTATGCGGAGAGAGCAGGTGCAACAGTGTGCTCACTCCAAGTTAACGCTGCGCTTCACCAACGCTGCCAGCAGCCAAATTGCAGTCTAATACGCAGCTGACATTATGTAATGATAACGCTCTCACAATCAGATTAAACATATGAACATTAAACCCTTACACATCTCATTTTCAAACCTGCCATCATTTACATGCTTTAGTGCTGAGCTGATTAGTTGATCAATTGATTTGTTAATGGTCAGAAAAATAAACAGATATTATTGCACCAATTATTCAAGCAAAAAAACCCCAAAAAACAACACAAGTTATCTGGACATGGTTGTTTTTTTTGATAAAATGAGACATTTAAAGACACCCTTTTGACATTTTCACAACACTAAAGACCACCAGGAAGGAGAAGATACTAAATCATCTTCCTTATGTACTCACTCATACACACCTACACCTGAAACAAGTGTAGGTGTGGTGGTGTTTGTCTGAGTCACTTAAAAAAACTTTCTGATATAAAAGGACTGTATAAACAGGGCAGCAGAGACAAGAGTGCTCAGAAACTCTTGAGAGGCTCAAGTGTTGCCTGCACTGGACATGCCGACAAACCATCGACCAGACGAGGAGACTCTGTCTCATCCAGTCTCAGCCAATCGGAAAGTGGCATCAGGGCAGCGTATAATATGATATTGCACTTGCCTCTGTGAGTCATGAGTTGCAGGGCAAACTATGGCAAATATGCAAAGATGTTTTGAATTGCTTGGCTGAAGGGCTATTGTTGAAGAAGTGAACCGTTTTCAGATGGAGAATCTGCATGCCTAAGTGCAAAAATAAAGTAGAGCCACAGAGCTGAAGTGTGAGTTGTTAACCCACATGTCTGCTGACTCCATTGAAATGAAAGTTTTGCCGGACAGACGACTGAAAAAACAACAACAAAAAACACATGGCGTAAACACTCTGTTGACACAAAGCAAATGGTTTTCCTTCTCCAGCAAGGAGCGGGTTCTTTGCCAGATCTTTTCCAAGTGATCTCTGCACTTACACACACACACACACACATTTATACAAATCTCAATCTTCCCAGGAAAATATCAGATCCGGTGAGGCTGATAGAGAAGGAGGAGGAAAAAAAAAGAAGACAGCTGTTAGGTGGAAAGTGTGAAGTCATTTATCATGGCTGTGGGTGGTGAGGAAGGGGAAGGTGGAGAGGAGGAGGGTACGGAGACGTCCCCGGGGACTCCTCCTGTGGCGGCTCTGATCTTGTCTCGGGGCAGGCTGGGTTGGGATAATAAAACCTTTACAGCCATTAAGTGAGTGAGTCACAGCGGGCCGTTGCTAATGCCCGGCTTGTCTCGGGCTCTGCAGGTTCGATGCATCTCATCGCCGGGCTGCGGCCGCTCACACTGCTGCACATGGGCCTACTGCAGCTGAGCTCCTACAGCTGTCAGCCACAGAAATGACTGTGACCTCTTGACCCACCTGTGCCGGATTGTTGTATTTGCCAGATTGCTGGCTTTGCCTTTCTGAAAGCTGTTAGGGGATGTGGGGCTTTGCTGCGGCACTGGCTGAGTTTCATGCTCAGTTGTTACAGGATTCGTATTTCTGGAAAGAGAAATGGGTATTTGAGATAACGTCGCATCAGGAAGGAAAAGTGCTGAAGTTGAAAATCTGAGTGTGTAATCAACATGATATGAGTTTTATATATGGCTCGAGGTAATGAAGTTTTGGATCGAGGGTTTGACACATTTCCAAGACATAGACAGCACAGGATTTGAGTTTTTAAAAATTCACAAGACTTTTGCACACACTTGAACGGATACTGTAAGACATCAAAATCCCAACACCTCCACTGAACTCTTAAAGTATTACAGTATATCACAGTGTTAGAAGTGGTAACAAAGCAGCACGGTGACTCATCTTTCCTGCTCTGCCCACCTAAGATGTAGCCAGAGCGCTGTTAAACTAAAATGTGTTTTTTTTCTGAGATCTGTGCAGCATTTCCTTTCATATCACCTTGAAAGTTGTGATACTGAGATTTGTTAAAATGTTTGGCTGCAGTCAGGTTTGACCAGTATGTCTGCAAATGCACAGAGGTCCGACTGGTAATTATAAGTGTGTACACCCTGTCTCATAGAGCGATTAAATCAACCACATTTGGCCCTACATAGTTTCGTGACATCTTAATTAGAGTGAGTATGCAAGTACAGCTGGAGCTGCGTGTAGCACAGCTAAGTCAACAACTCTGAGGAAGTGTGTTGTCATCGTTTGACTGTGACAGATAACTTGTTGTCAGTATTACTTTTTTTGGTAGCACCACCCAGAATGTGACACATTTGTTGAAACGACGCTCGGCATTCAGCGCGGTGTTATTACTGCGTCTCAACGCTGCAAGTAGTTTTGACACTGAGACTAATGAGGTATGAGTTTGCCCTCTCTGGCATGTTGCCTTAAGAAATGCTTGTGCACTGTGTTTAGATAAGATCTTATCTGGTTCTTATCGCACTCATTTCTGATGATAATCATCACATCTTCCAGTAAGGTTTCTGTCACTGTGCTGCCGTGGTAACTGTACAGCGGCTTAATGTTGGAGACCAAAGAGGATTTTAGAGGAACTAAAAGTGTCTCTTCTCTGAGCGGCTGAGAGAGACACTTTAGTCCTGGTGTTAACGCCGGATTGTAAGAAAAACAGTGTTCTGATTCAGATGGAAAATTATGAAATACACAAAAAAAGAGGTGTGTCATGTTTTTTTCCCCCACCTGATTTATTTTTAAATGCACATTAGACAAGTGGGAGAACTGGGTTACTTGTTCACATGTCATGTGTGATATGAGGTTACTGCGAAAAGTCCCCAGTGACCCAAAGAGCTCTTGAGTGTGTCTGTAATGTGCCACGGGTTCAGGTCTGCTTAGCATGCTGTTTGAGATGGTTTCCTCCCTGTACTCTATATTTAACGCCACCACATTAAATTTTAACCATGAGCCTTGATTGCTTACAATGGGAAAAGCTCTCATCTCCTTTAGCAAAGATGCATTGCCCGGGATATCGCGTCCCTCGTGTGAATAAGATATGATATTGCATTGGATTGTTGAAATTGAGACAAAATAGGGAAGGAAGGATGTGGGCAGCAGCAGAATTGTCAGGCTTAGAGTTCAGTTTGTGAAATGACAAGAAAAAAAAATTCAGTGTTAGGTTGATGGCTTAATAGATGATGCATTTGGCGTATTTCAGAGCCTGAGTATGAGTGTGAGCTTCGGATGTGCCATTTCCTCTGTTTCCCATCTTTTATCTGAAAGCTCTCATTGAATTATCTCACTGAATAAAACTTATATTGAATAAAAGAGAAAATATTCAGTATAAAGAGTTCAGCAGATGTGAATTTATTCTCTCTACAGAGAGTATTTACCATGTGCAGATATAATCACCTCTAATTGTTGTTTGATGAATAACCACACGAGCCACACAAGCACCAGATGAGTTAAAGCTGCAAACTGCAACCTGGCTTTGTGGCTTTGCAGCTAATAGCTGCATTTGTCCGTCACTGAATTGCTGCAGATCTGCAGCAGTTTGAGGTTTCCTGCAGAACCCCTTTAAAGTCATTTCCTACTTTAGTTTTATTGCAATGACTCTTCTACGCTACAGGCTGATTACTTTACTGTAATGTAGTTGTCACTGCTCAGTCTCATCCTCCTCATCATAATAAAGGCTATCTCAAACTGACTATAGCCATTTTAACATTGAAATTCAAAGTCAGATCAAGTTGTGATTGAAGGATTCAAACTCAGGGTTTAACAGTGTTTGACTGAATCCACTGTCAAATACACTAATTCAGTCTGAATCCTTTTCAAATTCTTTAAAAAAATGTAGTTATGATTAGCTTTCAACATTTGCAAGACAGTAAAATTATGAATAACTAACAATGTATTTTCAGTTAAATTTAGATCTGTGGACTTGGAGAAAAGTTTTATAGACAAGTCCTAGCTTTGACCTGAAAATGGGATGAACAGCATACTAAATGACGCGCTGATTAAATATGCATTTGATGCATTTGAATATCAGATGCAGCCTTTATTTTGCACACCTCGTTCTTTACGAGCTACTTGCTCCAGACACTGGAGGTCCTGACTCAGAACAATTGAGTTGAAAAGCCTCATAAAAATTGAATTCTGAGAGTCTGGCGCGGTGAGCTGCATCGTTTCACCGGAGGGGACTCGCCGCTCCGTTGGTCCTGTTGGACTGTGAAAACACACACGCTTCACTCACAGACACAGAGCGGTGTGTCTTTCGCTAACAAACCATCTTAAGCCAAATACAGACGGATGGAAAGTGTTAACTAGACGACAATCAAAAGATTCAGTCTGCTGTGTTGTTAAATTACCTGCAGACTGAAAGCAATGGTCAAGAATAATGAGGTAATGAATAATAAAGAATAGCGAGAGGACTGCTAATGTTTCATTCCTTTTTAATAAATGAAAAAGACCAAGAAGAGCTACAAAGTTTGAGGAGAGATTTACTTGAAATGGTGAGTCTGGTTACTCAGATGGAACCAGGCATCAGAGTCCCACAGGGTATTTATTTATTTATAATCTGAAAAAGTTTGTCACTGCAGAGTGTTCACCAAGCACAGCTGATGGATCTCCACTGTTTGGCTGAAACCTGGAGAGGATCTGGGCCCCTCCCAAGACTACACAATACTGGGAGCAGCCCAGCAACAGCAATCTCTCTCCCTCTGTCTTAGTTTCTGTCTGTTTGTCCTCCTCTCCCAGCGGCTGACAGAGAGCCACAGGAAGCCGCTGTCAGCTGCCTCGGGAGCAGAGTGAGCGATGCAGGAAGTGACCATCAATCCCTCCTCATTTCCTCCGCTCTGGTCCCTGGCTGCTGGTTTTGGACGCCGCTCTCCCCGAGCTGCACGCCATCAATATGCACTAATGATAGGAATTAGCGATGAACCACTGGACACTGACATTAGGCAGATCAACAAGATGCTTGTTCCTCTATTTAATGGTACATGGCAAGCTGCTAGGGCAAAGGAGCTGCACCCTGCACAGATTAGGACCAGATTGAATTAGCTGTGGCTGGACAAGTATGAGAGAAGCCTTTAGTGGTTTGTATGGTACGACAGTACATGTGGTAAGGCTTAGAGATTTGAACGTTAGAGGAAACCGAGTTTACTGCGGGCTGAAAAACCCGAAGCGATCTGCAGAGCACATTTTTCCATGATCACCTCTTTGTCCCGTCTAACAAAGGCAGGAAGCTTCAGAAGATGTCTGGTATTTTACAGCAGAAAGCAACCTACAACCGAAGACATAACTACAGCTGCAAGAGATGTGCATGATAGCTGAAATGTAAAAATGTAAGATGTCACTTACCACTGCAGGAGGGACAACAGAAACCCAGGTGTCATATGCATGTGGTGTTAATACAAATGCTAAACACACAGATCAAAAAGCAGAACGTTTTCTGTATTTAACAAAAAAATGTTCCATACACAGATACACGGTTCCTTCAGACTATTTTTTACTTTAATTAAGATAAAATTGACTTGCTTTAGTTAAAATTATTGTGTACTAGTTATTTTCATATCTCATGGCCCCACATTTTACTAGAGCTGCACCCTGTGTGACCATGTGTGACGATAAACTTGAACTTGAGCACGGTTGGGTTAATGTGGTAAAACACAATCAGCCATAAAAAAACCTTGAAAGTTGTCTAAAATTTGTAAGTTAGGTTAACTTAGGTTATGGCTTGTACTGACTGATGTATTTTGGCTCCCTGGGGGAAACAAGCTGTAAACAAAAAGTGACACATTTTCCCTCGTGACATTTTGATGACATATTATTGCTTTTAAGTTGCTTATTTGCACACACAGATGAAGGGAAACAGTGGCATTCATTCGGAGCCATGTCTCTGACTACCTGGTGAACAAAACTGCGCTGACACTCCGTAGAAGGGTAGCTGTGATAAAATGGCTGTATAGATCGAGAAATAAGAGTCAGACAGAAGTAATGAAAAATGACAGTTTAACCTTTCTGTCTGGAGAGGATAATTTAGTTAATGCTATTTAGCCTGCTTAGCTCCATAGTCAATACTGAAAAGTGCTTTCTGGATAAAGAGACATTTCTGCTCCTGGTGACCATGTCAGCTGTCCGTCATTCAGCTGTGTTGACCCCACGCTGACCTGTTGCTGCAGAGGATATTGTAGCCCGAGGCAAAAGACTGCCACTGTGAACAAATTCTCCGGTATTTCTTTTTATTTAGTTTGCTGGGGAATTTCAGTGGGAGGGAAAGGCAGATGCCCTCCAGGCAAACAGTTGAGCAGGCTGACTGTGAGAGGCTGAAAACTTACAGGCATCCAACTGGCCAGTTTTCAGCATTGCAGGGTTATGCAGTATCCTGATGGTGTGTCAAACTTTTTTTTTTTTTTGCTCATCTTTTTCTTTGACGGCCTCTTTGTTTTGTTTCTTTACTCCATCTATGCAGCCCAGATGTTGAGCCTGTAGGAGTGGCTTTAGCAGCTGGAACTGATTTCTCCAGACCGCAGCCCGTGTTATCCTCGCTCCCTCCTCCACCACGCTCTCGTTGTGGGAAGTTGCCGTCTCGCTGGCACTGAACGAGTCTCCTCTCCCTCCTGTGATAAATATTGCAGGCTTTTGCCAGTCGAGGCCAGACATTGTCAGGATATTGCTCTGCTTTTAGCACCAAAAGGACTTCCGCTTCCCGGCTCTTTGAACCAGGCGGCGCAGGAGACAAGAGAAAAGAGTGTAATTGCCAGGGTGGAATGTGCTGCTCGCCAATTAATGGCAGCCTCCTTTGAAAGAGGAGTATTGTAGGGGTGGGGATGACTTTCGGCTGCCATTGTTGCCCCCTGATTGAGGCCTCTTCGAGAGGGGGAGGCAGAGCTTGTTGAAACGTCTTACAGCTGAGGCTCCACACCGCGCCGAGAACACCAAGAGCTCGGGGGGCTTGGAGAGACGCACGCTCAATAGTGATACTCTTAAAAGATACGGCTGGCACATCATTTCCGCTTCCTTCATTTTGACTTTCATTATTAAAATTGGACAAGATATCATTACCCTCAGACGCCTCAATTCAAATCTTCTGACACCCTTTTATTGTTAATCATAGGAGGATGTGTGATTTATTCTTTGAACCTTTTTTTTTTAATCTGCCTCTGTCTCCACCCCCTGTATCCTGCACCGCCGTTACATCACACGTGGCTTGTTGGGTCGAGTTTACATCTCAGACCTTCAAAGGTGATGCAGCCCAATTTCCTGGCTTTCTCCCGTTCTAAAGAAAGCCTGTCAGTTCTCGGTGCTGACGGAGCCTCATGAAAGCCTCATGACCCACATCAAACAGCTAGATGGCTACAGAGAACATGTAGGTTGCTTTGTGAATTTGCTAGTTGCAGCATGAACGGACGGATTGCATTGTTTCCAATAATCGCACCTATGTGCAGCGCGGAAAGCTTCCGGGCTTGCTGCGAAGTGATTTCATATTAAAAAAATCCCCCAAACAGCACGAGGATATATGGGGCAAACACAGTGTGTTTTCTTTGATATCTAAGAGATGATTGATCTGCGATGCTCTCTCCTCTGTGCGACGCTCAGTTGTGTTTTATGTAATTCAGACCGGCTTTGATAATCCAGTGTAATACATCAATCATCTTAAAAAGAGAATCCTGTCTGTCATTCCCTGTTAAGCCCATCTTCTGTGAGTCAGTGGGTTATGAATCCAGCAGCAGCTTTCTGTGTGTCTAATTTTCACACCACAAGGGAACCCAGCATTGCTTTCCATTGTAGCACCAGGCCTCTCAGTTTGAAACCAAACATTTCTGTTGATGAATGTGGCTGCTGAGAGCGTGGAGCTTTTTTTTTCTTTTTTTCTCTTCCTCTTTTCCTCTTAAAGAAAAAATGAGGATCAAGCTTTGTGTGCTGTTCAATGTGTGGGAAGAGAGGAAGAGGAATGTATGAACCCCGCAACTACCTCCAGCCTGCCACGGCCTTTCATTACCCAGCGTGCTGAAGGAAAGGGGAATTGAAAGGTCTGTTCAGGAAACCCAGTCAACAGAAGGCAGACTACATGTCAAGTGAGCCGCAGCTGTTTTGTAGGGCAGTTGATCTGCTCTTCATGGCTTCATAAATTACTCTGCCTCCCAGCTATGATTTCCGAGCAGAGTTGTATTTACAATTGAATGGTAATTGTAAAAAAAAAAAAAAAAAAAAAGAGACAAAAAAAGTAATTGTTTAAAGATTTGAGCCCATCGCTCTGAGTAACACTAATCCAGTTTATAATGTTCCTCTCCATCACAGCCTTTCAACAGCTTATAACGTCAGCATGGACCTTAAGGAGAAAAAGGAGTTATTCAGTTGTACGGTGTTGACAGTCCTGTCTTAGGAATGGTGAGGTGTGACGGAGCATATGCTGAGTAAGACACTGTAAACATGGGGAAGTCCCGGCTCTGTGCAAAACATATAACATGTTTAACAGTGATCTTTAAAAGTGCTAGGAGACAGATTATTCTCTTACCTTTGGATAGAAGACGCTCCTTATCTAATGCTCAGCACGAAAGGCCACATTTGGATATCTATTTTTTAAAAGTCCTCATAGTGACAGGTTAAGTGTTTTTGCAAAGCGTTAATGTCTATTCTGCAAGGTTAGTTGGCCCTTTGTGATGGTATTTTTTTATATATTCAAACACAGGAGATCAGTCTCAGTATCAATGCTATAAAGAAGTCAACTGAAGCTGGGGCTGCCCTGAGCGATGACGTTCAGTGCTGTGAAATTGTAAAAGTGTAGCTATGAGAGGCAGCAGCAGCATCCCGGCCACGCAGAGGTGTAGCGACGCCGCTGACAGGGATCTAGGTAGCTTTCAAAGCCGTCGTGTGTCTCCTCTCCCGCTGCCGAGCTCAGGCAGGCGGAGAGCCGGAGACGCCGGGCTGCCGGAGACAAGGGCGCGTTCGCCAGCCGAGCTACAGCAAATCTTCAAAGGGAGGATTTGGATGAAGACGTTCGCTACATATCTGTG
>JBAJHX010000076.1:5218221-5238602 GCA_037176925.1 Amniataba percoides | reverse complement strand
ATTCCATTCTCTCTTGTCTACTTATCCCACATTCAGAGCCATCCAAATGAAAATTCATTTCTTTCAGTTAATTGACTTCCAGATTACAGCGTGCTGTTGCTGGAGAGAGGAGCCCATTGTGTTTATCTGCAGTGACAGCTGGCTGGAGGCAGCAGGGGGAATAGATCTGTCACTGTGCCTAGTTTGTCTGTGATCTGGCATCTGCCCAGACACTCCACCTTTGGCTGGGCCGACTCTAGTACACCTCCGCTCTGTCTTCACTACTATTCCTTTCCTTTCCTCCCATCCTTCACTTTGCTCCCCCCTCTCAGCGCTCTGCAGGACCTCCTGGAGGAACTTTATTTCTCAGCAGTAGAGTGCACTTTGGACCCGCTTTGACCGAGGGCAACTAGCGTTATTCACTGGCTTTGCAGTCACAGCTCTTGTTAATTTCACATGTGCTTATTGAGGGTCAGGCATCGTGGTTCAGTCTGACCCGGGTCTTACAGCAGGTGGGCCAAAATGTCCCTTCCCGCTTGTGTTTGCCAATTACTGCTCCTTGCCTCCAGCATACAGATTCCCCGACGTCCCGCTGAGCAGGGGTGCCTATTTGCCGCGATTATTTCATCACGCCAGCAGTCGAGCTGCGATGGAGGAAGGCTGCGAGATGAAACACAGTTAGCCCTCCGCTCTGATTCCGCTCTTAATTTTCACAGAGGGGGGCTCCTGTAATGAATCGCTGCCCCTGCAACAAACCTGCTCCTCTGTCACACAGGCTTCACGGGGGCCGCATGATGAGTAGACAGCTGTTTAGTTTTCTATCATTTGTGAGGTTTCATTCAGCTTCCCTTCATTTTGACAGCGCCACAGGGCAGGAAAACTAGATCCTCCGCCGGGGCCGAGCAAGGGTCAACACCGAGGAAATTCCTTTATTTGTAAACTCAAAGGTTTGTTTGTTTTTAGCTGATTCACTAAGCACTAGCCGTCTGTTCACACTCTTGCTGCAGCGTTTGATGTGTGTCTCTTTGCTACTTGTGCGGTGTTGTGTTGACATTTGACCAGAGTGCTTCTGTAATCTGTTTTTCTCCTCGCAGCCTGTGAGCTGGAGCTGTATAAACATGTCCTTCCTCCACGGGAGGCGAATGGATCACTCCTCATTACAGGGGAGGCAGGGAGACGAGAGGCGCGCAACCACCGCCGCTGTTTGATCCTACTGAGTGGAAGCAGGCCTGACGTGGGGCACACCACACATACGTGCACTTTCACGTGTACGCACAAACACATACGACGCAGCACACCCAGCAGGTGGTCTAGCAGCTGAAGCGATGTGGATAACAACTGAAAGAAACTTGAGCAGCCAGGTTTTTATTTCTTCACACGTGTGCCACGGACTTGCTCTTAAGATGTAAAAAAACAAACTCACCTGTACGTTCAGATTCATCTCTACTCACTTTGGGTTTCACGGACCTATTTCCATCAGAGCCTTTCCTCTGTCTTTCCTCAAAAGTGTGTTACCCATCTCGGTCCCGTCTCACCACACCTGAGCGCCCGTAGCGCCTGATTGGGCGCCGTGGTAACCCACCCAACACCTCGGCCTCGCACCGCTGCTTTGACACTACAGCAGCTGATGAGACATCATTCAGACCCGCTGGACTTCTCGGACCGGGTCACCGACACTGTACTTTTACATGCCCCACTGAGTGACTGACAGGCTGCTTCCTACAGGGAGGCAGCTCGTGGAGGAGCGCGGGTTTAGACTCGACTTTCTCCCAGCAGCGGGGGATTAAAGGCGCCGCTGTAAACAATCATCAGCCGATTCAGACAAGCTTGCCGCGGTCGGTTTCTGTTGCCGATAACTTGTCACTCATTACTTCCTCCACGGCCTCCTCCCAACTCATTTGTCATTAATCAGTCTGCTTACAATGTTATCTTCCTGTAGGGGCGTGCATATCTCAGTGACATGTTTATGCCGGGCTCTGGCGTGAGGTTTTGCATTTGGATCTCGCCTCTTCTTGAAACTGTTTGGGTTCACACAAGGAGCACACTGGAGAGCAGGCAGGATATTGTCCCATAAAACACAAGTGTGTAATTTTCAGAAGAAACCCTTCAGCTTTAAATCACATTAAAAGAGCAAGTCACCACTTCTTATTGGTAACTGCTAGATTTCTCTGTAATTGGAACTTTACACTTTTAAAGAAACTTTAAAAGCGCTCCGTTTCTACACCACAGTGAAGGAAGAGTCTTTCACAAAGATTAAGATAAAACTTTAATGATTCCTATTGGGAAAATGGGTCATTGGAGCAGCCATTTAAATAACTCAGATAGAGGAAGAAAGAGAGAATATAAATTAAAGTTAAACAGATGAGGGGGATTAAACAGAACAGAAGAGATTTACCAAACAAAGACATATTGGAAGTAAAATAATGAGAATTAAATATATGAATAACAACATTTATGCTCTGTGGGGACAGTAGCAGCAGAACATACAGGACCTCTAGGCTTCATAGGCAAAACTCATAGGCAAAAAATAGGCAAAACTCATAGGCAAAACTCCCATCTGTGCAGATATGCACAGATGGGAGTTTTGCTCACAGATCTAGTGGGCGTATATATTGATATCCTGTGTGATATCCATATTGTATGAGCTCTGAAAGCTGTTTATTTATGTAACAAGTTGTGCCGATGCAAATGTAGAGGATTTGCACATGTGGGACTGCAGCTGTGAAAGTAATACTGTTTGGCAGAAAAACGCTGGAAATGTGCGACACGTGACGCTGCCTGCTCATTGTAAACTGTTCCTTTTCCCTGTAGGAAACTCAACACACCAATCCCTTCATACCCTTTCACACCCTGCTTGGCTCTCACTCTTACTGCATTTGTTCGGAGTGCCACAGGTGAAAACAAAGTGAAAATTGAATGGAGGACAAAATCAATAATGCATGAACCTTGTTGAAAATCCCATCATAATAAGACCATCTGCAGAGCAAACATTCTGTAGTGTTACTGTTTATTGTTGTTTTTATGACTCTGAGGGACAATCGTGGATCTGCAGCAGGATCAGGAACACTTTTGTGTTTCGTGCCCATTTCTGACTTCATACTTGATCAGGAAAATCACATTTGAAGCTGCTCTCACTGCCGGAGCACCCTGTCACTAATAGTGGCTCCAGGAGGTTGTATAAAGTGACTGTGAAACAAGATGAAGACTAATCAGATTAAAGAAATGTTATTTCCTTATTCTCTAAAAGAAGAAGTAGGTAGTTTATTCAGAAATGACTTTTAGTCATGTGTGCTAAAGCTGTGACTGTGTCCTGACAGTACATGAGACACATAATCTGTGATAAAATTCAGATTCCTCTGGTTTACCTGCTGCCTGTAAGGCCATTTGACAAGAATACTCCGCACCTGAATCAAAACAACCAATCAGAACAGAGGATCTTACGGAGCATCAGTCACTCTCCTGCACAGACTCTGCTCCACTGTGCATGTGCTGACTCAGAGCTGATTAACAACAAATGAAGAACCAAGCAACGAGAAAACAAGTTTACGCAAAAAATCAGTGAGGAGAAGAAGAGCAGTAAAGAAAGGAAGAGTAGCACTGAAGGAAGGGCCTTTGGAGGCAACCTGGTGCACACCATAGAGAGGGGAAGGGTAAACTCGCTTTTGTTTTCAAAGTAAGAGCACTTTCAATACAGACTATTGCTTTAAAAGAAATCTATGTAGAATCTCATCCTTATAAAATTTGCAGCAGTTCTCTGTGTGTAAAAAAATTTAGTGGATGAATGTGTTTCAAAGCCTCGTTACATCATAAATCCTTTATGTGCAGTCCACAGGAAAAGGTGGGAGAAACACATAAAAGGTGTAAAGGTGCATGAGACACACCGGCAGCTGGCACGGTAGTGACCCTCCTTCTCTCTCTTTTTCTGTCATCTCCAGTAATTATTTACATCCCTCAGGAGTGAGTTGTCAGGCAGCTGTACTGCCAGCCTCGACTGCAGGGAGATCACTCTGTTCTCTTTTCTCCTGACACCATTTTCATACCTCTCCCTGTCTTCTTTCTGTGAAGTGGCTTGATGCCAGGGCCTTAGGTAACACCTAATAGACCCCTCTCTTTCTCTGTGTCTCTCTTTCTCTCGCCCTCAGCACTACTCTGTACCTGTTAAACACAGGATTAAAGTGCACTCGGCAGGGTGCAATTATACAGCGAGCACTGTTACATCCAGAGTTAAACACAGGCCTCTCTCCCTGCTCACTTGTCTGCAGCAGGCCGCTGCAGCCTGAAGGTAATTGTTTTGCTGTCAGCCCTTGGTTGATGAGTTGCCAGCGTAATTGCTTTACGGTTTGACCTCTGGTTTTTCAAACAAGCGCTCTGGTCAAGGATCTGCACCAGGCAGATGAGGGATGAGAGGGCGGCTGCTGTATGCATGTGTTTCTGTTTGTGTGCGTGTGTGTGTTGCGGTTCGTGGAGGATGGATAAATATGTTGGTCCTCATGCTCCGTGTTGCCCTCCGTGTCCTCTTTATTCTATACCAGGTCTTAAAGTGCACTTCTTTGCCTCAGATTAAAATCAGCATCTGATTCAATTGGTAGGTGTGCTCAGTAGACGAGGCTTTGCCTGGGTGACATCAGTGCGGAGGCGCAGTGACAGCAGCACACACTGATACTATACACAAGGTTCAAGGACAACAGGACATGACATGCAGCACAGCCACAGCGCCAGACGCTGCACACGTTACACTGTATTTATCTCCTGACATGTTATCCTTAACTTGCTGTTTTCATTTTCCCCCGCTGCTCCTCTGCCAAAATAAACAGGATCAGAAATTACTAGCTTGTAATTTCTCAGCTGAGAACTCTTAAATATTTAAAGAGGATGACAAAGCAATTCATCATGTTGGAATTGCTTTCTCAACTTAAAAAAAAGAAAAAAGAAAGAAAAAAAAAAGAGCCTGCATACAAAGTTTGTTTTTCCCCTCATGCAATCGAGAGATGAATGCAAAATCTTTTTGTTGTTGTTTTTGCAGTTTCTAAATGGCAAGAATTGGACTGTAACACACAGGTTATATATTTACAAGCTGTAGGATGTGATGGAGTTATTTGGCAACCTCTGATTTTGCGGGCTGTAATTGTTTCCAGCTGTAGCTAATCAAAGGTAATATGCTCAGCACCTGCAGGTGTGAGCATGATTCATACTCGCAAAAAGACGGTTTCAACGAGAAAAGGCGCTCACAAAGTCCAACCAGGCGGTAAGTCTTTCTCCATGTGAATGATCCAGCATGAGATGATGGCATTAGCCTGCAAATTACCAACAGCTGGTGGATAGTGATCTGTTGTTGAAATCTCTCAATTAGGCACATCACATTGAACTTATTTTAAGTTCCCGATCTTGGTGTAGCTATAGAGGTTTTTTTTTTTTTGGGCCATTTAGGGGTAGCAGAACAACACAACGCCGACATATCACCGTATAAAGTTGCTGTGGCGAACTTGTCATCAAAGAGTCGCTTATCCGACAGACAGGAGTGAGATTAGCATTAATTTAGAATGTTCACCGTCCTCTTTGCTCTGTTTTGCTAAATGCTCCATGCTAGCCAGCTAGTTGCTAACTCTGTCAGCCGTTTGGTGTTTGTAAGATAGCATACAGTATTCAAGACTCCTTTATGTGTCCCACAACGGGGAAATGTACAAGCTGTAGGATGTATAGGATAGGATGTATGTTGGCCTGAAATTTCTGCTCTTTTGTCTCTTTTGTTTCCATAATGACAACAGTTGTCTCAGCGGCTGATGAGAGCAGAGACAGTGACCCAAAATGAGACTGTAGAAAGGCGCTATGAAGAGAAGACAAAGTGTGATGATAATTCTCTCAGGGTTTGTGACTAGATTACATGGAGGCATTTCAACAGTTGTTAATGTAAAAATATTGACTGGTGCAGCTTAAAAAGACCTGCATTTAAGACTGAAGCAGCTAATCTTGCTAATCTGTGAAGCTAACGTTAGCTCAGGGTAATAGGAAATCTTGGAGTCGTGCTGTCAGATGGCGTTATCAGAGGTGAACAGGTATGTACTTCATACTTTGGCTTAAATGAATGAAATTATGGAGCGATGTGAAGTACAGCACAATTTGATATCCTAGTAAATGTGAGCTAAATTGGATATTTTATCTATTTATCTTTCTCTAAACTGTCAAGATTGCTAAAGTTAAATAATGCTGGGAAGCCGTAAACGGAAAGCAACTGAATCAATTTTATCTGATTCTTGTCACATAATTAAGATTATTATTAAGATAATTGTATACCTGTTTTTTTGTTCAGAGAGAGTACAGACTCAGACTTGAATTTATAAGCAGTATTTGTATTTTCACACTGACAGCATTGGTAAAAACAGCAACAACAACAACAACAAAAAAAACCCCAGCACAATTGGGTATTTTCTTCAATTCCTTCAACTCCAGCTGTTCTTTTATAAGAGAGGCCTTTGTCTGCAATTACATGACACACACACACACACACACACACACACACAGAGAAACACACACACAGAGATGGCAAGGTTGAGAACCTGAGGCAGTCGGGGGGGTGGAGGTGAAGGTGGAGATGTGGAAGAAACACTGACAGCTGAAGAAGGGAGAGACAGGTGTGAGAGAAAGTCCAGAGTGTTAAGTGGAGTTGTGGAGGGGTGTGTGTGTGTGTGTGTGTGTGTGTGTGTGAGTGACAGTGAGAGACAATGAGGAAAAGAGCGCGCTCCATTGTACGTGTGTGTATATGAGTGTTTTTTTCACACTGTGTATTGTGTGGGAAATGTTTTTTGCTGTGGATGGGTGTATGGTGTGAGGCCAGGGGAGTGGAGGTGGAAGTGAAACGAACACGCAGCCCACAAACGCAGTGTATTTAAAAGAAGAATAAGACATTTAAACAAAACAGAAAGGAAAAGCAAGCACGTGAGGTGGTGAGATAATAGAGAAATCCCATTGTGGGTATGTGAGTGTATCTGAGTAGGCAAACAGCTGCAGACGGTCACATGATGTGAAACACACGCCGAAGGAGGTTCCTTAAAATCCACGTGCACGTGTTTGTGCGTGAGTGGGTTTGCAAACAGTGTGTCAGGCTCGTTCATCGAGCAAACAGTGTGACGGCATCAGTTCGGGGCTGACTCAGTGGTTTCGGGAGCCCTCTAGGGCGGCTTTCAGCACCAACAGGAGCGCTTGTTTTTGTTGCCTCCGACACGATGCCTCATTCTCTCCGTGGCAGCTCGTTTTCCTCCCTGTCAAACAAAATCACCATGATCTCTCTTTTGGTAATCGTCTGAATATTCCAACGTTTAACATCCAGTCAGATGAAAAGCAGTTTTTGAAGAGACTGACAGCTACCTTTTTAAATGCACAACATGGGGTGATAAATGATTCAGCAACTCAACATTGTCAGTAGTGCAGAGAGTTGAAGGGACAACAATAAAAGTTTTTATTGCTCTGCCATGTCTGTCTCCTACTAACCAGGGAGACTGTTCAGATTTATGTGTATAGCAGACAACTGTCTCCTTGTCAAATTAAGCAGTATTGTTTGTAAATGCTCTCTCTTTGGGAGGAAATAATAGATCTCTTTACTGGGTTGTTTAGATGAGTTCAAAGACAGGAACTGGTTGTGGCTCATTTTAGTAGCATTGCAACTGATGCTTATATAGGTGATGGTTTCAGCCTTAGCTCACATCTTCATGTCATACTTCATTAATCGTGCCTAGCATAGTAGTAGTATTTAAATCCATCATTGCCCACATGAAATGTCAAACCAGTTTGATATGACAGCAAATTAGTTCAAGTGTCAAATCAATAAATCATAAATAGAGCTGGTTTGCTGAGCTGATGATGAAGGCTGCACAGTGCAAGGTATTTTTTTTTTAATCTGTAGTATTCAGTATTCACTTTTATAGCTGTGTCTTTGACTGTGCCAGTGAAACCAAAGCTGCTAAATGCTTCATTATGTGGGACAAGGGCAATGAGACTTTCCACAAACATTTGATCATTTGTTTTTGTTTAGAGTGTTGTGCTTTTGAAAATATCTGTTAAGATGCCAGTGTTTAGTGGGAGAAAGAGGAACTCATTCTTTTTCATCAGCCTCAAGGTCACAACGCTGCCTGTTCAGCCTACAACCAGGAACTTTGAAATATTGAAAAGTTTCATAATGGGTCGGTTTAGAGAGTTAAAAGGCTTTGCATGGTGTTTGCTGCATTATTTATACCAGTCACACATCTTTCAGGTCTTCACAATGTTCCTTGAGGACAGACGTAGGTTTTTCACTGAGCAGTCTGGTAGGATGGAAAAAACTTGTAACTTGAATTTGAGCAATTTCCATGTTTTTACCTCAATCTTCAGGTGTACAGAGGTATTTATAAGTTCAGGAAGATTCATCATCATGTCTAGAAAACGATTTAGAAAATGTGTGAAAGGATATTACATTTTTGAGGCAGATGTTACTCTGACTGCGGTGATATGAGGTTGCAGGCAGATCTGAGGTTTCTCCTCCCCTGTCAGCCATCTCCGGCTGGGATTCCTCTGCTCTGTCAGCCTCCCGCTGTGCGAACAAAGTCGACTCCTCACACCGGTTCAGCTCGCAGCAGGACGTGCTCAGAAATTCGGCTGACGTCAAAACAACTTCTTCCATCTTATGCACTAGTCAGTAGTGGGAGGGAAACGTGTTTTTGTAATTTGTATTTTGATTTGGCTTTGTAGTGAAAAGACAGAGAGAATAGGTGTCAAACTGTGAGCGTTCAGTAATGCAGACAGAAAAGCATGTTTGTTAGTATTCCAGTGCTTGTCGTTGTTCTTGAGCAGGCTTGCCATTAACATCCCTGGTGTGTGTTTAGCAGTTTTACCCATGAAGAACATATTCAACAGTTGGTTTGCAAATATGTTGAGCTGATTTGTTGACAGTGTGAGACCAACATTACACATTTATGGGTGTTTATTTGTTATCCCACTCCACCAATGGGAATAGCTGTTGCCGAGGCAACACTTCCTCTCACTGGAGAGCGTGAGGAAGGGAGAATTCCGTGGAATGACACCCGGCTGTATTTTGGGCTGCAGTGTGTGGGCTGAGCAGCAGAAAGCAGGGAGCTTCCTGTGACAATGGGTGGGAGGTGTACAGGACATATTGGCCTCTGTAGAAAGCCTCTTTCCTGTCAGACGATCTACTTAATAGTCTCTGGAGGAGCTGGTGGGAGGCTGTGATATCTGTTAGCACTTGATCTCTACTTTAGATCACAACAATCAGACATTTTTGGACCAGTCTTTCTTTGTTGATGATGTTTAGAATAGTTAGCAACTGTCCAACAACAGTTTATGTTGTAGAAAATGTGTCTGCCTGCTGCATTAGCAGCAACAGCAGCTGCACATTTAGTCATAAAACTGAGAGCAAATAATTTACATTCAATAAACACTTACATTCAGTAAATGGAAGTGCTGAAGTTTTTGGCCTTACACCATGAGAACACCAGCGCAGAAGCCAGCAGATATAATCTATACCCCAGGCTCTGGGGAACCACAGAGATACAGAGCCTGTAAGTGCATGTTGGGATGGCAGTCAGATGAGAGATGCATCAGCTGCAGCAGCAGCAAAGTGATCAGCAGTAGAGAGTGAGCAAGTGAGTTTGACAGCTGAAATAAACTGCTCAATTGGTGGCAGCCAGCTCAGCCAACACGTCAGCTGATGCAGAGCAAAACGCCACCTCTGATGTCTGATGTCATGTTGCCACCAGGTCACCACAAGTGTATTTTTTTCGTTTTTGTACGTTTCTTCTGCACATGCTGCACATGGTTCACAGATTCTTTTTTTTTACTCAGTGTCCAGTGACATGTGAAATCTCATTTAAGCTTATCAGTTGTCGCAATACAAGTTGTAACAACATCTAGGAACAGTAACAGAGAATTATGGTTTAGCTTTACATTGAGATCTGCACAGTGCTGTAACCGAATAACATGAATGATGATGCATAGCAACCACTCTCATTGGAAAATAAATCCAAACACCGAATAGGTGAACACAAACAAATTGTACTGAGTGTATTGATAGTCACAGCAAATCGTTTCAGTGTTAAATTACTCATTTAGTCTTGAATTGAATATAAAAAAGTAATGTTGACTTGCAAACTGTTGTAAGTACTTCAGGTACAGTGAAAGAAAGATAGATTGTTACAGTATAAACTGATATAGACTGTAAGCCCATGGTGATATTTATAATTAGCTGACACACGCACATTATCCCTACAACAATGAAGCCACGTGCCGTATGAACAGCATGCGGGCTGCGTAAACGTGTAGGAATCCCGATCAGACTCCACCTGTCGTGTTTCATCTCCCCCAGCATGTCTTTTATTCTTCTAATGTAGAGTGTGTGTGTGTCTGCACTCTTGTTTCCCAGGTGTTTGTCAGGGCTGTTAAACAGATTTAAAGCTGGTGTTTATTGTTGTGCTGCACCGTCCTGTTATCGCTGCATTCCCCCCATTCTTCTCCTCGCAGCACCCACCAGCCAGATGGTGTCACTCCAGGAGCTTATTCAGCCCTCGCACATGTGTGTGACACAAACACTCACAATCATGCAAATACATGAATAGCAACACACACACTATTTAGGATCCTCTGATTCACACATGTACACCTACATTTCTATTAATTTGCTATGTCAGAAAAAGCTGCATGCACACACTCACACACATTAACACAAAGACGTACAAACACACATAATGCAACACACACATATACAGGCACATTTGGCATGCATGTGGACACAACATATACTATTTGTTGTTACACCTAAAGTGTATGCACGGTTGTTCATTTATTAACACGTGCTTGAACTTTGCACATAACACATTCATAATAAACTGTCTCATAAGGCCTTGAATAGCAATTAGCATGTGCTGATGGATGCCAATAAAGGATTATTGACGATAATGATGGAGTAGAACATTAGTTAATGTTAACATTAATTCTCACTTAGCACACAAGTGGTTAGTCTATTAAATATGAAAAAATCATGACAGAAAAAACTCATGTTGTGCTTTGTGTGTCTCCACTTTTCCGCTGATGCTTTTACCCACAGATCATCCTCGGTTATTCCCACATGATTCAAACTCAGCATTATGCGTGCTGCTGTAAAATCAAGCTCTGCAACGGAGTAAAAAACCCAAACAGTGTGTGTAGGAGAAAGAGGAGGAAGTGACAAAGTGAGGAAGGAGTTGGCTCCCATGAGCCGGACGAGTGCAGCCAGCTGACCTGCCAGGGATTAACACCTCACCTCCTGTTCATTCCCCTGCATGCCCATAACAAGGCGAATACAGCAGCATCCCCAAAAAACTAGCTTATGCTCACAAAGGATTAGGCATTTTACCCGTGAAGTCAAATGAACAGGAAAAATACACCACATTGATTAACAAAAGGTAAAAAGGATGCGGTTCATTTAATCCGTGTGCTAGCAAATTATGCAACATTGATCACTGTAGAAATGTGTGCTTTCTCTTGTTCGCAGCCTGATAAGCCTCTTGGCACACAACACACTCTCTTTTTCTCTCGCCGAGGCACCAACCCTCTGATTATATGCTTTGAGAAAAACGGGGAGGCAGAGTAAATGAGTGTATGCTCTAAGTTAATCAAAGGTGTGTTTGATGTAGCTGACAGCAGCATTAGATGGAAGGTGTGTGCTCGGCTGTCCCTGCAGAGCTTCACATGCGCTGGGACTATAAAAGCTAGCGAGCGCCGCATGATTAAATCAATCCAGTTTAAATCATGACAAGTCAGAGTGATTTGTCTGACATGCCAAGAGCCGCAGTAATGCGTACAGAACCAGTCCAACAACTGAGCAATAAATCTACACGAGCACACCTCAGCCAGCTTAAAAGGAGCTAAACACTGCTGGAGTGGTGTGACAAATGACTGCTCTGCTGCTGTTACATATGGAAACATGACAGAAATGAACTCATTATTTCAATATTAGCCCTCTTGAAAACCTCTGACATCAAGGTTACTAGAAAATTCCACTAATCTCTTATGTAATGTTTTACCTTATTATTATTATTATTATTATTATTATTATTATTATTATTATTATTGTTGATGTTGTTGCCAATGTGGGAACTGATTGTAACAAATTTGATTTTCCCAGACTTTCTCATTAGCCTAAAACAACTTGTGGACCTTTTTGTATGTAAATGTTCCAGGGAATACTTGTGTGAATGTCAATGATAAATACCCTTGAGCTAAATGATATTACACTTATTGTACAGTATAACTTTACTTACGTTATCTTACTTAATCTTTACATGAAGCCTGCCTTTCTTTCAGTCTTGTGTGTGTCACTGTTTTAGCCAATGCTGCATAACAGCTACTGGTGTAAATTAATAACACACCTTTGTATGATAGTTACATGCAGGACCTTTAAAAGAAAGACTCAACGACACCTCACCTCTTCTTTCATATGGTGAAGGCTTGCTGGGAATTACACATTGTGTCTCCCATCCCCTGAAATTTGAATATCAGCAGACAGTACAGTGCAGTTTCATCAGCCCACGTCTTAACATGCTGGTATCATTTGTAGTTTGGCTGCTTATTCGGGCCTAAATTGCATCAGGAACTAACCGCTGAAACTAAATCAGGAACTAAAACTCCCTTTCAAGCATTTATACTTCCACCACATGTTTTTCTCAAAATAAAATGTAGCTGTAGTCACAGTCGATCCAATCCCCCCTTTTTTGTACTTCATGAATTTATTTGCCACAGCTTTGTTGAGGAGCAGATAGTTCTACAGTGGTGAATTTTCTAGAGGGCCCTGTAATCTTTGTGGCCCTGCTTGATGTCGAGGGAGGTGTGCCCTGCAGAGCTCTTTGTGTCTAAATAATTACTGGCCTCAGTAAGAAGGGAGTGCAGCAGAGAAAGCATGATGATGTGCATTAGACACCGCCATCTCTCTTTATCTCTCTCTCTTTACACACCCTGTCTGTTTTTCTGCACCCCAGGCTCCATTTTTGAGACTTCTTTGCCTTCTGGTTTATGCATGCCGCGCCAAGACCCCTTTACCCTTTGCGAGCAACTTCAGGGTTACTGACATTCCTCTATGCAGAATACATAAACCCTCCTTTGGGAGCTGAGTTTGCTTCCGCGATGGAGCTCAAGGCCCCAGCATAACCACGTAAAGCCATGCGCTCCATTGTTGCCGGCAAGGAAACCTGTGTCGGATTTTATGCACTCATACCCCCCCAAACACACACACACACAAACGCACACACACGCTCCAGTCCCCATGCAGCCTGGAACAGCAACAAAGCTCCCCCGTACTGTTGCCAGGGTAACGTGGTCGGGTCAAACCAGTCGAGCGGTCTCCTGTTCCAGGCTGAGCCCCTCCCCCCCCCAACCTCCCCCACACTCCTCTCTCCACTCACTTGCACTATCTCGGTTTGTGTTTCTCCCTCCATCCTCTCCTCTTTCCCTCTCCTCTGTCCTTTCTCCCCTCCGGCTCACCGTATCTTCAGCCACTTTGTCTCCACTCTTTGGCCACTGTCTCATTTCTGCTTCAGGCTGTTCGGTTGGAAATGAGGAATATTCACTATTCTAACCACTTTGTCTCATTAAGGTTTGTAGTCTCTGGGACTTTTTAAGAAATGGTTCAAATGTATGTTTTTGCCATAGATTGCAGTGGCATTAAGAGGTAACATCATGCATTTCCCATTTAAAAGGCCTAATCTTTAACTAAATTAGACTGAATACACATATGTAATGTTTTTACCGGAAGCAAAGCATTTACTTTGCAATTATTTGCATCAGTATTCTACTCTTTCGATTTGTAAATTGCTTTTTAATAATACAAAGTGTGATAAGGCTGCTCCATTATGTGTAGAAATAATTCAGTAAGCGTTTCATAAAAGAAAACCCCCACTTCAGGCCTTTGGCATATGGAAATTATATCACAACTAAGCCGTTGCTGGTAGACACGCAGTGATGGATTACCCTTCTTCTCCTGCAGCTATTATAGATCTACTGTTGGGAGTCGTGGTCTGTGAATAAATGGAAATGACACAGATAGACAATTGAAATCTGTTTATTACTGATAGAACGCAGCAGACATGAGACAGCAGCGAAGCAGGTACAAATGTGCTGAAGAAAGTTGGGTTGCCCTGCAATGCTCGAGCTGAGACATTAGAACTGACAACAGCCAATATCCTGGCACGTACCAAATATATTGAGAAGCATGACACACATTTTAACACCTAGGTCCACATCTGTTTCACTAACTTTAGTAGTCTGTCTTACACTTGGTCTTAAACTGGTATCAACTGTAAAGGCACCCGTTTTTTGTCTTGAAATTTAAATTTGGGGTCACAGAACGGTAGGAAAGAAACATGTACTATAGGAGTGGTTTCTCATGTTGTTGTTTAACATAAGATGAGATTGGTTTTGTATTGCACTGAAATTAGGTAACTAGCTTATACTCATTTATCACTTACTTTGCTGACATCTGAGGACCTGTAGTTATTCACTTTGGTTCACTAAAGCGCGAAACAGGAATAAAAGGTGTTTGACAAAGCCCACGCCTAATTTCTACTAAGTTGTACTACCAAATGAATGAATGCAATGGTCAGAGAGGTTGAGAGAGAGTGGTAAAGTGAATGAAAGGTCACATTACTTAAACAAATTTGAACTTGACCAGAGATGCCCTCTTTGAAATACTTTTTTAACCACATTTATACTTTGTTAGACACAAAGAAGTGAAGTGAAAAAGATGTGAGATGGGAGGGATTTAATAAGGAACACAGGTTTCAAGGCAATTTGGACCATTAAGAAAGTGTTTAAGAGCCCTGTTACAGATTTTTCTCCCTGACTGTTTAAAAGTCTGTGCATGCCACCAGTTTGAAGGACAACAACATCTTATTGATGTTTGGCACCACAATTTACTCTGACAGCTGGCTATATCTGTCTCATTGCATTGCCGATATCTAGAGCAGATGCAAGAAAATTTTATTTTAGATTACTGCAGAAGTTATCCTTACTTTATCAATCTCATCTCACATGATGGCTGCATTCAAAAGCTTTAGCTTTGCACACTATTTTCCAAACAAAGAAAGATGATTCCAGTGCTCTTTGCAGGTATTAGACACAATTGAAGTTGAACGTGTCAAACTGAAATAATCAGTGTTGTCCTCCTGAACACCAATAAAACTCTTAATTGATTGCAGCACTCACTGCCAGTGTGTTCACAAAGGCATCTTTTAATAACCGAAGAGATGGGACATTTCAATTTGTAATCCATCTCCCTGACTTGATGGTTATTGGACATTCAGACTGCAGCTTCAGCCCTGCCTAAAAGGAGGTAAACCCCCAGTCTCCTTCTCAGCATGGTTTGTTGTCAGTCTGTAGCCACTTTGTCTTTGTAACAGCTCTTTAAAGATTGCTCTCCAGGTAATGAATTGCTTGACAAGTGGCCTGCTAATACCGTCTGGTCCCTCATGAGAAATTAATGTGTTGCCTTGTGAGGTTAGACGAGCTGTTTTGATCTGATGCGGCATGACATTAAAACTGTCCATGATACTGGTGGCGGCCCCTGAGCTGGGTTGGCTTAGCAACCCTTTGTCACGCTTTGTCAAAAGAAACATATCACAGAGGAACCCTGCTGCTCTTGAAAGTTTGTCTTATAATTTCTCTGAGCAGAGGATTAATGGGCTACATTCATTCACAAAATGGACATACATGTTTATTAAATTTAGATTATGAAAGGCAATTTGAGTCTTAGATTTAACTTTTGGAGGTGTTTTAGGGTGTTTGCACTTGTATAGTTTCTTTGCTCTGGTTGCAAACTGTACACTTTGGAATGTAAACTGGTTTCTTTTCACACAAAGACAAATCCAAGTAAACCAAAATGCATCACTACAAACCATTTTGATTGGTATATTGGTCAGTTGTATCTGAGGGGTGGGAGCAAGAAAGTAAATACAGGAAGAAAACTACTTTATATTTCTGAGAGAGAAAAAATGCTATGTAATTTAAGATGGATCCATGGGTAGCTGCTACTTCCTTGTTTGCTCTGTTGCATCCCAGAATTCAAAGCACTCTTCAGCTCAAACTTGCAGCATGCACCTGGTAGTTTGTTCAGATCGAGGTTGAATGATGTTCTCACCACAAACAAACGACAGGATTGAATCAGCCCAAGACAACTCTCCTTTAAGGGTCTGGGTGCAGCTGTTTGGTCGGCACCTAAGTGCAATCACTTTGTTCAGAGCTGCTCAAACAGATCGCACGGGGAGAAACAAAGGTCTGATTTTTACCAGACTGAAAAGCATGGTTGGTGCTGAAACACCCTTTGTCTTCACTGTATGCTCAAGATTAAAATGAGGCCCATTACATATTGTAGATCTACAGCATATTCAGATTTTGAGGAATTGTACTTTGGCACAGCATGACAGTGACTGTTCCACAAAGAAAAAATCCATCTTCACACACTCAGGAAGTGTCATACTCCATCTTAAAAAGTGTTATGGTAATTTTTTACCTCTGCATTAGGTAGAACTCTTAAAACTAGAAACCCTGTTTCTAAAAAGCTCCAAGGAGGCTGAGACTTCGGCCAGCAAGTAAGAAAAGAAGCAGTTCAGCTTGAAGCATGCTGAGTGTACCACAGAATAATTTATGGAAAGACTCCTGGACTAGAACACTGTAATGAGGATGTTTGTGTGGGTGTTTTAGAATATTTGCCCTCATCAGTTAAATTTAAGATACATTTTGCTTGGAATTAGCTTTTTGTCATGGGAGCCTTCCTCTTTTCCATGGCTGGTTTTTGCAATGCCTGACACGTGAACACCTTTTGTCATGGAAGGTGTCATTCATTAGCAGTTATGGGGCTAATGCGCTAGCCATCTGCTAACCTCCCACCCTTGGAGCCAATAATTTGATTATTCATATGGAGCGCTGAGCTGACGGCAGTTGGGCCGGGTGCTGCTGGCTGTGAACAGATGTTGAAATGTGAACTAGCAGCCCTTGGCCTTGAGCTGCATGCAGCTTCAAGCAGCGGTGTGTCGTCCTCTGCCTTTCAGACACGCAGTGATCTCCACCAACAGGCTTTACCAAGCAGCAGCAAGACACCGGCTCCACTCAGGCCAAATGAGATCTGGAAATAAGAGGCAGCAGAAGCCTGGGACGAGGATACAATTCAATCACTAGGCACACGCAGGCAGGCTGGCTGGCAGTACTGTTTTCCACTGGCTGGCAGATGTGCATATACATCAGTCTAGCCATGTCTTTAACTTTGCCCACATCACCAGTGCATCTATAGCTCGATTTGACGTCAGCTCTGCGACTAATGATTGTTCATGTGGCGTCCGAGAAGATAGGAAGAAGGAAGGAAGGTTGTGATAGACAATATTTTTATGTCTACAGCTTTTGAACTTTTTTTTACAGTGGACAACTCAAGATGGTAGCTGCGTTTTGCAAGCCTCACTGTGCTGTAACACACTGTAACACAAAAGAAAAAGCATCATACATGTTGGCTATAATTCTTAAACGTACCATGAATGAAGTCACACACTGAGTCGACTAACATCCAGGCATGCTATAGTTATGGTTTTAAAGTGGTGCAGTGAGAACTCAGACACAAATTGTGTCATTGGCTGTGTATTGAATTTGGTTAAACCTTGAGCACCATGTAAAGTCAGAAAAGCTCAGTAAAACGGTAAATGGATTTATGTAGGGCTTTTCTACCTTAATGGACAAAGTGTCCTCTGTCACCCATCACCAGTTCAAGTGTCAAGTTACATTAAACGCCTCACTGACATTAGACATCATTTCTCTTCTTTTTACAGGTACTTACAGGTTATTTGGTACCAATTCACTTTCACGTTTATCATGCAAAAACTGACTGTTACGTTAACTCCAATATGACATGAACTCTGCAGAAGGCCACATGGTGGATCATGGTAATATTACATTACATATACTTTGCTCTGGTCTATCAAAGGCCAGTTACATTTAGCGGCTGTATATCCTCACTGTTAGTGCTTGAAATGATTACATTTTAGATTTTTTTGTGCAATGTGACCACAAGAAATGTCAGACTCGAACACCAACTCGTTGCTTCACTGTAGCTGATATGAAACAAAGAAACACTTATATTAGTAGCATGTGTGACGGCATTGTAAGACTGTTGTCTGTGTGAGAAATAGTGGTACAGAGGTGAGCAGGGGGGAGGGGGACAAAGAAAAATCATTGAGTAAGATCCCAGGCAGTTAGAAATGGAGTTGGATTTCCAATAAACAAAAACACCAGTTAGAGGCAGGCCGTAACCGAAGCATGAAAAGAATGATTAGTTAAAGGGGGAAATTGTTTGGTCATAGTGTAAGTGTAGAGCGACTGTATTTTCTCCAGTGTGTGTGTTAAAGCAGCACTTCATATCATAAGCTCATTATATCTTAGCCATAAAGTGATTATGGGCTCCAGTAAGGCATTGTTCTGCTGTTGACAGGATTAAAGATGACTTTAGTGAGAGAGAGTGAGCGTCGCAGCTCTCTGCTCGAGTGTTTGCTTGCTTTGTATAAGCCAGCAGTGAAACGGGCTGCGCGCTTGACTGTTTTCCAGCTGCGGCACGCCCTCCCTCCATTCTTTTACTCATTCATCTCCCACCACTCTGTCCATCCATCTAGATATCTGTCCACTTTGCTCTTGTTCGAAGGCGGTGTAAAGTGTCTTTTTTTCACAGACTTGTCATCACCTGGTGTCTGATCGTTTCAGGGATTTTAAGGAAGTCCTTGAGACAATAAATATAGTAAATCCCTCTTGTCAGTGAATAGTATCTGTTGCCAACTGAGTGCAGAATTCCTATGGAGAGTAAAATTGATTTTTTTTTTTCAAAATGAAAAAGTAATGGGCTGTGTGCAACAGGTTAAATGGTGAATTTTAGTCTATTAGCGTCTGCTGTTATTGACTTTTAGTAGCAAGATACACATCAAGGACTACAGTAGCAGTGTTTTATTTATGTACCCATCAACCACTCCACTGTACACTCCGCTGCATATATATCTCCCCCTCATGCACACAGTCTCATATTTATGAGTTTCTTGATTTCTGACATGCCTTCTCCTTCTCCCTGCAGAAGAAGGCCGGCGTTGTGAAGACACAGGAGAAGAAGGAGCGGTGGAAGGAGAAAAAGGTGGCGAAGAGGCAGAAGAAGGACGACGAGGAGGTGGAAGAGGAAGAGGAGAATGTCCAGCCGGTGGTGGATCCCCTGGAGAACGGCTTCCTTCATCACGCCCAGCGAGAGCAGGAGAGGATGAACGAGCGTCTGCTGAAGAAGACTTACTCCAAGAAGACCAAAATGGTCAGTGTGTCGGCCTCTATAGCTTTTTTCTTGCTTTTTTTTACACTTAAAGTTCTCAGACATCCTCAGAAGATTGGAGTTCAACCTGAGTTACAAAGGTTATATTGGTTTGTTGGTATTTTGTTGACAAATGAAAGCAATATCAGCTGTGCCGTCACTTGCCATGAAGGCAGTGTCATGACTGGCACTACTCCTTTCTAACAAATTAGCAGGACAGCCTTTTTACCAAATGTATACTTTCCATCTGCCTGACAGCTGGTCCACTTTCAATTTAAAGCAGAAAGATCTAAAGTTAAGATTCAGAAAAATGGTAACACATTATGAACAGAGCCCTTCACCCATGTCAGATGTGACTTTGCTTACTTATGTGTCAGCTGAGGTCGCCATTGCTCCACTCTCCTCTATCAATGCACCATCAGCCACATCAGTCTTTAGCACTGGAAAAAATCATTTTCTGGAAATACTCACCTCTTCTGTGAGCTGCTTGTGTCATGCAGAGTTTTTGCCCATTAAGCTATGTAAGCTGTCTAAAATTGACTTTATTATGGCCCTGGTCATTTTGAAAATGGTATATGTAATTATGTTTTAAACATTTACTTGCTTTTCATTGTTTTTTAAATGAGAGCTTTTGACTACTACTCCCATTGTACTTGCAGCAAGTCCAGGTCATTATGACAAAAGAACCATAGGCTCGCATTGTTGTTGGTGATGAATTAGGGCACCAACTTCTTTTCGTTTGCTGTCATTTAAAGTGATTTCATGGAATAACTTTTGGATGATTTCAGCTTTTTGTAGTCCACGTGGTGCCAGCAGAGTTGTTCCATTACTTGTAGCATATTGGGCCCTGTATTAGTGGTGGTGTTATTAACTCTTGTGTGGATCTTTCACCCTCAGCGATGGGCTTTTCCTTACCAGGTGTTCAGGTGCTTGCTGTCTGCCAGTATGTCGAGTCAAAACTGGATATGATGCAATCACTTCAAGGTGCATAAGCAAGTCTGATTGGCATTCAGCACAACAGCAGGTCGGCAGTGACACCTCAGTTCAACAGACCAGCTAATACAACAGTGAG
>JBAJHX010000076.1:5177135-5218121 GCA_037176925.1 Amniataba percoides | reverse complement strand
AGCCTGTGACAGCAGCGGTAGCCTCCACTGAGAGGCTGATACCTCGACACTGATGTAGATGCATTAAGGGAGTTTTGCTCTTGTTTTAGATTGTCGGAGTTGCGTGAAATAGCATTTGGACCCCAGTGAAGGGCAACGTATGTGACTTGTATACGTCAGTGAGCCCTGGTGCTACGTGTTTGTGTTTCGTAAACAGATAGTTGGTATGCTGCCTTCAGGTGGGTTTGCCCTGCCGCCCCATTCTTGTTTTCCTTCATGACAGCAGAAGTGGTTTTCTGTTTGTTTATGCAGATAGAGGACTGGCAATATCCCCAGCTTCAAGCACACTGCTGAGCCCACAGACTCTCAGTCTGTCCCAGTGAGATAGCCCATCTATGTGTTAACAGTTTGTTTAAATGGGCGGATGTTTTTATGCTCCTGTCCGAGGCCAAGATCCACCATAGGGCTGTTGAGGATAAGAGGGGAAATGTAGTCAGGAAGCCAAACTAAATAATGAGGCTATGTAGCCCGGAGGCCTCCTCCACAGACAAAAATATCTCTCTTAGATAAGATTTCCTGAGGAAGTTAACATGGCTGAAAATGAGTTTGGCTGTGATATTTAGTTTGCTAAGAGAGAGTTAGAAATTATGTATTTAACTGATGCTCTTATCCAGAGTGTAAAGGCAATAGGCTCCAATTACGGAACCAGATCTACATTTCTGTCCTGATAAAATGCCATAATATCTGCAAACTGCTGCTGTTATGTGAAAACCTTGAAGCTCCAGCTGTGCTGGATTTCATGTTTTACAGTAACATCATCTCAAGATTTACTACTCATGCTCCCAAGGAGGTTTCAATAGTAGAGAGATTATGAAAACAGCTCAAAACCCCGCAGGAAAACTACAGCTAAAAACATTTTCCCCTTATTATTTATGTTTCTACTCAACAGGAACGAGATATTCCTTTGTGCCTGGACTATATAATAGGGATGTAAAGAAAAAGAAAAAAAAGCATCATTTTTAATTAATGCCTTGAACTTGTGTCTTAAGATAAGCTATATGTTTTTCTTCCCAAGTGATATTCCTGCATAGTGAATAAGTAGCTAAATGTTCTATCTATCTATTTGTCATGTTTTTTTTGCTTCCTTAATGGAATTTAAAATAATGTCTTGGAGGTACATCAACAGTATTTTTGGAGGTACACAAAGACAGTAAGGAAGTCACAAAACTTGCTTAACCCCGAAATGACATATGAACTCTCCAAAGCTCCACTTCTGTGGTCTTTATCAGCAGAGGCTCATGTATCAGTGAACCATTATAATGAATGTCTGTTTCACACCTTGGAGTATCACAGAATTTGTCTGTGGCTTACTGGACAGATTAAGGCACACTAGACCCATGTAATGCAAACCTCTACTAAAAAACGCTTAAACCTTGTGATCTGTAGATAGCTGAGATGTCTGCCTTTCCCAGCTGGACTGATCTATAAAGCAGCCCTGGTTGCTTATGCCCCGGTGGTTCCCTGTTTCTCTTATTTAACTTCTGAACTTTCCAATCCCTTCCTTTTTTACTTGTATCAGTTACTGACTTTAATCTTTGTGCCTGGCTGAAGCCATGCTTGGCTGTCTCGCTGTCTCAGAACAAGCAGCTAAAATATCTTTTAACCTGCCCTGGCTTTAGTTCTCTGCATGTTGAGAACCAAAGCCTGCCTGCAATACATGAGGAAAACTCCCAATTCCCAGCCACATTATTCTACTTTGGAGAACCAACAATTACGCTGTATTCACATGCTGTGGGAAACAACAGTTCCATAATAATCACAGTGCAGATTAGACTCATGACATGATTATGTTGCATAACTAATTAATTAGTACAGATAACAATATAATATGCAACAGTTGATCCAAACCTTCAAATACCCATTTTAAAAGCTGAATGAATCCTCTGTTTTATAAGACCATGCCTGCCCACTCCCTCAGCTTTTTATCCTCCACCCACCTGCTTCCATAATGTGATTTATAGTTTTGTTGCCCAGTAGGAATTTGTGCATGTGTGGCATGCAGAGGCACATTCCAACATGACCAAACCACCATCTGCTGAGTGTCTAACAGTAAAACCAAAACAAAACCATTTGGGAGTGTATGAATATTTAGATTGTTTTCATTCCCATGTAACCTCACGAACCCGGGCACATTTCCTCATTGTGTTGTGGGATGGAGGTGTTGAGAGTGAGTCCGGTCTCTGTGGAGTTGAGTACCTGTTCACTGACACATCAAGGAATTGTTACCCTGCTTTTCAGAGCAGGTTACAATCATCACAGCGGCAGTAAAAATTTAGCTTCAAAGCTTTATTATATTCTTGCGACTGTGTAATAGCAAACTCATAGGATGATAAGAGCTAAGAAGAGAGCAATAGACAGCGATATCTTACTTTATCCTACTTTATCCTTGACCCCTGTGATGTTTTCATGCACTCAAAGTGTCTCTAATAGATGGGAGCCCATGCATATAAAACACATCCGCTTCCAGATGGATGGGCCTTCGATGAGTAGCCCTTTGTGGATTGTATCTGCCACAGAAAACGTCCTTGGCAGCAGCACCAACGGGCTCTATCACAGTCATGTGGTTGTTTAGTATTCACAGTTCTTGTTGCTGGCGAGTTAACAATAACATGTACACATTTGCTCTCAATCACATCCACGAGGGCATACGGTAGATCCTTTCATCCAACAGGCATAAGCAGATGGATGTGCACAGAAAAATGAAGACTTTCATAGTATCTGTGGGGAGAGGACAGAACAGAGGAGCCATCTGGGCTTTAAAGCAGGTGTTGACACGTTATGACAGATCAAATTGATAGTATACACTTTTACTTTTAGGATGCTCCCCATCACAACAACCAGCTCAAGTGCACTTTTCTACTTTGTCCTCCAGGCTGCCCTCCTCTGCATGTGTCCAGCTTAGTTTTTCCCATCCATATAGCTTTCTATTTTGCTGTCAGTCCAGTCAGAGGAGGTATCCCAAGTGTATGTCACACACTATGATCCACAGGCGAGGTGATGAGTCGGTCCCCTCGAGGCACCCCAGGGTGCCAGAAACTTGCCGGAGGACAGAGGCTGTGGTGTCAGAGCAGTTAGTCAGTGGGGGGGCAGCTGGAGGAGGCAGCAGTTGATCTAATTAGAGGACTCACAAAACCTTGGGATGATCAAGCGTTTTTTTGTGTGTGTGAGACAATGTGTATGTGCTCCTCTCAGTCACATTCTTGGCAAGAGCCAGTTCTTCAGCAGTCACACATGTTGTATTTAAAGGCCAATGCTGCTATTGTTTGAATGGGAGTCAGGTCATACCAGTTATTTATGTGCCAAACCTTGATTGATTTGGATCAAGAAATGCAACACTGAAATTCACATCCATGAAATTCCTTTAAATGGGTTTGTAACACCTTAAAGGATTAGTCACCATCAACTCAAGCCTCATAACACCACCAAAAACGGCATAAGATAGCACCTTCAAAACCAACAAACAACACACACGCACGTGAAAAAGGTGAATCATTCTCCAAACGAGGAAATTATTACCTATTTGTCATGAACTCTGCAGGTCATTACAGTACATTCTCTCCAGTGAAGCTGATATCCATAAACCAATACACCAGTCTGACCAGCGATGTTGTTTTTATCTGCCATCCCTTACTCAAAGATACCCAGCATGCACCAACATGGCTTTGACCTTCGATAGGCTTCAAATGGGGGTCATGAATAACACATAATGCTGACTTGCCCAAGCAACATACCGATAGCAACACACACACACACACACATCACATCACCATTCCTGTCCATTAGTGCACTGTATTCCCCTGTGCTGCACACACACCCCGCTAACAATGCTGTACAGGAAAACATCTTTGGACACTTCTCTCTATGACTCCAACCCACCCCTCAGGCAAGCTCCTCACTATCTGACGGGCCTGCAGACATGAAGCCTGCATCCCACATTCCCCGTCATACTGTGGCTTCAGGATTACTTCCCCATCCTCATATCGAGGTGTGTTTATAAGCAGTAAGCCAGCCGGAGACGGATCAGATTAGCTCGGGCATTAACAGTGCACTGGAGCATAGTTCAGGGGCAGCCTGAGAGCTGCGATAGACGCAGGAACGCCGCTGCCCATCGGCAGTGGGGCAGCGGTAACAGGCGGGTGATCAGGATGACTGATAATGGTCGGCTGGTTGTTATCTGGGGAGCAGCGACCCTGAGCGGCAGCAGCTCGGCTCAGGAAACGCCCGGCAGACAATATCTCTTCTGGCTAACCCTGCTTCCAGCCCATTTTAACAGGAGATCAAGGTGATTCTTCTCCACCTGAGTCACCTGAGCAAGCCGCTGAGTTGCAATATTGAACTGCTGACTTAATATAAGTAAGAAAAAAATGTTTGTTGTTGCTCTGACAGAAAACTTTTAAAATATCAGATGTCATTTTGCTAAACAACTTAACATCCAGTTTTTCATTTTCTTACTTAGCCTTGCACTTTTTCTCCTGAGGTTTACACCTTTTGCTTACTTGACAATCATCTGCTTATAATGTTGTGGATGATCGAGGAACTGAAAAAACATCTTCTGTTCCACTTGTAATGAGATCAGCCCAAAAATGTAAAATTCTTGTTGTAATTGTGGGATTGGAAAGCTTGTAAGTGGTAACATGATAGAAAAGGGCTTTACTCCTGTTACTCAGGTTAACACTGCAATTTAACAAAGAGCATTATTAGGTGAGTGGATAATGAGGTACGCTGCGGAGGTGTGTGTGTGTGTGTGTGTGCAGAGTAGAAAGACAGAGATGAGTGGAGAAGCGTGACTTGTAATAGACCTTGACAGATCAATTAGTTAGCTGCTTGTAACATGAACACGTATGCATGATCACACACGGCTCCTGATTATTGTCTTTAGCACACAGAGACAAGTCGGCAGATGAGCATGTGTTGCTGATAACAATATGAAGAGTTTTGGTCAAAACATATTTGTATGTGAATTATTTGAAGAATAATACATCTGCACACAGTCTGATAAGTTGATTTGCTGACATAAAAAGACCCTGGAGAAGTTGGTTTACCTGTGTACAATTTCCAGAAGGAATTTGCCTTTGAGCATAGTAATTTTTTCATTTCAAAATCTACTTGCATTGAAATTTGTAGTGTCTAATAACAGGTGGTATTGTGCAGTATATTGTATTAAGCCTTATGTAACCCACAGAAAAGCAAAGAGGACTGCTTGAGCATTTACTGCAGTTAGTGTAGCTTTTATTTCACTATTACACTATTACATTTTTTCTTTTTTTTTCCAAAAAATAAACACATTATTCAGTATTCAGTATTTACAAAATCATTGTTTTCGCCAATGTGGTTGAAACATGCCAATGTGAATTACCGTATATTCTGGACTATAAGGTGCGCTTAAAATCCTTTGTGTCCTTTTTAGTCCAGTGTGCCTTATAGTCCAGAAACTATGGTATTTGTCAAGTGAAAAGCCACTTTTCAAATGAAAGATGTCTTATTTAGGCTTGAATTGCTGTAAATAATAGTAAAGCTACATATGAGGAATGTTTAACATTTAAAGGAGTAGTTTATGACTTTATCAGTTTAAACAGTTTACCAAGGAATTACGTATTAGAATTGAAATGACACAATAAGAAACTCTCATTCTCTCAGCAGAGAATAGTAAAGCCAGCTCATTACACCAGAGATCAGACAGAGGATGTTCAGTGCAGAGATGAAATATCCTCACAACAAATGCTGCAACAACAACAACAACACAGCTCTATTAATTTCTCCGCGCTCCCTCCAACTGTTGAAAACAAAGTGCCAACAGCTGTTTTTATAATCCACTTATTGGAGAATTTCTACTGAAAGTCTTGACTCTTGACTCTTTGAGTCACTGGTACTGATTTTGGTTAGTTATTCAATTAAAAGTAAAGACCAGCCATAGATAATAAGTAACTTATTAGAAAACTGATTTATTCAAATCAGATTCTGTTGGTCTTGATTTTTGATAAAAAGGTCAGTATACTTTTATTCCTCCTTCCCTGAGATGATTTTCCTGAATGAATAAGTGTCTGGGAGCGCGTACCTTTCTCTCTGTGAGTTTTCAAGTTTCCTAAATGCTGTCTATTTTTGCTCAGCAGACGGCCTGACCACAGTGCATTTAGTGTGTAGAGCCAAACTTGTCCCCATGGGTTTCCACTGGGGCTGGCGGTGTTGACTTTGCCCAGGATGCCAGGGAAAGATGGGAAAGGATGAGGGAACAGTCCCACCGGTGTTGAAATGGAGGTGGGGGAGAGCATCGAGGGATTTCATGTCTGCAACTCCGGTCCCAGGTGACTGGATTTGAACGCGTTCCCAATCTGATGTGACCCCAGATGGTGGGTTTTTGAGAGTTGCAGACTCAGAGGTGGCAGACATTTGTGTTAAGTTGTGATTGGTCTGTCAAAATGTATATGAGCTCTGTAGGCTGACGGATTGATACGCTACAAGATCCTTTTAATAATCCAGGGGCGAGGTTTTAAGTGCAGCTGAGATAAATGTGACCTACAACAAACCAGTACCAACAAAATTAGTTTTTTAGTCAAAGTGTAACCTTCAGGAATGTTTAGCCCTCTCAGGATTTCTCCCACGCTCCAGCCACAGCCTCAGACAAGGAGAGAGAGCGGTAGGTCGAAAGAGAGGGAGCAAGACCGAAATAGAATTGGAAATAAAGAGAAGAGAATGACAAAGAGCGGCCGAACTCAGACAACCTCTGCGCCCGCTGTGCTTAGCCAGGTGAATATTGCATGGGACAGTGCTCAGTGATTAATGTCAGGCCATGTAAGGTGCTTGGCCGGGGTGCTGTACAGCAAGTCTGTATATATACACATACACATACACACATCCCATCACTTTTAACAAGCCACAGTCATTGAGATACAGCAGGGCTACTTCAGAGCAACCACTCTGGGGACAATTAGGTCTGGGAACATTAAATTAGCAGGGATCTAAAGTCATGCTCTGTTGGAGCTGGGGCTATTGCATTCTGGGATTGGACTAGGTAACACAGGCAGAGGGGAAACTCCTCCTGAATGTGCTGTGTGTTATCTGATATTGCCGTACGAGGTAGGAGCATTATTTCAGAGCAATTTTTAATTTAGCAGTTACATTGGGGTGCAGAGATTTTTTCAGTGCAGTCATTAGGTTTTGGACTCAGGAGGCAAATGTTAGCCATAATAAATTTGTCAGAACATTATTTCTCTGCGCTTTGCTAGCCGGCTAGTTGTGATTACTTTCTTTTTTTTATGTAATTTATTAAAGTGGGACCTCCCAGGCTACATCATATTCTGGTTTTGCATCTACCAGAGAATCTGTAGCTATAGCAACGGATGTATTGCCCCTGGTAGATGTTTAACTAGAGCAGACAGCAGGGAGAGACACTTTATTACACCTCGTGCTTTATGATTTACAGTATCATTGTGGTTTATATTACAGTAATGTTTAGGGAGCAGTTCAGAAATGTGTGCTCCAGGAAATCTCAGGTGTCTGGGGTCAAATTACTTCTGCAAAAGCTTTCTGCAAAGTGCAAGTCATGAGCTGCAAGTCATGTGAGGTCAGATTTATTGTGAGAGGCTGCCAACAAACAGGCCAATCACAAAGCTCTTTAAGAGTTGTAAACAAGAATTGCAAACAGGACGTTATAAAGCCATAGCTGTGTGTGTGTGTGTGTGTGTGTGTGTGTGTGTACATGTAATGCAGGGTGCATTTTTACAGTTTTAACAAAAAAGGAAGCACACTGTCACTTTGAAACCGAACAACCTTTTGCAGACACTGAACACTACAGTTCAGGGAAACAGAGAACAAAGTGTTCAAAATGAGGTCGCTCAGCCTAGATTCTCAGATTGTGCTGCCTTTCATCAGTGTCATGTCACTTCAGTCCAATATGAAGAAGTCTGTCGATATTAACCTTTGAATTTATATATATGTGTGTGTGTGTGTGTGTGTGTGTGTGTGTATGTGTATGTATGTATGTATGTATGTATGTATGTATGTATGTATATATATGGAGTAAATATACAAATGAGACACCAGATTGCAAGTGTCATCAACCTATGATACTGTGGTTTCTTCCTGCTTAAACCAGTTAATAGCACATTAAAGTGTAGCACCATTTTAATTTTCTCATCTTCATATTATTGATTTCTTGTGCTGAGGTTTTTTTTTTAAAGATGGCTTGTATGTTAGTGTGTAGTAGGTAACATTTGTCTCATAATTTTTCCTTGGAAAAAGTTTGGTGCCTTTTCCACGTTTACTCATCCAGGGAAGCGCTTCCTCTCTTCCAGAGAAATCCTCCCCGGAAAGGCCAAAGGGGCATCAGTTATGTGGAATCACTGTTGCAATGGGATATTTACTAAAATAGAAATAAATCAGAACCAATCTGTCCCTGGACCTTATCTGCCTTAAATGTGTTATTAGTGACTCCACTGTTTCTGCTAGCTGATTATCAAAATTTCTCGGGAAAAAAAACATTTGGGAGCAGACAGAAGTATACTGAATATCAGAGCAAAATTACAACCTCAATGCAAAATAATGGTATCAGCCTTCAAAATCACATATTAGTTAAACCCTAGAAGCGATTCTGTAACGCAGCTCTGTGAGGGGTCAGGTTTCCTGGCTGCCTCTGTGTCCGGAGGCTGGCAGCCGTCTGCTGCGCGGTGCTTTGTTACATGGGAGGCTGTGAGGATGAAGGGATCTGGTGTTTGTTAGGTAGAATGAAAGTGGGTGGCAGTCCGGAGTCTTTGCTCAAAAGAGAAGCCTCCTGTACTTGTGAGAGGGCTTTTGTTTGGAGGCCCGTGTATTTTGACAGGCCTGAGTGGGGGTAAGACAACAGAGAGGCCAGGCCGTATCCTGATGCACTCCTGCAGTTGGCTGCTACACTCCACTCACATTGTTCTCCACTGTCATTTACAAATGCCTCATTCTCTCCTTGTCACAGTTGTATCAATTTGTTTTAGTTAATTAGCGCTTCAATTAGCACCTATTTAATTAGATTCCATTTAATTGTTGCTTGGCTTCAAGAATGTGTTTTCACGTGTGTATTCCAATGTGTGCAGCATCTCGTTTACATGCGTGTTCTTTGGAGGGATTTTGTTTGTTCTCATGTGTGCATGGTACATACACACAGGAACTTACATACATGAACTAAGCATGTGGTCTTATCTGTGTGTGTGCGGCGGTGATGAAGTGCTTGCCTACTTGGCCGCATCTGAACATTTAGGTGTCTAAGTGTCATCTTTGCCACTTTAGCCCATTAGGGCCCACATTAATAGGATCTCGGCCCCTGCCCCTATTTTTGTAGCCTTGCGCCTGAGGGGAAGGGGAGGTTGGCAACTAGCAAAGCTGGACATTAACTCAGATGGATTAAATGGGATTAGTGGTGTCACTGAGAAAGATGTGATCTTTGCAGCCCAGCTTTCCTCCATCTTTTTCAGTGTTCATTTTTGCTATAATACAACACTGACCCCTGCTGCATCAGTGAGTCATTGCACCCACATTCATGAGGAGGTGGTGGATGATGCTGCGTTAACCTTTTGCCAGATTGCATCGCATCGTCCATTGGGGGTCACTGTTCCCATTTGAAAACGATGGTGGGAGGCCTCTCCTCTACTCCTCTGCCATTTTGATAGCCTAATGTGAAGTATGTGAGGGTTTGCAATACTGAAGCCCAGGTGGTGGATCCTTTGCAAGTTCCATCAACATGTTTCCTGCAGCGTCTTGTAATGGATGCTTAATGTGGCTTCAAAATATTGCCATGAAAACAACATCGTCAGAGATAATGAAATGCCGCTGGAACACGGAGGCCTATGTGTGGGTTGTATATGCCAGTGCTGTCGCTCATATTAGCTCATTAAAACAGCAAGTAGCGCTGCTCCACAAGGTCAGATATATCCGTGTCAGTCAGAAATCTCCTTGCGTCACGCAGGTCCTATAATTAGCATATCACCGATGTAGGGAGAGTCGCTTGAACAGGGTGTATTTAAAATGTTCAGATTCAGAATGAGGCACCGAGCATTTTAATGGGTTGTGATTTAGGGGATATTGTTCAGACTTATATGCCTTCGAGCGGACAGCATGTGCTTGGTTCCTTTTTTCCTCTTTAAAGGCCATTCACACAGTAGCAATTGAACCAAGGGCTATAATTGTGTTTTCATGTACTATAGATCCTGTCATTAGGCCCCTGAGTCTGCAGGCAGTTATATGATGACAGCTGACAAGGGGGCGCGGCTCCTTTGAGAAAAAGGGGGGTGAGAGAGGGGGAGCGCTACACGCACAAAAGCCACAATTACTTCCTGGACGGTCCCCAGAGCTCAGTGGTTGGAGTGTGTATGTAAAATGATGTGGGAGAGGCCATTTGCAAAACAAAGAGAGGGGAGGTGTGGAGGGGGGTAAGAATGATTGCTTTTGCACAATAGAGCATGTACACCCTGAGGCGGAGGGGTCGAAGTGGCAGACTGCGGGTTGACACGCCCCCTAGCAGTCCCCGAGGACCTGGATGCAGATGGGGGTGTGGTTCATGTTGTTGACCCCTCGGAGCGAAGATGGTCAGGGTTTGTCTCTGAGGCCCTGAGGGGAGGAGATGGCCCGAGGCGGGTGGGACTAGACAGATAGATAGATAGGTAGACAGAATGGGTGTGAAGTGATCAGTATGTTCAGTCTGAAGTCACAAGTGAGCAGAGGAGAACAATTTTATTATCATGATTTATAATCAGGATCAGCATTTAGTGTCCCTGAGATACAGAAAAAATCCAGATTGTATCCAATGTTATGCAATCGCTATAGTAATCATTTTATTATTTTACATGTGTAGGAGCAGGTGTAAATTTTTCAAAAGCCTTATTATTTAGTCCTAAATTAAACTATTGTTTGGCAGACCGTCTTTCACAACCAAATGATTCAGAATAACACTTGGATTTTCATTTTATTAGGTAGCACACAGAGGGAAACATCAGGGAGTAATTGGAAGGCGTGACATGTGATTGAAGTCAAAGGCCAGACTCGAGCTGTGACACTGAGCCGTAGACATAACAACATCACCAATTAGCGGTGCGCTGTTGCAATACTGATTGTATAATATCTGAGTGGTGCAGCGAGCTGTGAGCACGTTCTGCAGGGTCACAAGGCTGAATTAGCCCGGTCGCTCTCAGTTTAATTAATGAGCTGGTAATGGTAGAATAATTGCTCTTCAAAGTGGAGTCCCCTCTGACACTGATGTAGAGCAGCACCGTCTCACTTTGAATGCCCAGGTCGGCTACCGCAGGTCTTGTCGTCACCATCAACCCCCAAAACTGCCAAGCCCCGACCTCCAGCACTGCCGCAGCCACAGAGGGATACATGCGACTCTTGCTGGAGCGCATGAAATATTCAGCAGCAATTTCCCCCATGTTTGAAATAATACCTTGAAATGTTAATGCGCTCCCACTGCTTGTTTTAAGTGGAAGGCATCCCAAGGTGCCTGTGTTTGGACTGCACCGGTGTAGGGGGCTCTGTGCTTAAACTGCTGTCGGCGTGAAAGTAATACGCTGCACTGGAGAATTACAGCAACCAGGCACTTGGGTCAAGAGGAGAATGCTATTCTTAGTACCAGGCCCCCCACCTCAACATACCCCACTGACACCCGTAGACACATATACTCAAACTCTTCATATGACCTGCACATACATGATGCACATACACGCAGACCTACATACTTTCAAGTGCAGATACATATATAGGCATGGATGGACGCACAGACACAGGCCGCAAATATCTGTCTCAAATGCATACGCACACAAGCACGTCACCTCTGACATTGATTTTCATTACATTCACAATGGTTGGCATGTTGACAGTTCCATCGGCGTCCTTGGTTCTGAATGTGTCTATTATCGGAGGATTACACGAGCCCAGGGTTTACACAGTGACAGGCCATGATCTGATATCCGCTACCATTAGCCTGGCCTCACCCAGTAGGTGCCTCTTCAACCTGATCCTGCCAGAGACATTGCGATGTTATCAGGTCCGGTGATGCCTCCATCACCTGATACACCCCGTGGATTAGTAAGGGACTTGCCAGCGGCTGTTCTGTGGTGAGGAAGCATTGCAGTGTGTCTGCAGAAGCTGACACAGCTCACTGAAAACATTAATGCTGTGTTAAAAACGTTCAGGTAGTGAGTTTTGCGTATCAGGCAAATCAAGATTTTTTTGTCAGCCAGAAGCACACACAAAAACACACAGACACACACGCCCTTGTTCAAATTTTCTTTCCGCTCACAGTCAGATTCAGTGAGCCAGTGAGAGGAACACACACTTGGCTGCACAGTTCCTCCATGTGCCTGTGCCCTTCAGACCTGACAGCAAGGCATTAAATATTAGTGGCGTTTTACGGCGGGTTTGTAACATGGTTATTCCAGTCAGTGGGCTTGCCTTCCCAGTGTCTGCGCCCACTGTGGGGCTTTGGTTTGACAGCACTGGGCCAAAAAGCTATCTTCAGGGAGGCCAACCCGCCCATGAGCCTTGGGCAGTGAATACACGCATGCTCACTCACACTATGTGGAAATGTTAGCATGAGTGGGCACATAAAATTTAACATTGACATACTCCAAAAAATGTGCCTTTGAATGCACGTCTGTATACATGCATAGAGATGACACATGAGACATGAGCATGCAGCTACTGTATATTTTAACCCAGGATGTACAGAAGGTGTGCATGATACCAAAAACATCAGCACAGTCAGATGCAGTCTAATAAACAGCTTTGCAAGAAATACTACACTTTGAGGATGTAGTCTGTCATGTTGTTAATTACACCTATACAGTGGGTCATAGTTCAGTGTGATACGTCATTATTATTTCATGTTTGTTTATTTTACCGGGGGGGACATGGTGTTTATATTTCCTGTGACGTGTGCAGTGTTTTAGTTGAGACTTGAGACAGCAAAAACTTCTCATGAAGCAGGAAGCAAAAAGATCATAAAAGACATTAATGTGTGTTTTAGCGCTTTATCCAACAGGTCACAAACTCACTTTGAGTATTAGTCATTATATGCTATAGCGCTTCTCTTTGTAATACTTTACTGTAATACTAATTAATTTACTAAGTAAATTCTGCACTATGTTGTCTTTCCTCCTGTTTGTGTGTTACATTTATTTGTACCCACTATACAGGTATTACATCCTATTTCAGAAATTAGACGCGATTAGTTTCTTCATCAGTCAGGAACTAGTGACAGGTTGCAGTCTTTATAGTGCAGTTATTCTTTGGCCATTTAATAACCTGCCTGAACACGAGGGAAGCGTTCAGGCTTGGCCAGGTCCTGGCAAGTTTGTCCAGAGGGCTTTGAAAGCCAAGTGCTGCCACCTTTAGTCTATATCGCAAGTTTTCAATTAACACCAACAATGGAGCGAGAGGAGGCACCACAGGCAGGGGCAGCTGGGGTATTAGTTAGCTATTCAAGAAGGATATCTTGCAAGTCTTGTCACATGACAACCTCACTGACACGTCTGGCCTTTGGGTGGCGCAGAGGGGTTTGTCGCAGCAAATGACAGTGACCTCCCCAGTGCCCCGCTCCCCCGCCACCTCCTGGTGGAATTGATTAGGCATAATTGGAGGGAGTCAGAAGCTGAGGCAAATGGCGCTAAATAAATTTGGGTAGTGTTAATTGCAGATTCCACTGTGTCTGTGTGTGGCAGTGTGAGGGGTAGAGAAACACTTAGCCACCGGCTGACAATGGAGGATTAATTGGACTCCTCCAATGAACATAATTAGACTGATTGTTGGGAGAGATAAAGCAAAGGTTTTATGAGTGCAGCAGCACTGTCAGTGCTAAGAATATCATCCCTCGTCTGCCTCCTCCTTTCCAATTCCCTCTCTGTGGCGTAGTCAAGTTAATGCTCCTTATTCCTCTTTTAGCTGTAAGGGAGTTGAAATCCCTGCTCACGGGGTAGGAGTGGATCACAGGTTCATGGTTACTGAGCCTTTCAGTGATAACATCTCTTCAGGGGAACAGTCCAATCTTCTGTTCCAGCTACAGTGCAGCCCCTGTATCCATGGTCTTTGATTACATCAGCTATTGGGCTTTTATTGGTCATAAATACACAGAGCAAGAGAGTCGTCTGCCTGATGGGGGAGCTACCATACATCTAGATGATGAGAGGGATTCTTGTCAGCCGTCCAGCCCATACGAATCCAATTGTAGCTGGGGTTCATTCCCAATCCAAGTGGAAATGATTTGGGAGCCCCAGAGCATTACTCAGGCTTGGCCAGGACCATCTGCAGCAACAACAGCAGTGACTTGTGGGACTCCAGTATCACTCAGGGCCCCATCACCACCCCAGAAATTCACTGAGCTGGAGCTGAGCTACATAGAGCTCTGACAGAGCCCTCTTGGATGGTGCCCAGGTCTCAAACAGAGAGGAGGCCTCCACAGACTGCTTCAAAGAGGGGAGGGGGGAGAAGAACAATACATTTTACAAGATTCATCAGCAGAGGTTAACCACATCAGCTGCATGCTAGCTGCTACTATAAATATGACATAAGAAGATAAGATGAAGAACAGAAAATGGAGGAATCAAAGAACATGTCGAAGGCTTTCGGAGTTTATGATTCACGCTCGCGGGATCACAGTTTGACAAGGCAGGAGTTGGATTTCCTGAAAAAATAATAGGTGATGAAAGATGGTCTTGAAACTGAAAGACAGTCTTAAATTCTTTTGAAGGTTTGATTAATTGGCCGGTATTCAAACCGTGTGTTCACTGTTTGAAGTGAAGTTTGTACAGTAAATCAACGAAAATATGAGGTATGATTATTTCCATGTTGTACTTCTCAGAAGAGCTGCCTCATGTTGTTTGTATTTTCCATGCATTGATTTCACAAACTGCCATACTAATAGTAAAAAGACACATGATAAAATATCAATCTTAACTATTGAAATATTCAGTTGAGTTGATTTGCCATTTAGACATCAAGCCTCTGTAGGTGTTGCCAGTGGCCATATCTGTTATTTATTTCAGCTTTATCACTGAAACAGGTTTTACTTATGGCTGAAATACACTCACAGGTGGGCACTGGAAAATGCAGCATGAGGTTTGGATTAAGACAGCAGACCTTGAGAAGATCACATCTCATAGCATCTTATGACTACTGCCGGTAGTTGCAGCTGGCCGGGGCGCCACAGTGGGTCATGCACCCCACGAGGAAAGGGAAGAGAGTTGGAATGAGAGCTAAGCAAACAGCTGGGCTATTCAGGCTAATATTTAGTCAAAAGAAGGTAATGTGGACGAAATTAAGCTTCGGCTGACCAAGCAAAGAGAAATCAAAGACACTTTTTGCCTACATATTTACAAAGACCTATTCTGACCCAGTGGGCGAAATATGTCATAAGCTGAAAGAGTGCAAGACTCCAGTTGGATGAGGAGAAGCAACCTGTTTACATAGATAGCTAGCTAATGGCAAAAGACGACATCGAGATGAGTTGGCTCGAACTCAGTGAGGCAGACTGAATGGGAGCAGAGAGGTTTAGTAGCATTTATTTGGGTGAGTTAACTGAAGTGGATTTTTTTAATGATTGGTTGGCAGAATTAACTGCATACATTTCGTAAGAAAAATCTAAGCATATCCAAACCCAATTCATGCCCGATATCAGGAACAAAAACTTGAGTGACAATTTATTGAATTTTAATTGATTCTGTTTATTGGATGCTTACAGTTAAATTTATAAAACACTAAATTAAATAATTAAATGCCATTATGAATCCTTATTTTGCATTTCTTTCCTTACTTTTCTGATCACTTCAGTCTAATATAGTTCAACATTCACTAAATCACCATTGATTAGCCCATCTTTAATTGCATCTCATACATTATTGCCCTGCTAGAGTTTGGTGTTAAATATAATAAATAGATCAATATTGTCATAATTAATTCCAACATTTGCCTTTTGTTCGATTAAATCTTGCTCCTATCCTCCCTTTTCTGCCCAAGAGGTATGGCAGCATGGTGAAAACTGACCTTACTTGTTAAAAAAAATCCTCTGAAATCTTCAAAGAACTGGAAACATCTGCACAAATGTTGTTTCCATGGACACCTGTCATGTTTCTGCCTGGCTCTGAATGGAAAAACAATGTCGGGTTTCTGACCTGAACCAAAGACTAAAAAAGTCAGCAAGCTTTTCTGACTGACAAGCAGGCAGCCTGGGGGGTTGGCTGAGCTGAGCAGGGCTGCTGAGGGCCGAGGGTTGAAGACCTTGACTCCTGCAACCGTGGTGTGATGGAGAGACTTGGCCTTCCAGCAAAAAAGAGACGGAGGCCTATGCTCAAAGCTGAGGTACCTTAGGGAGACATTTTGATGCATGATGGGCGGAATAAAATAAAATAAAATGGGATCAACCCTAGCAGCAGCAGTTATTGGTGAAGGGGAGGTGGTTGCTGTAGCCCTCTGGCAACGCTCAACCTAAGGCTAGCTTTGCCTTCTATCTTCTATGTTTTACTTTATGGAACTCCCACTGGTGCCCTGAGAGAAAACGGCCTGTTTTAAGATGTTCTGAAGAAATACTAGCACATCGACATATCCGTTTTAACTCAGCTGGGCATAAAATGGGGAAGTGGCTCCCCTTTGAGGAGAACTCACTGACCTTGGCAGGAAGTCTGAAAGAATACAGCCAGATTCTTGGCTTTAGTGTTTTCCTTTTGTGGCTTATTTTTAACATGCATGTTCATTTTTTTTGGTCATTGGCTTTCACTTCACATATCATAAAGTTACTGTAACAGTATGTTCTAAGACACTTGTAGAAATAAGGTCAGTTGATCAACATGCTTATGCCATTAACTCCTACTCTTGCCTTATCCAGCTTTTCTTTTCTCTGCTTTATTCTGATGCATTCTGCTGCTGCTTATGAACTCCAAGCTCTGTATTGAATGGTGCACAGTGGCAAACCGTTTTCCTCAAAGGTACTTCATGAATTTGCCGGCTAATAGAGGGAACTACAGTGGTGCATCAGTTCCAAGTGGACCCTGTATCATTCATGATATATTCCTGCTGCCTTAGTGTGTCTCTCTACCACAGCATACTACAGAGAGGCCTGGAAAAATGAAAGAGGTGGCAGTCCAACGCCAACTTCATTTCGTCTCACAGGTTGTTTTACCTTGGCCGCTGGGTGGCTCCCACCTGGCCCCAGTGGGGTTGTGACTGCTGAGGATTGGCCGAGAAGTCATGGCCACAGATTAACTCTGCTATTTATGGGCCAAGCCCGTCTAACTGCAGCCCCAGAGATGGGAAATATTGCTCACTTAGCAGGATTACTGGGTGCCGTAATGCCCCAAAGGCCTGCTTTATGGCAGGCCATAAATGTTCCCAGGGAGAGGCAGCGAGAGTCGGATTGATTAGCGCTCCGGAGGAAAGTCGATCCGTTACCCACGCCCCACTGGGGAACGCTGTGATGGATGCTTCCGGGAGGTGAAGAGAGGCACTGAAAGGGAGGGGAGGGCACTTTGCTCTGCACCACGCCAGTCCTAGACATCCCCATAGTGACACAAGATGGAGGGCCCCTGTTGCTTGCAGGGCCGCAGGAGGTTGTCAGGCAGTCACAGAGCTATAGCCTCGCTACGCATCGGCCCTTTGCCATCCCACTGGCAGACAAATGGAGAGGCGACCTTGCCACATGCTGCCATTTACCAAAGTCCCCCTTGACACCTTTCGGCCCCCAGACATCAGTCATTTCAAAAGATAGACCCCACCTACACCCTACACCCCCACTGGGGCAATCATTTGCTACAGAAGAAGGTCTGATATATAAGGTACAGCAGGCGCTATGGCCCTTTTTACCGCCACTGTATGTCACTACCATCTTCATTCAGGAATGTGTTGGTATGTTGATTTTAATAGAGGCTGTAAAGAAAAATATAGTCATTTAACTCTACTAAGAAGCAGAAACATTCAAGCATCCACTTAAAGTCAAAATAACAGGTATTGAAATTGCCATGATCTGGAGGGTCAGTCTATTTGCGAGTACATTGTACCTTTTTAGGATGAATGGTCCAGTGAGGTAATCTTCTGATCATGTCAGTGTTAGTGGTGAATGTTTGTAGATTTATTCAGACAGGGCAGGAACAATGGATAAAACTTATTTATGTAACATTAATCTATTATTGTATGTGGCTTTTTCAGCTCTGGGAGCCATTCCATTCATTCCTTTAGAGAAACAAACACTTTTCTTTCGTCAGTAGAGGTGTTTACATAATTACTTATCAGTGACAACTTTTTGAGGTTTAAAATGCATAACATCCGTTAACACCTATTCTAAATGAGACATGTTTTCTGTCCAAATGGTGTAGATTGTTTTTTTTTTTTGCTTTGACCTGAACTGATAACTCTTCACTCTTGTGCTTGATGTGTGGAGGTTTTAGAGCATCTCTAATATACTTTGCAGGCTTGAAGCTAATGCATCTCACAGCTCTGATGATTCCCCATAATAGTTCATTTTTAAATCATTCAGTTTTCTGCTACAACCAAACTATGAAGTCTTTGTACTAGGTTCCCTGTAACTGCCCCTTTGTAAAAATCAAGATTAAGATATAGCATTATCTATAAATTAAATTTAGTGTTTAGAATCTAACAGCTCAGTTAACAAAGCATCCGCAAGAACTGCCAGAGGCAATAAATACTAGCATGAAAATAACAGCGTGAAAGCTAAGTGGTAGGACATAATGTACCAACTCTCTCTCCCTAGATAGTACTGATTTCTTTCAACATGGCGCTATGCTCACTACACCTCTCACCTCATCCTTCTGGCTCCCTGCTGCCTGCTGTTCTTCAGTCTTCCTGACATGCCTACACAGTTGGACTATGGCTGCCCTTATACAGGCCTGTCACTAGCTTAGATATTTTCCAGATGCCTGATTTGGGATATTGGCTGCATATGTATGTGCATGTGTGTGTGTGTGTGTGCTTTGCAAGTGTGCAAATGTACATTTGTACACGTGTACATTTGCACACTTATGTATGTACCGTAAATAAATAAATAAATAAATATGCAAATAAATCCTTGTGTGTTCAAAAGTGCAAGTGAGTGTGTCACAGCATCAACAGCCATTTCTCATTGTATTAGGGGTGGTGGTGCGTGGCCCGATGAAAGGGGTCATCAGAACGACCTAACTGCTGATAGAGCTGTTCTCTCAGGATTTATGTGTGCCTTTATCTGCTGTTTCAACTAAAGCAAAAGTGTGCTGTGTTATTTAGGAGCCTAGAAGCTCAGAGGATCTTGCCTTTCATTCTGACGCAAAGTCCCCATGACTTACATCTGCTATTGGATTACCATCAGAACCACATCAGCAGGTGTTTTTGCTTTGTTTCACACTGTGCCTGTTTGCCAGCTTTTGTCTATGTCCATGTGTTCGGTCCTCTTCTGCCCTGTGCTGACCCTAAACTTGCATTCACTCACATTTTTTACTTGTACTGGTTAATTGTAGTTTTTTTTTTTGTTTATCTCAAACCAAGCATGTGTTTTTGCCACAATGTTGAGTCGGAGTTGCTCTTCTTGTTTAACAAGTTAAATCACAAGAGAGAGGAGGAAAAAAAGCCTGTCACCCAGATAAAGCTGATTACAATGCGTATCAGATACATGAAGATAATTATGGTCGTAATACAAATGGAACAGCAGTTGAGATAACACAAAGCCTCTCCACCATCAAAAAGCATAGCAGGTGATGAAGAGATACTGTAGCGTATGATAGAGCAAATACCCAGGAACTGTTTTTGGTGAAACAAGGCAAGCATGTCATGAATTTACAAAGCATACCACATACCAGAAATACCTTGCCAATAAGCATGAAAGCCACCTGAGTATCTGCTGCCATATCTGAAAGGATGTGGGCTCTATTTGTAGAACCATAACCAGTTATGTAGGTTTTTCTGTTTAGACTGTCCCAGGCCAAATAGTGTATGTTTATTTATGCACTGTGAAAGGTTTACATTGCCGTGTTGTTTATTTTTCTGTTAACTGTTGATTTATCAGTGGTAGTACTATAAAAGACAGCACTCGGCTGGCAGCTATAAGCCTGCAGAAGCCTCTGTAAGCTTGGAAAAGCCTCTTTCTCCTCGGCTTACAGGTATGATATATCCTCCCTCACACTCTGAACTGCTGTCATACTGCTGTTAGTGTTATCTTATGAAGTTGACCGAGACTAGCCCCACGCTATCCCTCATCACATGCCATACCAGGAAGTCAACCTAGGCCAGATGACAGTGAAGTATGCTAGGCGTGGACTTCCAAGAGACACACAGTGAAATTATTCACAGATATGAATAGACTGTGACATTGAGAAATCAAAGCTCAGTAACCATCATGACATCAAATGGATGTTTATGTTACCTGTGCCAAGTTTTAAAACACTGTTGATGTCTGTAGTTATCCATCACAGCTAATGTGATTATTACGTGAACCTGAGACCAAACATTATTTCCCAGGATCAAGGAGAGAACACTAGAAATTATTTTGATGCTTGGTCATCCCCTACACACTGTCATTATCTGCATTATCTCGTGAAGGAAACCAGTATAGACCCAGATCAGATAAGGTCAAAGTCGGACCATGTCATGCGGGATCATTCCAGACCAGATAAGATCAAACTAGTCTAGAGGAGACCAGACTTTATTTGTTGAGCCCATTGTTTTTATGGCGTCAGATGGTCATGCTGGTCACACCAGTTCATGCCTGACAGATAGATCAGGATCAAGTTAAACATTCCTAGAAAGATTACAGTGTAATTTTAAACCGTACCATGACTAAATGATCACTATCACATTTGGTTTGCAACCTGTTTGGTTAGCTCACAAGTTTAATCCAGTGTCTTAAATTAAATAAACCCTGCAAAATGGTAAGCATAATTTGAAATCATTTTACTTACTTCGGTACATGTAGCCTTTACTTTCTGTCATAATTTCACTCTCTGTACTTGTAGCTACAGCTACAATGAGTGGATGTGTTGACTCACAATAAAGAAAACCTCATGCATAGTAATTTTACAGAATAAAAAAAAACTTACAATGGTGACTGGTGTAATGGTGACAATAGTCAGTCATAACAAAGCATCTTATGATCAAACAGATCTTAAGCCTTAAGATCTATGATCTTAAGATCTTATGATAAAATGTGTTTTTGTCATAACCTTTAAGTCTGAAATATGCGTTTTGCTGGACACCCTGATGTTCTTAGATGACCTAGCTACACAATAACCATGACCAAAATCTATTAAGCAAGTCTATATTTGATCAGACCGACTGCTAGCTCCAAAGTGCTGCAAGTCGTCAAAGTATATATAAATGTATATATAAATACTACTGACATAAAATTTATATTCATTCACATTCTTTTACTTTTATATTCATATAACTAAATCATCATGATCATTAGAGTATATATGTGTTGTCTATGCAGCCACAGTCTGATACGTGTATACTGGACACCGACTCCGCTCTTCGTGGAGTAACATGAAACCAAGGAGGGAGATCTCTTGACATTTTGCTTCTGACTGCAGTGTTAATGCTGCTAAGCAGGCCTCGATGTGCCATCGATCTGACCCAGACAACCAGGCGTTCACATCCCTGTAAAAACACACTGGGGATGGAGATGTAGAGCAACGTGCCATGTCGTGTTTGCTTTGTTAGCTCCCTAAGGCCTGGCCTCCCAGCTCCATTTATCAGAAGTGTTTGCACAAGGGGATAATTTGAAATATTCGCTCAGGGCTTTGGTAATAGACCAGTGGGACAAAGGGTAGGAAGGAGATCAGCAGTTTGTTTTCTTTGGATCAAACTGTAGTGGACGTTTTATTTTAGAGTGTTATTCCAATTGGTTTGTTTAGCTTCACTCAGCCCAGTCACAAGAAAGCAAGTGCTTATGAAAAAAAGTTAAATGGACTCACAAATAGCTGGTTCAGTGGGCAGAGATTCAGCCTTAATATACCATTACTGATGTTAATCAAAGGTAAAAGGTTGCTCTAAAAGCACAGCATAAGCTGTTGCACAGCAGGTGTTGTCACCTTGAACATGCAGCATTTATTCCTATGGCACTGACTTAACAACATCTCAAGGCACCCATAGAAATATCTCAGTTAAGTACTTAAAGCACTTTCATACCACATCACATTCTCATAGCTCCAACATTCTGCCAGAAGTTGCATATCTAACAAATTAACTGTCTGAGTTAGTTGGGTTGGTTCATCGTTTCCATAAAGAAGGAATATATAAAAACATCAAAGTGTATACCACAAAAAAACATTAAGTTTAGGTTACGATTTACAGCTCTCCCAGTTTTTCGTTGTTGTATAACGGTGAATGGACCTTAATAACACTGTTCTTGCGTTTCCATTTAGCACTTTACACTGTAGGACCTGGTCAGATTGCTGGAGTGAATACAGACATGTTTCCTTGAAGAGAGAACATTGCTGTTAAAAGCTTATGGCATGACCAGTGTAGACTATTGAGCCTAACCTGCGAGGTACTCTACAATGTCACAGCTTTGTGTCCAATTCACTATCTTCTTAAGAGTATGTTGTGGCCTATTTATATATAATTATACACATAGGTATATGGTATACATACTGTATCATGTTGGAAGTGCAGCATTAGCAGACAGCAGTCACTTAACATTAGTTGCCCAATAATCTGATCTTGTTTTGAGACACAACGCACTCTCAGCACTGCTGCTCTTTTAAACAAAGATGAGGTGAAGATATCTAGAAAAAAAGCTCATAACTGTCCTCTGTCTATGCAGAGTTATGTGAAACCTGGATCTGTAAATCCGTGCATAGCATCAGCATTCGTATATATAAAGCCATACTGTGCTCAGTACATTCATTTTCAAGCTTCAACCATTCATGATGTCTTTATGTGACTAAGTGGAAAATGTGCCTTGAATGGTTGGATTCCAATACTTGTTATTGCAGTGTTGGTCGAGTGGCATTTTTCTTAAAGCTATAGCACAAATCAATTGTGGTTCATTAGATAAGGGGATATTTTCTTTTGACAATACCTCTCTATGTACTCATTTTGGTCAAATCATCATAATAGAAAGGCACTGTTGCATTTCAGTCTTTCAGCAGCTCAGGTAAACTTCTACTTAAAGTAGTCATACCAATGTATCTATAATGAAAACTTGGCTATTGTTTTTGTTAAACAGAACACAACTGCAGGCATTTATGTCCCCATATGGTGTCGTGGAAAACAGCTTTGTGTGTTTTGATTGCCATGAGATGTCACAATCAGAGTAACTTCATTCAGCAGTGGCAGACGTGGTCTCTGGCCTTGCAGCTGCTTCAGTATAAAAGGACGGAGAACGAATGAAAGAGAGTTGAGAATAAAAAGCCTTTCCATTCCTGGAAGGTCAAGTAGACAGGCAATTTTACTATATCCTATCTCTGTGACAATGGCTGTTGCAGAAATTCACTGAAGAGAGTGTGATAGAAATCACAGAGAGGTAAGGCTGGAGGTAGAAGGGGTGTGGGGTCTTATGGGAGTCGTTTTCCTCACACTACTGCTAGCCTATAGATTTATGTGATTTGGCCCCACTGTCTCCCTCTCTTTGATGAAATTCAATACTTAGACTTATGGTGAAGCGCTTTTAAGCTTTAAGATGATTCCAGGGAGTCTGCAAAATTAGAAGAGTATAAAACTATTTAGTTTATGAGTGTCCTTGTGCTTCGACAGCACATAAACTATTGGTACCCATAGTTAGTTGGTTGTAATATTAGTATTGATACTTGACCTATGACTTGGCTGTGCTGCAGCACAGTGCTAAGCAACAATACAGCGTTGGGGTGTCTGACCAAGGTTTTCCTTGGTTGTTGACAGAGCATGGTCCAGGTAAATGTCAAGCAGAATCAGACTTCCTCATCTGTTTCCTGCTCCCTTGCTCCATCAATCCATTCACCATTGCTTTGGTATTGATTTAAGGCCAAATGTGGTCTCTGTAGATAGGAGCCTGACCGGCTGGCAGGTGAGGTTAGCTGTGATTTGAATAAAAGATAATCCCACTTCAGCAGTACAAGGCAAGCCCTGGGGCAGATCAATCACTTTTCTGCATCTGAGACACAGTTGTTCAAACACATTGCAATTGCAAAATGTACGTGACTGCTTATGTATTTTAATGCCTACACAATAGACAATGTCTCTAGAGGCATGTCTTTCATTCTGAAAACATTCTCATTTACATTCCCAGATCTCCTTTGTTCTACCTCTGCTGCTGATCTTATTGTCTTGTACAGTCAAACTAGACAGTGGTGCTGGTCCTAATGCCCAACACCTTTACCAACACATTTATTTATTTGCAAAGATTTTTTCTTTTTAGAAAAGCTACATAATAAGACAACAGCACAGAAGAGCACAGGACCCAAGTGAGTACCAGAGGCCACGGTCAAATCATGGACACAAAAATTGACATTAGATACTATGTGTGCATATCTAAAAGTAGAAAAAACATAGAGAATAGCAAATGTTTACACGATTATGAGAACTGTATGGTTAACTGCATCAAAAGCTGTGCATGCAGGAGTGCTGGTCAAGTTGGTTGTTATGGTTGTGGTTATGCCGTCTAGTGAACAGATCCTCATCCACCGTCTTCCAGGCCTCCCTCCAGCTCCTGGGCAAGGCTGAGACTTTGAAGGCTAGCTGTTGAGATTCAGCAGACAGACGCCTCCTCTGGGGAGCTGACATCATTAGAGCGCAGAGCAGATCCCAGCTCCTCCTCAGCTGCAGCGAGGGAAAGAGAGAGTTAAAGAAGGAGAGCGGGATAGAGAGAGGAAGAATAGAGGGCGGGTTTAAGCAATGCAAGGTCAAGATCATGGCACAATTACCCTGGCAGTGCTGTGCCCTGGGAAGCCAAAGCCCCTGACTTCTCACCCTACCAAGGTCGCCCAGGCCACTCCTCAAGACAATTAGCTTCCCAATATTTTCCTGTCATTTCCACATTCACCATTCATATCCCTCTCCCTTACCCCACTCTACTACTCTGCTGGGTAGTTCATATGCTCTGAGCCAAGTGTTCTCCTGCCCATGGTGTCGACATAGTTGTTCCACAACTGCACACCCACATGTGTGTGTCCGTGGCTATATTGTTATAGTGTGGTACTGCCATCAAGTGGTGCTGCAAAGGTCGCTCATATGCACGTACATACTCTCACCAAGGCACACACACAAACCCAAACAAAGCCCTCGTACATGTGGAGACAAAATGACACATTATGTTTTCTTGGTTGCTGGAAGTGGCAGAGTGTCAGTCTGCATACTGTTACGTATGAGTGTTCACTGCTGGGAGCAGCACGGCGAGCACAAACGGAGAAAAACACAACAGTGAGACAGCGAGTTGTGAATATGGGTCATCTTTGGTTTTCTTCACACCCCTTAATATAAGACGCGATGTCCGTGGCATTTTAAGGTAGCCTGTGCTCTGTTATGAAAAAAAAAAAAGTGTTTTTCCGCAGTTAACGGCACTGTTTGCCTCAGATGTCGGTATCCAAAAGGAAAATGGATATCAAAATATCTTTCCATGTCGACAATTGAGAGCTTAAAAATAAATCATCCAAGGCCAAATGGAAATGCTAAACACAAAACAGGTGTCTAAAAACAGAGAAAATACCTTACATTTTTCCACTCTTGCTTTGGAACTTTTTTTGTCTATTCATGGGAAATAACAATATCCGAACACATAATAGCATTTTAAAGAGAATATGCAAATACTTGATTAGGAATGTTTATTTACAGTCCTGAATACCATCAATAGTTTAACACACTATCGTTCAGGTATGACAGGACGTGTGATTAACCCAAACAAAAATTAAAGTCATGTTAACGTCCAACACTTGCAGAGGCGAAGATTTACAGTTGGACTATTCCATGTGTAGTCAGTCATGGGGGGATACAGGAGACAGCTTCATCTGAGGGGTCTTGCCAATTACAATGCACAGTGAATCCGCCCGTAAGCTTATTAAGTCACTATTATCCCTATTAACACAATGGACATGATCCTCTTCTACCAAATGCATCCTCGTTTTATGTAGCGTACATCGCGACAAGCAGCGCCTGTCAGATCATTGAATGTTGTGAATATGCTCTCTCTCTCTCTCTCACACACACACACACACACACACACACACACACACACACACGAGGCACATGCATAATTGTGCGAGGCTCAAATCCCTGCATGTGACAGCGTTTTGAGGGATCATATAGATGCAAATGCAGCCATGTAATTGCACAAGCGGTAGATCTGCGCTCTCTAGGCTGCATGCTGTCATGTCAACGGCTGATTCCATCTGCTTTTCATCGTTTCTTTTTTTCCCTTTCCAAGACCTTATTTCCATATCAACCCAAAGCTTTAGAATCCTCTCATCCCTCCTTCTCCGCCTCCTCCTCGATCTCTTCCACCAGCCTATCTCTCCTGGTCCAAGCAGGAGTGATGGAAATGACAGCAAAGATGCAGGTGTCACAGCCAAGCACCCAAAATGACAGGGAGGAGGCCTCCTGCACAGTTCTCCTCTCCTCTCCTGTTTTCTCCTCTCATCTTCTCTCCTCTTCTGAAGGTTCCAACTATGTGACACATACAAACTCATTTTAAGTATGCACATTTTAGTTTTGTGAGGGCGAATGCAGCATCCCCATCCACCACCTTCAGTCTCTTCCATCGGTCCTCATTCTTTCTTCCTCCTTCTGAGTTTTCCCTCACTGCCTCTCCTGACCTCCCATAATTCTCAGCAGCCTTCATACCTTTGCATGTCAGGTGTGCAGGCTGCATGCTTTCTGCATCTGGGCTCAAAGGGATTAAAAACATTCCATATGGAGGCCTGCATATGGAGATAGATAAAAGCCAGTGTGACGGCAGTGTGATGCGCTACCAATCTACCAATTTGCTGCAAGTCAAAAGAGCAGTGATCCTTTGCTTGGGAAAAGGGGACTTGGCTGGAAGGGAAAGTGAGGAGGAAGACTTGCCTCACAAAAAAGAAAGACCGTTTTTTTTTTTTTTGCTGTTCCTTGCTATGATTAGGTTGATGGATTGCATATGTAAATCATGTGATTGTCCTTTTGGTTCTGGTACCATCAACTCTTTTACATGTCATTCCACAATTGAGAAAAACAATCAAATAAATTGCAAAGGATGCTTGCTTATTTTGTCATTTCAGCTTAAAATATGTCTAAGAAGTATGACACTATGACATTATGAAAGCATTATGTGAAGAAAAGGCATTTCTGTTTAAGTAAATGGTCAGATATATTTTTATTTAACCTTTATTTTACTAGAAAAGGTCCCATTAAGACCACTTTTTGTAGTCCTGACCAAGATAGGCAGCTGGATAAGATAAAAACTCATCGTTCTATTCTAAGACAGACAATGAGAATGTGTGAATACTACAGATGTTTATAGTGGGTAAGAGTGGTATCAGTGTGGATACTCTATGTCACTAGATGCAGTCATTTTGGCCACAAAACAACGTACATTTCAATAGATGTTTCCATTTTGGCTTTTCATAGCAGGAAAAGGACAGGTGGAATTAAACACACTGATGATGGCTCTGCACCATTAAAAAAATCTGATGCAGTCATTGTTAATGTTATCAATTACACCTGTGCTTTTTCTTCTACAACAAACCACAATGTTAGACATGACAGTTTGCTATCAGAGGTGGGAGAAGCAAACTTTGCAGCTTCCAACCACAAAGGAGGAAGAAGACGATGGTGTTAATAAATAATTGCCAATAGTTGCTGCCAGCGTTAGTGCATGTAATGGTTTGATGAATGTAAAGCCTGGCAATGTGTCTGTCTTATTCGGGAGTCAATTATGTGTTGTCTGAAATCATAGGCATCATTTTAGTAGTAAGGCAATAAGTGACAAGACAACATTATTAAAGAGGCCCAAAACAGAGCAAAGTAGGTAAAAACTTCAAGCAGTACAGCCACAACAATTGACTTTGGGCTAGCTTTGTTGGTATGTATAACAGGGAATAGTGAAACCTGCATCTTAACATAACAATATTGATTTGATAGCAGGTCTTGGACAACAGGAGTCAGGCTTTTAGATCTGTGTTTTTGTGTAGTAAAAATGTAGAGATGCAGTACACATTAAGGTACATACACATAATAGTACATACATAAATATTTGTCAGCATTGGAGCATATACAAATATATACATATGTACATATACATTGTTACATACCAGGACATAGAGGCAGATTTCTGCACGAGTATGCCAGCACACATGCACACTTCAACTCCCCTACCTCTTCCTCCCCTCCTTCATCCAACACATAACACTTCCTCCAAAATTCACTGGCAGTGTGTGCTGTGCAGGCATGAGATAACGTCCCAGAAGTTTTTCAAGGGCAGGACGGGTGCTCAGACATCAGAGGGAAGCCGCGTCGAGCCGAAGCTGATTCATTACATGTGTTGCATCTGCCTCCTATTAAAAAGCCCAGAGCATTCTGGCTGTCTCTCCCGGTCTCTCTTTCTCACTCTCTGACTGCAAACTACCTCCTGACTCCTCGCCTAGACCTCATCTTGCTTAAAAAAACGGCCTCTTTCTTCTAAACTCTCCCTCTCCTCTGATGACATGCCTCAGCTCCTCACTAAGTCTTACAGATTAGCTGTAGCATACAGTACGAAGTGCAATCAAAACGAGTGCCTCTTCGCCAAGACTTATACAAATATTTTAGGATCAAAGCTGTCTGTACATGCAAGATTGTACCTATATTTCTTCAATTTCACCATTCTGTGCTAGAAATAAAATTGAGCACTGCCACACCATGAATTCTTATCTTGCTGGCATTGGAAAAAAACATTTAGAACAATTGAAATGTAGAAGTGTTCATTTTTCACGTGTTTCATAGCAAGGTAAAAGTTGGCTGATAGCTTCGTATCGAGCTTATCACAGATATATTCTTGTTGGCATCTATGTTGGCTGCAAAGTAAAATGAATTCCATATGATGTTGCATAGATAAGTCCAATATGGTCTGTTGACATTTTTCAACAATTTTCCAACTGTAAAAATGGCCTATGTAGTACATACAATATCTTTTCAAAATTCAATAATCAAATTTAAAGGATCCTTGTCAAAAGGTCAGTTAAAACAAACAAATGCCAGCCATAATGTGGGTATCTGGTTTCACCAAACAGAGATTCGATGTTGCCCTAAAAAAAGAAAATTTCCAGTGTCTAGCAAACAAACAAACAAAATATTCATGTATGTGTAAAATGCATCATTTCCTGTTTGCCATTGCAGATTTAATAGCCACCATCATATGGCTCAGTTGTCATTTATCAGCCATATGAACCCCATGAATATGGACCCCAGGAGGAGTAGTTGTGGCCAAGATGGATGAATTTTAAATGAACAGGAAACTGGTGTGAAGTTGGATTTCTCTTGTAATTCTCTTGCTGTCTGCTACTATCACTGTGAAAGCTGAAACCTCAAGTGGAGTCAAATTAAAATGTGAGTTTACCGTGAAGCCTTTCCATAGAAAACAGTGTAGGATCATTGTTTAATGTACACCTGTTTGGACACAAACTGAAATATCCAGTGCAGTGTCTAGTCCTCTATATTATTTCAACCTTTATCAGGATCTCCATGTTATTAACAAAATAATTTCATTCGAGAAGCAGGTACTTTAGAGAATCAGTGACTCATCACTGACTTATTTTGCAATTTGTGCATGCCAAATTGATCAAGGTAACCACAACAAGTTGAAAAGCTTCTTTATCTTTTTTTGTTCTTTGAATACTTGTTGAAATTCTTCTAAAACTAATCAAAACAAACTGACAAAAGAAAAAAGTTTTTTCCTGACAATCTGGTGTTCTAGTTGCACTTGGTCATTGTTGAGTTGCACATTGGTCTGTACTAAAGCAAAAGCTCATTGATTAGGAAACACTGCACGATTTTACTCAGACATTCCATTAAAGAGCCATTTCCTTACCTGATTGAAGAACACAGTCTAAAGTTAGACCGATTGGAAGTTTCAGACTGTTCTTCATCTAGCATTTTTAATCACTTGCTCATTTCCTTTACCCCACAATCTCATCTTCACTGGTTTAATTATGCCGTGGTGAATGATAGCTAGTTTTAAGGTGTGTGTGTTTGGTGGACATGTTAAAAGGGGCCTTTTTGCGGCATGTACGTCGGCTTCAGCTGATAATTATTTCAGATTACATTAGAGGAAATTAAACATTTCTTAAAGTACGTGTGAGGGTGACAAAGTTATCAAGTGCAGTCGCAGGAGAGAGTGTGAATGTTGCACTTCCAAAAATGTAATTTTTACGACTACTAATAAGATCATTTTCAAGTGTTAAAAATTAATTAATGGTGTTACTGCAGTTGAGCATAACTGCAGTCTTTAGTACATGGATAAGTAATGCACAGCGTCCAGTGACAAATTGTGGGTGAAAAGTGTGTGAATTATAAATGCCAAAGTTAAATGTAAGAATGACAGCTCTTATTACTTAGACATGATTTGTGAAGAGATTCAAATTGGGGCTGATAGTACTGTTGTATTTGTTAAAATGCCTGATGAAATAGTCAGTTATTTTGTATTGACCGTAATACTCAATATTTTGTGTTACATGATGTATATCTGGTTTTGCTTATGATTCATAGAAAACAGTGTTTTCTTTGATATTTAGCCAACTTTGAGTTCAAGTTGTAAAAATCTGTGTGTGTGTGTAGTTAGACATTCTGTCATTTCAAAATCTGTCTGGACCACTGATCTGTCCCGTCCCAACAAACTCTTATCAGCTGATAAGAGTGTTTACGCCAGTGTTATCTCTGTCCATTTAAGGGTTATGGAGTTGAGAGTCATAACTGATAAATCCCTTCCACATGAAACTGTTGCAGAATCTGTGATTGATGCAGCAAACCTACTATTATTATGGTCATGGTGTTGAACCGTGAATAACACTCTGACCTGCATTTAAGAGACAAATTTTATCTCACACTTTCAGACATCTGAAAGATTAAATCAGTAATTTGGTTAAAATATTGGGGTTCTCTTATAAAAAGTGTAGTTGAATTCAAATTCTTTAGTTCCGTCTTGTTGTGGTCTTTTTTGAAAGACTTGGTATTTATTTAGTGGAAATATTTTACAATGACCCATCATTATTATCTCTAACCTGGTTAAATATAAGCCAACATTGCCACTATTAGAATGGTGCTACTGATAGGAAGCACTTCACAGCAGTCACTCATTTGGACCTGAGCTGGAAAACTGATAGCATTAAATAGTTTTTATTCTTGTTTTTGTAATAGAATTTCTTCATAGTTATATAGTTCAGTGGCACCTCTTTGTTTGATATGGAATGCCAATGCAGTCATGAAGTTGTGCGTAAACAACATTAATTATGAAAGAATATGGTCTTTGGTCTATGCTAAAACACATGCATAATCAAGTGAATTAAAATGAACATTCCAGTTTTTTAACTGCATTTCTTCTATTTTTTTTTTTTTTTTAAGGTTAACGCTGCGTTTCTGCAGCAGCTATCTAGTGGTTGAATATATATATCTATACACACACACACACACACACATATATGTATATATATATATGTGTGTGTGTGTGTGTGTGTGTGTAGTATTTTATTCCATGTCTTCCATTTACCTTGAAAATACTCTTGATTCGTGATTTCAAAGGTCTGCTGAGATAATTTCAGCACTTGGGAAGTACAGCAGCACACACTTGAATATGAATGAAAGAATCCTTCTCGCTCGTACTCTCTAAAAGGTTTTGCTGACCACTAAGTGCAAATGTGGCATTTCCAGTGGCATGTACCCAACCTGAAGTTGTTGTAGTGCAACTTTGAATGTGCCCTCTTTTTTGAAAGCCAAAGTGAAGTTTGACTTGCAAATAATCGTGCTGAGGTAAAAAAAAAATAGTACAACCTCTAAAGTGAACGCCATTTGAATTTTTCTTGTTAGCATGCATAAATCTTTTGCAAAATGCACTCACTGCTCTCAACGCTAATAGTGTACACGGATATCAAAGCTGTGCATTTCTTGCAGAGCAACAAGAGAGGAGCAAGATATGCATAATGTTGGCGCCAGAAATGAAGAGCAAAACGCAGATCCACAGCTTTGCTCCCTTGCTTTCCTTCCAATAACATCATTAGCATTTTGACATCAGCGGCCTAATTGTTGTTGGTAGCTCTGAGAAATGCTTGCCTTGGAGTGGGAGTCGGGAGGGAGAGGAGGGGGCCGGGGTGTTTCCGCTGTAAGGCCTTGTGCTTATCAGTGCAGGGCAGATCCTCTTCCTGTGGTCCTGGCTGACAGGTGAGGGGTGTGTGTGTGTCTGTTGGTTGTGGTTGTCAGTAAACCCCGGGACAGGTGCTGAGGGATGGGTTCGTATTTTGGAGCAGGTGCACCTCCCCTTCTCCCCCTTCCTCCTCTTTTGCCTTGTTCCCTCACTCCCCCAGGAGGCATATGGTGGAGAGATTGGAGAGACCCTGGCCCCGCAGGGAGTGCTCCTCTCCCCAGTTCATCTGTTCCAGACGGGGCCCTGCGGGACACTCAGGCTCTCCTGAGGTCCCTGTTGGCTGGGAATCAGGCCGAGTAAGCGGCTCCACTTTCAGGTTGACTGCTTTGTTACAGCGCTGGGCGGTCGCAGTGGCCACCCCAGTTAGCTTTACACTGTGCAGAATTGTACACTACAATTTCATGTGCAGGACACATGCTGAATGGCCAATAGGTCACACCCTCTAATTTGTTTCCTCTGTATCTCATTTGGATGCAAGTGTTGCTTTTAATTCACCAATGCTTGGCGGGTCTTGATGTCATTGCATTGCAATAGAAACGCCATCTTGCTACGATTTCACAGGCTCGTATTTGTGAACCAGCTACAAATGTGATGTAGTTCTGAGTGCACTAGGAGAGAGAATTATGGGGGCATTTTAGGCCTTGTATAATATGTGTACCTCTTTTATGTGGTCATTTATTATAAGGCGAGCGCTATGAATAATGTATGATTAAAAGGCGTAATGGATACACTGGGACTCGTCAAAATAAAAGCAAAAATCCATTTACTCTCCCTGTAGTAAATCCACTAGCTTGTCCTTGGGCTAATTTCCAACTTGGGACTTGGTGAGGGAGTGAGTGCATGTCTTGATAGTGATTTCAGGGGAGGGAGGTGTTGGTTGTGCTGTAAAGAGGGAGAGAGAAGAAGAGGGGGAGGAGGGAGGGGAAGGAAAAGTGAAATGAGACATGGATGAGGAACAAAGCCAGGAACACCTCTTTCTCTTGATGCCTCCATCCTCTGTCTCACTCTATCCCAGACCCTCTCTTTCTCTCCTCCCTCTGTCTCTCTCCCGTCTGTCTCTCACCATCTTAAAGCTCCTTCCCCCTGCCTCCGAGCAGCTGCCACTTCTGAGCCTGAAAAAAATGAAGGCAGATGAATCAATTTGGCCTGTGGCCCTAAAGTGCACTTGTCTGCGCCCCAGTCTGGGCGGGGGGGATAATGAGCCGATAGATTGAGCCGGTGCCGGAGCCCGGCACTGAGCGCAGAGATGCCTTCGCCTGCCTCACCACTGGGGCCCTGTCACATACACACACACATACATACACACACCGCCGATGCCTCCCTGAGCAGCGGTAGCAGCCTGTCGCTGGGTTAATGGGGGTGAGGGTCCTTTGCGCAGGACACTTTTCAGAGCAAATTAGAGGAAGGATCTGTATCCGTCCTCTTCAGCCCTCCCTCCCTGTATTGCCCCTCGTCTTCTCTCCGTCCTGTGTATGGGAAGCCCGGAGAGCAGATTGGAGCGTGGTAGTGTGGGGCAGAGGAGCATCAAGGCAGCTAGAGAGGAGCGGGTGGAGGGCAAGGTCCAGGATCCTAGGGTAATGAGGATTGACACTGAGACAAGGCTGAGGCGCAGCCTCCCTGAGTGCTGTTGACAGGTGACGGGAGGCTAGGGAGAGACGAGGCCGAGAGAGGAGCTGAAGCAGGGAGAGGAAAAGCGAGGTCAGGACTAACAGCTTCGCTTATTCAAGGAGGAAAAAGGTGGGAGACCGTGCAGCCAACCGATGCCCCCCTAAACCCCTTGCAAGGTGAAAGAGGGAGGATCAAAGGAGCAGGACAACAAAGCATCACCCACCAGCCTCTAGCCAGCTCCCTGCTGACAGACTGCTGATTGATCGACACTGCACTGAGAGTGAGGGAGAGTCAAAGGAGAAGGAAAGTTAGCCGAGCCTAGCATGAACTGATATGAACCACTATGGTCTCCTTCGATGGCTTGACTCGCCCTTTCTAAGCAGGGGGGCTTTGTGACTACACGCAGGGTTAAAGTAGTATAAATGATCAGACCCAAGTCGGCACTACTCAACTTGGGGGGAAATTAAGATGCTGGAGGGCCCTTTGAAGATAATTAAAGAGCACAGAGCGGCAGCCTCCAGAGAGGGACTGCAGACATGTTCAATACCGAGACTAATGGAGCTAATTTCCAGTACATTATTCATGTAAAACACAGGCCCTTACTTGGCTATGTTTTTTCTGTGTCTCTTTTATCTGTCGTCTTATGTCAATATGTCCCCCCCACACACATTCACTTTAGCCACATTCGCTTTCTGATTCAACTTGATTAACCTTATCCCAATACTGCATGGGTCAACCCTCAATGTAAACAAACTTTATTCACACCCAAAAGCTGGAACTCCTTAAAGCATCCAGGTGGCCAAGAACTGCTCCCCATGGGTTGCCTAGAAAGCATTAAAAAGGCATTACTTCAAGCATAGTGAAAAGACATTATGACCTTGAACTGTATCACCACTTGCCACCGATCACTTCTCAGCAGAGACCATTAGCTCCACCCTCAAGCTCACTAACTTGTCCTTTAACATTAATGAGTACGCAAAAAAGGAAAACAACACATGAAAGCTGTACAGTTGGGAGCTTAGGGCCAATTAAACACCTCCCCAGACAGGAAATTAGTCCCTGCCTTAATCACAGGCAGTCAGGGTTGCCAATCTTTTGTCAGAGTTGGCGAATTCCTGCCTAGATCAATTGCTCTCCTGTCCTGTTGAACAGCGACTCGGAGAACGGTCCTTGCACGCCGCGTCATTAACCTAGGCATCTAATTAGACGCTGCGCTCTGATCAATAGCCAAGTTGATTGCTGACTGGGTAATGTAGCCGCAGGCCCCAGAGGAGACGGAAACACTTTGGGCGCCTTCAGGAATTTGTCAGCCACACTGATGCTGGATAAACAAAGTAATCAACGGTTGCACTTGACGGCAACGTGACGACGACTGTACATTGACGCCCTCTCTCTGCCTCCATGCCTGGCTGCCAAGGAGGATTGCTCTCTTTGTGCTCTCCTTGAGAGAAGGAAATCAAAAAGGCCACCATCTATTTTGAGATTCAAGGAGTGATTAGGCTGACAGCTAGTCGAGAAAGAGCGAGAGAGGCAGAGGGAGAGGCGGGTAGAGGTGGAAGTCAAACCTGATTAGGCCCACCTGCAGGTTTCTCTTCCTTCCATCTACACCCTGATTGCTTGGCAGCAGCTCCCTCCTCCTCTCCGCCACACTCACCCCACCCCATCCCATCCTGTCACTGTTGACCTCAGTGCACTGCTAATGCCCCTTGGCCAATCAGCATGCTTGCCCTAGCGGCGGCAGGGTAATTAAAAGGGAATTGTGTCTACTTGGCATGTGAGCTGGTGCACACGAGGGTAGACAAACACTCTCTCTGCCGCCTTGCCTCCCTCCCTCTCTCCCAGCCAGGTGGCAGCGTACAGGACCTGTCAGATTAGCTGATGACCCTTTTAATTCTAGCCCAGCCGGGGGCCATAATTGATATTTACCGGGAAAGGTTAATTGTAGCAGTGATCTGCTTAAATTACAGTGGAGATCAGGAGAACGGGGCCAGCCACCACGCGTGCCACCAGGGGAGCTGCTACACACAAACTGCTAGTCAAATGGATTACACCCCGCGGCCATCGCCACTGTACTCCAAGGTGGGGAAGCGGCGTGGGACATTGTGATTGGCTGGTCCTGCAGCAGCACAGAGTCTTCCTTGCTGAGCTCGCCAACCTCCCATCTGGCTGGGACTTTGGGTGCATGCCAACTGTCTTGATGGTCTGCAATAAAACAAGCCATCCATGTTTGCATTAGGGTTACTATGACGTGGGTGGCTGAATGCAGATACTGACATTTGCATGTTTAAGCTGCCAGGGTTTGTGCCAGCCTTTAGAGTTGTTGTTTTTTTTTTTTACCAAAAAAACAACAGCAAAAGTGAACCTAAAATAAAAGCTTTTTTAATCTATAAAATGTTTTGTTAGCAAAAGTTGAAGTATGTATGTGGTTAAGCATTGTCTCCTCACAATTCATGCAAAATGGTCTTCCCTTTGTATATTGACCTTAAGGCGCTGCTGTTTTTGGCCTTGGAAAGTTAGCTAATGAATGCGTCTGAGCTGTGAGGATGGAGCGGATGGGGATTTTAGACAGCACTCAGCAGTGGATCCTAACCTTTAACTGATTCAGCAACGTTATATATTTTTATACTGAGTGTTGGCCGAGGCTAAAGTAGGTAGCCTCCTACATAACACATCCTTCCTGCCTGCCTGATGCTTGAGTGTGTGTGTTAACATCATATGAGGATACTAACATTATTTGTAAAACAAAGGAAGAAAGAAACCCATCTTACCTGAATTTAACAATACTGATATTGGTGGACTTTTAGTAGAATAACACAACTGATTGTCACAGTTGTGTAAGCGACATTGTTGCCGCTGTGTTCCTGTTGCTGGATGGTCGCAGTGGGTTGAGGTTTGGGGTTGCAGGTGTTTTTGCTACAACCAAATCTGCTTTGCATTTAGCCAAAGCACAAACTGACACTGATCTGTGAGACACTCCACCGACTCTGTGTTTTGCTCAGGTTAAGAACATGAGGACCATGGCCCATTTAAAGTGAAGGACACACTGCATTATTATAGACATATCTGCTAACCTCTGTTACAGATCTCAGTGAGGGGCAAGAAGTTGTACATAATATCCTATTCTCCACAATCCTCCTCCAGTTAACACAAACATGTTATACTTGTTAATGTGTCAGTGCACAATCCAACAGCAATCCACAGTACCAACAGCGGAGAATTTCCTAAATCAACATCATTCTTTCTTGCTGCTCTCTGCTTTCTTCCTCCCCTCTCTGACTGTCCAACTAAATACAACCAAAAAAATCCCAATACTAGGTTTTCAAAATTGAAAAAAATACTACACCGGCATTGTCTTTAACTCTACTATACATATGATAAAATAATTTCAGTCTTTCTTCTTGCCATTTTCTGTAACTAATAAGCCACTGCAGTTTTTTTTATCAGAGCACCTTTTAGGATTATATTTCATGCTTCAGAAATGTCTGAAAAGTAACCACAGATCATTACCTTTCTGGGTATGTAGTGTTTATTTGTGAACACAGTGGTTTGGTTCATGAAGTAAGTACATGATTTAAAGATGTCCTCTTTTCTTTTGTCCCCTGCAGATCAAACCTTTGGCGCTACGTCCGGTCAAAGTCAGCGAGGACGAGACGGTGCAGGAGCTCAGCCGACCGCACAGGAGCAACTCCAAGGAGCAGCTCAGCGAGGTTAGTTCTTGGACGAGACCTTTCCCCTTTTCACACACCTCCTACAGAGAGCTAGGCTATCCACTTTCACAGGCCAAGGCAGGGGACCCTTGATGTGGGATATAGAGAGCGTGCAGACGACAGCAACATTGAGGCTGAGATCAGAGGGCAGCTGGTGCAGTAGCTCCTGCTGGTTCTAGCTATCACCTCATAAATCCCCCTTGTGTCGGGAAAAAGACTGGTTGGCTGGCAGCACAGAGACAGGAAATGATTACGCCGGTCACACTGCATCACCTAGTTGGCCTGGCATTATTTAAAGCATGCTGCGGTGAAATGTAGACATGACCTAACGTGGTTCAGCCAGGTGTGGGCTGACCTCACCGACCCCAGAAAGGAATGAGTTAAAGAAGCAGTTCCAATTATCGCTGCGCCGGCATCCATATGCCAGCCCATTTAGAGGATGAGTAGGTGGCAAAGGAAAATGGAGGCCAGGCATTGGTTCAGCATAAGGGATGAAATAATGCAATTTAGATACAGGGGAAGTAATGAGAATTTATGCAAAATCCCAAGCGGCTCATTTTAAATGAATGCAGAAATATGCTTCCTAACTAATGCCTGTCAAGCAGGCCTCCCAAACCTAACTAAATTCAATCAGACTGCTCATTTAGCTGACGAAAGCAGGAGGAGAGAGAAAGAGAAAGAAAGAAGAGGAAGGAAAATATGCATCTTCCTTTTCTAGCAGCGGTAAAATGATGGAAAGAAAAAGATTTTAATGAACTTATTAAATACATTGTTTCAAGCTATTCAGCATCCCAATTGAAAATCCAGCCTGATGAAAAAAAAAAATCACCAAGCATAATTTTTCCCATCTTCATCCTCTTTTCTCTAAGCCTTGCAGCTCTGTTTCTCTCGTGCGCTGTCCCCCTTCTTCCACTCGTACTATTTCTCTTGAATTTGTGTAAAAGGCTGTCTTTTAATGAAAAAGTCAGGAGGAAGAGGCGGGCTTGTCAGATAAAAGACCGAAGCCGGTTGACAGCTCTGACAGGGATATACGACAAGCACCGAGAAGGAGGGGGGCAGGCAGGGATGAGGGGGGTGGTGGTAGAGAGAGGGTGGAAGTGGCGGTGGTTGCAGCGATGGGAGGGGAGCACTGTTGAAAATTGCACGCTGTAATCGCCGACGGTGTTAGATGTGGCATGTCTCTCTAATCTGCTGCCAAATAAATGGTGCACAGACGCTGATCGTTGTAGCCGCGGCATCCGTATCTATTCATCTCTCTGTCTCTGCCTGTCTTACCTTTCTCTTTCTGTCTGTCTGTCTGCACGTCTCTCCGCTATGCTGTTCTATTCCACTCAGGAAAGGCCTGGACATGACACGCTCAGTGAGATTCCTCACCGGCACCATGTCAGTCTCATTTTTCTTATTTTTTCAGCCCCATGAAATCTCCGCCACCGCACTGAGAGCACTGCTAATTTTCGTAAAACACGCTCCACCACATCAAAGTGGCTCCCTAGCTTTAAGAGCTCTTAACTAATGATGCCGCGTCTGCAACGAGTAAAATGGATTTCTCTTGTCTTACTGCCAAAGGAAATAGAGACAAATGCGACATGTGGACGCGCCCGCCTGTAAAAACAGTCATGCATCAATTTGGTAGCAGGGGGTAAAAAAAATTGCATGGGATGCTGTTTGTTCATTGCCATGGTTGAGTCTTTATCTGTTTATTTTGACTAGGTAATTGTGCCTGCGGTGCAGCAGGGCCCCGGCACTAAGCCACACAGGGATTAGGGAAATGTGAGGTGGTGGAAGGGGTGGGTTCCACTGCATCTGTGTCCTGCGGAGGAGAGGGCGGCAGTTGTGGTGCTGTCGGGGTCTCTAACACCCTCCTCTAACCACCCACACCCACCCACATGTGCCCAAACCCACCCAGCCTCCTGATCTGTTGCCACAGAGGGCACACACGTTTGCGTCCCTTTCCTCATCATGCTCCCCCGAGCTCCGATTGGCCCACCCCTCGACCTCCGTGCAATGACAAAAACCAATAGTGTGGGATGGGAGAAGATGGACTGGACCCTCCCCTCTTGTCGCCATGTTTTTCTTTTTCCTTTTTTTCTTTTTTTCTTTTTTTTGTAGGGAGAGTGGAGGAGGGGGCATGGAAATGGGGAGAGGATTAGGGGGCGGATTTAGCAACATTTCTCTTCTCCGGGGCTGTTTAGTTAACCCTTAAATGCCGCCAGCATCCGCCCCATCCCTCTTGCCACCAACCACCACAACCACCACACAGACACACACACTCACACTCATTCGTCCTCCCTCCCCCACACTCCCTCTCTGGGGCGGGTTCTTAAATCCTTTTGAAGTCCTAAGCGCTGCAGAAATCCATTGAGAGCCATGTATAATGGCTTTTAAGAGAGAGTGTTTAGCTGGATGCCGACCCTGTGGCTTATGAACCGCTGGCGTTTTAATGGATCCCCCCATTCCCTCCCCTCTTTTCCTCCCTTCACCGGCACTAAATCCAATGGATTGTCCCTCATTATCATTTAAATAAGCCTCTCTTTCTACTCAGAATGCTCCAAGTTGAATGAACTCTACATAGTAAGGCTAATTCCAAATGGCCTTGGCCTCCCACCACCTATGCACATATGCACACACACACACACACACACACACACAAATACATGCATATAGACACACATCTAAGTGCACTCACAACATGCAGACAACAGACCTCATTCTCACTGGAACACACTTTTGGCCCTTTTGTATCCACTGATTTTGCCTTCTGTGCAGTTCTTCCTCCCCTCTCCTCTGGCCTCCTCTCTGGTCGCGGTAGTGAAGGGAGCAGAGAGGTTGAGCAGAGCGGGAATAGCCTTTTGATTCCCGCAGAGCCTGCTTTCCGGTTCGCGGCGGGACTCCTCCCTAATCGTCACCACAGGAGCCGTCCTGCGAATCAGAGGGGCACACAGGCGTTGATGAGGGCTGAGGCCTAGAGCAGGTGTGGGAGAATGGATGAGGGGTATTGGGAGGGTGCAAAACAAGGGAGGCAGTGGTGGTGAAGGTGTGGGGGAGGTCGTTTGGATTGAAGGTGGACCTATGGATGAAATTGGTCTAGCAGAAAAGTCCCCTCCAGAGACCAGGGGGGGCAGAAATTGCCAATCTAGACAGAGGAATAAAAGAAGTGAAAAGTGGAAGTGGAGGGAGGGATTTGGAGATTGGTATTCGTGCTGGGAGCTGACAGACAGAGCCAGAGAACAGAACAATACCCAGCTTTTTCTGTCTGCATCCTGCTCTTGTTCACCATTTAGAGGACTGCATTAGAAAACACAGGAGGAGTTTGATGGGCAAAAATATCTCCTTAAATGCATTAAGAGATATTTGTCCTGGGTACAA
>JBAJHX010000076.1:5158461-5177035 GCA_037176925.1 Amniataba percoides | reverse complement strand
ATTAGAAAACACAGGAGGAGTTTGATGGGCAAAAATATCTCCTTAAATGCATTAAGAGATATTTGTCCTGGGTACAATATGGGGCTTAACCTTCACAGACAGCACTTAAAATCCCACACCATAAAAACAATGGTATCCAATGTGCGACAGTGGGTAGTGTAACTCTTAATAGGTAAATTTAGTTAGTTAGTTATGTTGTTTTGAGTAGAAAACAAATATCCTTTTCAATTGAAAATTATAAAATCATAAGATGCAATAAGCAGAGGAGTCAACCCCTTCTTCTAGCAGGGTACCTGAGCTGTTACTCACTCTCAAAACAGCTATTTCTATATCAAGGTGTGTTTTCTATCCTTTTATCTACTGATGCGAGTGATGGATTCACTCCCTTGTGTCAGATGACACTCTTGAAGGCACAAAAGCAAGTGAATTCAAACAAATAAATGGTGACACTTAATCTTGACCTGCACTGCAACTACAAGCTTTATAAATCCATCAGAGCCGTAAATCATTTTGGCTACAAAAAGTCAGAAGGCAAAGATCAGAAAATATCATTAAAAATGCAGTCTTCTCCCAAAGTGTCCTCGGTATCCCAGAGTAAAGCAGGCGCTTAAAATACGTGTACACAGCTGTCGAATGACAAATGTGCGCATAACTTTACAAAATAATTAAGGTTTTCCGCAGTATATTTCTTTGACAACTGACAACAATTAAGTCTCCCAGCAGGGCATGAGTGATTGTTTTCAGAGCTGGTTCCGCTCAGCTGCCCCCATGGTGTGGGCCAGGATGTATGGGAGTGATGTGTGTGGACGTGGGATACATGGCGGGGTGGGTAAAAGGTTAACGTGAATATTGATATTAAAGCGCCGCTGCTTCATCATGTCTGTGTCAGCGAGTGAAACGCTCCTTAAAGGTCATCCCTGTTCTCCTCTCTCTCCCTACAGAGTTCCACTCACTCGCTGTCAGGCCGTGGCTACTCGGTAAGTGGCATTTTCATGCTTCATAGCTTTACGGCAGAATTACAATCTCCAACGACCCGCTTTATGGCCCCGGCGCTCGACATTTTAATTATGTTAAATAGAGTAATGGAGAAATCATGATATTAGGAACATTAATTCTGGCTGACTGACTGATTAAATTGCGGGAAGGTGTCCTGCGCTACCTTGGCAAAAAGAGCCTCGTTTTATTGGCATCGATCAGCGCCGTTCGCCAGTGCTGCAATTTGGCTGTCAGAGTTTTATGTCTTCCTCCAGTGACTGTCAGTGGAGGATCCTTTTGCTCACATATATGACAATATGCCTAAAAGCCTTTTAAGGGCCCCCGTATCTATGCAATAAATGCAATTTCTCGCCACCACAGAAACGCTTTCACATTTACACCTTCAGGAAGATCAATAGCAGTTAAACCTGTCTTATGGTTTATTGGAAACAACTGACTGTACATTAATAGGAGTCGGCGTTTTTTGTCACAGAGTACGCAGAGTGTAGTTCAAGGTAAATGTGCGTGAGAGGAATATTCAGTGATGCCATGGAAAACATCAACCCAATCCCTTCAAACATACACTTGCTCACAAATCACAAATTGTCAGAGCAGGACTATTTTTATCCCTTGAAAGCATCTGTTGCCTTGCCCCAGTGCGTTCTCGAACCGTAAATTTGTGCTCTTCCCCTCCCATTGTTTCAATGATGTGTCTAGTCTCTGGGTAATAGAGACAGCGGTCGTCCTTTATGTCCTTTGCTTAAAGGGGAACTCATAAGAGGAACATTCTTTAAAGTGTGCTACTTTTAGCTGATGAGTGGCATATGGCAGTTCTTATTGCAGCTTGGAAGCAATCATCCCGACAAACAAAACAACTATAAATGGTTTGTCATCGTTAATCTGCCTCAAAGGACTGCAGTTAAAGCGCTGAACAAAGCTTCACTTCAAAAGACCTTGATCTCTGTGCAATCTTTTTTTTTTTATTTTGTTTTAATAGAACATGTCACATTCCTATTCCCCAGCGGCCGCATACTCACAGATGGATGAAAACAAACAAGACCTTCCAAAAAAGCTTGTGGAGCCCTTTGGCTCGAGCTGTCAGTTTGAGTCGGCGGGGAACGAGGCCTCCTCTTTATCTGAAAGGAGGAAGGGGGGATTCAGAGAGAAATGGCAGAAATGGAGGTGGAGGGGGCGTAGTGGTTATGATGTGGAGACGGGGGCATTGTGCAGGCAAAGGGAAAGTCCAGTAACGAGGGCAGGAAGTTTTATGTTGTCTGTCTCCCCTCTCTGGCTATCCGACGGTGCTATCTGCAGCCTCTGGGCACCTCCTGGGTGCTGAGCTCTGACTCTCAATCTGCTCTGCTGCCGGGCCCGCTTGATTTCTGGGGTCTCCTTATCTGTAAGTGCTTCAGGCTTTACAGTATGATGGTTTCGGAGGAGGCGGGGGGACATGGGGTGTGGGGTCGGGGGGCTCCAGGGAGCTGCCAGGCAGAGGCTGAGTGGGTACGGGAGGAGGAGTAGGGCGAGGAAAAGGCCACGGGCTGGATAGAGCATTATGGCTGGAGGAAGAGGAAGAGAGAGAGATATATGTGGGTGGAGGGCTGTGAGGTGGGAAAGGGGGGGGGTGTGGGAGGGTCAATGAGGCAGGCACACAGGCTTAGGCAGCAGCACCAGTCACCAGTAGCACAGAGGGGGCTATCTGCGGGTTGGCCCCTGGCACTGATCACCATCTACTGCTCTGACTCTCCACAAACACTCAAAAAATCAGACTGCTGGATGGGGGCTGGTTATCTGTCACAGGGCACTAAGAGGTAAAAAAGGCAATCTCTCCTGACAGTTTGTTTTCTGCTGGGAGATAACGCCTCTTCTTGTTTATGCTTCCATATGTCTCCTTTCTTATGTTGCCTGCCAGGCCTGAATGGCCTCGTTTGAATGGTTTACACAAGAATGCAAAGGAAGTTTCTGGGCTTTAGTGCCAGACTCATGCAAAAGGGAAATTGGAGCCACCAGAGTGTTTTCTACCCAGCAAATACTTTTATACCGTGTTAAAATGATTTGGCTGTCACATACAGGGCTTGTTGTCTGCTGGATTAATTCATCTCACTGTGTTTTTGCTGTACATGTAGTACATCATCTAGACACATTCTGCAGAAACATGAAATGTCTCCTTATCTGTACTTTGTCTCTTTGTATTTTCTTCTCTTCAGTCTCTGTTAAAGGACAAATGAGTTGAGAGCTAACTGGTATTTTATCAGTGACAGTTATGATGTGCTAAATGAATGCTAATTGGATCAAAATTTTCACGTATAAAACGGCACTTCCAGTGCGTTAAAAAAAGTGGATTAAAATACGGTATTCTAAAAAGTTGATGCAGGCTGATGCAAATACATAACTAATATATAAGTCTATACAGTGCATACAGCATTTCAGTGTGAACATATAGCAGGCTCACAGTTGAGGTCCATCCATAACATCCACAGTTGAATTCCCAGCTAGGGACGCTTTGTTACATGCCAAAAAACTAATCTTCAAAAAACATAGAATTAATTCAGTTTATGGTGTAATTTTGATAAATCCCGCAATAAATATGTAATGAATCACATGGTACGTATATTAATACAACTATAATATCAATGAATTATATGGAAACATTTGAAAATTTTATTTAAAAAAAACACCTGAAGTTACTTATTCAACTAAACATGATGTGTTTATCCAGGTGATGACATTACAAGACATGAGATCACTTCCCTCCAACCACCCCCGCCACTCCACCCTTCATTCTCCATTCAGGGATGAGGGCTAATCTCTGGACCGTTGAGTCCAGCAGCGATATGTAGCAGCAGGACTGAGACACGCTATCTCGCTCTCTGTGGAAGACTGGAAATGGAATTGTTTATCAGGCCGACTCTCTCCTGTCTGCTTTGTGCAGGCTTCATTATAGCCTCGGCTATGTTTGGGAGACAGTATCTGTGCCTTGTTTCCTGCGCTGCTACCTGCTTGTTGTTCCACTGGAGATGGGCCTGGGCTCTGGCGATTTATCATCCTCTCTGAGGGGCTCCTTGATAAAGAACCCAACATCCCCCTCTGTGCCTGAGAGATACGGGCTGCAAGAGACGGGGAAAACGTCAAAGAATCTCACTGCAACTATCTGCCCATCCTGTCACTACCCCTGGGCTGGATATACTGTATAGAGGAGGAGACGTTTTAGCTAAGCGAAAAAGACAACGCACCTCCCTTTCCTTTCAGATGAAGCGATTGAGCTTCAGTTTCCCACCCCCCATCTTTTAAAACCACCCCAAGGCCAAGCTCCGGCTCATGTTTTCACGCACGATAAAAGCATAGAGCTTTGTCTGTGACAGTATAATCTGACTAGTCTGTTTTGGGAGGGTTTATCTGTACGATGTCAGGGAGTAAAACCTTAGCCGGAGTGTTTGGGTTGAGCGAGAGTGCTCGGAGCTCTCAGACGCACCCATTCTTCATTTCCCTGCTCGGGTTGTCATAATCATATTTAACGCTAAATGAGTCTACACTCTAAACAGAGCAGCCTCAGAGTCATTTGTGCATTCTTAAACAGCCCTGTTTTAATTGATTTGGCATTCACGACCTCCACATTGTGGCAAATACACTTCCCTGTCTGAGTGATGAGGATTTTTACAAGATCTTTATCGAATACAAGGATTATGTCACTTAATTATAATAGAAGCCATTAAAAGCTTCACGCTTTATTTAACAAAATGACACAGATTCTCTGGATTAAAAGCTAAACACGGCAATTGAAAGGAAATTGAGTGTAAATTATATCTTATACTTAGAATAATTTTTGCAGGAGGATTTTTTTTTTTGGTCACTACACCAATGTCGGCACACAGAGCTCTAAAAGAAAGCCACGTGTTCTTTTCCTGCAGTATGCCGTATGAAATTTCTTAAGTGCTTCTTGAGGATCTCTGTGTCTATCGCTCCCTCTCTCCATGTATCACTGTCTTCCTCTCTCTGTCTCTACTACATTTTAGTGGGGCGTGCAGGTGTCTCCATACCACCGGTTCTGCACATGGTGAAAATTAGTGAAGGAAACCAAGAGCCCAGCAGGAGTGGGCCGGGGCCCTGACATTGTCCTGGCCTCGGGGTGGGGCGCTGCCTGTCAGGGGCCTCTCTATGAGGGCTGTCCGCCTTGAAAAACCTATTTGTTTATCCCCGTGTGCGGTCCAGCTTCAGATCCTGGGCCCTGCTGCTCTCTGCACACCAGGGACCTGGGCTGTTGCCGCTAGCAACAGATAAAAATTGCTGTTAACCACAGCAGGGCCCACAACACATCAATCAACAGTTCTGCAGATAAAGGCTGCAGGCTTCTGGGGCCCCAGCTGAATGGCACTGTTGAAAATCCTTTTCCATTGGCTGAACACACACAGCTCTGGTGGTAGAGGCCTGCTATCATTCAGAGCTGAGGAGGGAAACTTCATTTTCAGCAGTACAGCTCAGGTATTGTTCTAATGGAGATGCATTAGAACGGCACCGACACAAAGGGGCTCTGGGAGAGGTCATTTGAATAAAAAGGCGACACTGTGAATTCGTGTTGACCAGGCTTCAGAAAAACCAGCATCGGCAAAGTGCAGTTGTCCTAAATGAACTCTTAATTGCTTTTGCCACTTGGCTTTGCTCTTAGGGCTGCTTAAAAGCTGGGGCGTTCAGCTTCATCGCATTCCACACATCCTGTTTGTTAGGACTGAACTGAGATCAGCGATTGGAAATGGCTAGCAGCAATGGCTGCCAAATTGGCATTAGTACAAAATTTGTTTTCACCAGAGGTGACTTCAGTGGCTCATTCTAACTTTTTTCAGTCTAAGTCCACTGCCCTCAAAGCAAATGTATAGTGATGACTTTGGTACCTGGTAATGAAAAAGAACAATACTGATCTGTTCTTATATTAAATCCAGTTAATGTATTCCCAGACGAGGCACTATGCTATCACCCAGGTTGGAGTAAGTCCAAATGAAACACAGCCTCTCATGAGTAAAAGCATTAGTTTTATCCCCCTAAGCCCAGCCTTGATTATCATCACTCTTAGTTTGTCCTGGATGCACTGTCCCCTAACTCACATTTGCCCCACTTTAAACAAATAGCCCTATAATGTAACAATCAAACAATGCTCTGAGGATTTGTTTACTGCAGGCTTTCTCCCCATTAAGTTTCACGGACACTGTAGACAAATAAAGTGGTAATTCCACTTTATCATATGTTACATATACCACAATCAAGCAGCAATTACATGCTCCTTCCATTTGTAAGAGCTCCCACTGCCGACGTGGATGTTTTAATGAGGGCTGTAATGAACGCTCAGGGTGTTTGGCAAGTCTCCGAGATGTTGCTGGGGCTTTTATGGCTCCCCATTATAACGTACAATTTGCATCAGCAAATTACAATGCTCCATATCATTATCCTGCACCAAGGCCCGATCATAAATTAGAGCTCCAATTACAAACATCTATCTGGGAACGGGAATGAATATGATGGCAGCCCACCAGAAGCAGGCAGGAGGGAGAGAAAGCCTCCTGTGGATTGTGGGATGAGACTTCCATAGAGGTGTGATATTCTCATAAACCGCCCTTATGGGGAATTCATGCTTCCAAAAGAAATAGACCGTTTTGGGGGGAAAGAACGTCTGCTAGTTCTGTTTTGGCAGTTCCATATGTCATATTTCACGGCGCGCTGCACATTGAACTTTTTGGTATTTTAATCGTTTTCCTTCTGCTAAACACAACACCCACTGATTTTGGTGGCTGACTGTTTCACACTTCTCATTCAGAGCTATGTAAGCCTGTCCATTCAGCTGTGCAGAGCACGGGCCTCGTCTATTGTGTCTCAATTCAGTCCCAGCTATGTCTCTGTCTCTTCCAATCTCCCTGTGTCTGACTCTCTCTCCCCCTCTCATTCAACTTGATTATACACTGGAGGGAACATAATAAATCATAGAGATTTATCATGCTGCAGCTTATTAATTCAGCGCCACAAGTGTAATATTAGTCTGTGTCATTTAAAGAAGCAGGCTTTGCTGCATTGCCAGTGTCCCCCAAGGAATCCAGGGGAAGCCATTTTAGTTTGGGCAGAACCTAATGAAATAAAGAGCATATTTTGCAAGACGTTTCATTTCCCAGTGCTTGTCTTGGTTCTTCTTGACTCTTTATTCCTTTTAACACACGTTATTGTTTCTACTGATATCAAGATTTGGCGCGCGCTTCTCTCTGGTGCTAACAGCGGCTGTTATAGAGGAAACAAACAGCGGTGTACCTGTGATGGCTGTGTTGCCTGTAATCCGCGACCTGTGACCAAATCTCACATGGAGAGGTAGAACAAAAGGCGTACGCCAACAGATCGCTTCAGGCACCAAGCAGAAACCACCTCTACTGATGAGACAAAAGGCCTGCGGGTCTCCCGCAAACCCACAAGAGCTCCCCGACGCCGCACAAACAAAGCCTGAAATTAAGAGGAGCCAGAGGCAGGCCCATTTCTACAGCAAAGCTAAAGTGTTCCTTTTTCATGGCCTCGGTGGATTTCCAGTATGGGATTGTAATAGGGCAGAGAAACGAAACAACACTTTGTCATTTTCAGTCACAGATTTTGAGGAAGCCTGTTTTTCATCCTTTTTTTTTTCTCTTCTCTTTTCCGGCTCTCTCAACATTCACACCTCCCACCACACTTTCTGGGCTAATTTTAAAGGTACTAAAACCTCCTCTTGTAGCCTTTAGAGGGTGTCAGATGATGTTTAATTCATATTTTGTTTTGCATTTTAACCTTGCATATCTGTAGGATCAAACACATCCATCTGTGCTTTTTGGCTGCAAAGCCAGAGCAGAGAGGATGACTGCGAGCCCTTGTTTGAATCTGAGAGGTCATGAGATGAAGAGACTTCGTTCCATATTCACAAACACCCCCTGGAAATTATTCCTGCTATCTTTAATGTTTCTATGAATCTATTAGGGAAAAAAGCCCCCACCCGCCTCTGCCAAAACTCTACCCGTATGAGTACCTTTTCCAGAACCTGTACAAAAAAAGTTATACTAAGTAGGTCATGTTCTGCCACTCGTCTTCTAATCACTCAACGACAAGAACACAATTTCCCTCCATCGGAGCCCCTGAGCCTTGCTCCTGGGATTTCAGTGAGCAACATACACTCATTTGATTTTCTGGCATGTGTTTTCTCCTTTACCTTTCTCTCTCTCTCTCTACGCACTTCTTTTTTACTTCCTTACCTTGTATCTGACAGCACACAAGCAACACCTACCCTGCCTCCAACTTCACCACACACACACATGCGCCACAACCCCTCCTCCTCCTCCCCTGAACGTTTCTCTCTCGCTGTCTCTCCGTCTCTCTCAGTGGAGAAGGTGTCTGACAGTAACAGCAGGTAAGGTATAAGATTACAGGAGAAGCAGGGGCAATTATACCACCAGCTGATGCTGGTGTGTTTATGAGGAGAGTAACTGTTAATGACAGTGTTGTGGTTTCTCCAGAGGCCGAAGCACAGCTTTGGGAAACCTGCTGTTTTTGTCAGCCTAGCTTCCTGTGTTGTTGTAGATCTGATTTTTGTTCGTTCTTTTTCTCTCTGACATGTCTCGCTGACACTGAGAGCTCTCAGTTTGGGCTGCTGGGCCTCTGTGTTGTTCTGCCTATGCTGTGGTTTTCCTTTTGGGCAAACAGAGGCACCACGCAGGTACAGGTTTCCTGTAATGTGCTCAGATAGCATTAGAGCGCTTAGATTGCAGCTTGGCTTAGTAAAGCATATTGGTTAACACCTGTAGAAGCAGACACTGATATATACACACACACACACACACATACACGCACACAACGTTTGCAACTGCAGGTCTCTCACTAGGGTTTTGCCTGCCTTGCCACTTCCCCCCTACGTGCTTTCACACACGGCAGGCAGATCGCAGCGATTGGAGAGGAGTTTGTGTTTAGATAAAGGAGCTTAATCATAATTGCATGGGGTTTCCAGTGTCTTGCAGTGGCACTCTCCCAGGAGATCGAGGTCTCAGCAGTCCTGAGAGAAACAGTAGAAATAAACCACAGCATAATTTCATATTTTTAACAGTACAACAGTATTTTTAAGGCAAGGCAAATGCAATTTACTTTAAAGTGACAGCAAAATATTTAAGTAAAAACAAAGTTACATTGTGTGTGTTCTTAGCAACTGTATACTGTACACATACTACATACACTACCAGCATACCTTTAAATGTGTTGTGCGGCCCTAACTCACAGTTGCTATTTTAACCATATGTAAATCCTTATGCACTTCTGTCTGTGCCAGATGGTGCTAAGACACTATTTGTCTTTTGTTTCCTCTGAGGCTGCACCTGTTGGGGCTGAATCTACCTGTTTGACTACGTGTATCCTCTGACATATGTTGGACATGCACTCTGTTCGTGAAGATCTCATTTACACTCTCTTACTAAAGCTTACAGGAGTTGTGAATTAAAGTTAATGAGGAATATATGTATATTCAGTACTTCCACATCAGCATGCAGTCATCCCATGTCGTCCCCTGCGTCTGCTAATTCGGCTTCCAATGCAAAACGTCTCTTGAACTCACTGCATGCCCAGTTGGAGTCATGTTGAAGATGTCTTGGCTTAGCTGTGACCCCCTCACGACCGCTGGTTGTTTATGTTTTTGGCAGTCTTCAAAATGAAGGTTAATTTACTGTTTCCCTCATTGAAAGTCGCTCTGGATAGAAGAGTCAACTAAATGCCAGGAAACGTAAATGAATGCCAGACTCACCCACCAGTCCTCTGCCCACGACCATCCACACTCCAGACCCCATCCGCTGCGCCCTCAGCGTGTGGCTGGCCTTGGCCCCGATCACACCGGGGCACATGGGAGATTAACTGGGCCGGCTTACTCACTCAGCAGGTTCCCCGACTCCCCTCCACTCATCCCGGCCCAATCTGCCAGCTAGCCTCCTGCTCCACCGAGCCATGGCAGCAGGGCACCACAAGCCCGGCCCGCCTTCATTACGCCTGCCAGATGGGCTGAGAATTAGATTCGAACTCCCACCATGGAGGGAGGGAGTGGAGAGAGATTGAGGAGGGAGGAAGGGAGAGAGGTGGCGGAGGAAAAGGGAGGAGGGAAGAAATTTGTGGGGGGAAGAAAGTAATGGTTTTTGTTTTCATTTATGTTGCAAGTTATTACATTTTAATGTAACACCCCTGGGACCTGGCAGCATTAAATGCCTGTTCTTGAATAATCGACACTAACTGCAAGCAAATGCTAGGGAGAAATGAAATTAGCGAGCGCAGCAATTTGGCACAGTGATTATCGGCTCCTTGGAGGCACTTCCTGATGATTTAAGAATGCTAACATTTAAGCAAGTCAGATCTCATTACTCTTCAAGGTTAAATCGAGCTGTGTCGGAGGGGAGGCAGATGCTTGATTGGAAATAGTGCTTCCTTGTCTCTGTGTGTCTCTCTTCATCTCTCTTTGTTTACGGCGGTGTTTCTCACTTTTGCGGCAGCTCGCTGAAAGCAGAGGAAAGTCAAGGCTGTAATCCGTCAGACCCTGATGACACCTTTGGCCAGCTCCTAATTAGATCAGCACTGCTCGGGTTACCAAGGTATAATTTGTCCTTTGCCAAGGATCATCACTTGTGCCATGAGCGGTGCCATGCTAACTGCCTCAGCCTTATTCTGACTCTCCGTGTACCACACATTCCCTTTCACGCAGTTGTGTGGCTGGGTCCTCAGATGAACAAGAGAAAATAGGGACCTTTTTGAATCCACACCAAAGGGAAAGTGTTTATTACTTTTCAGTCTGAGCCACAAATGTTCTTTTATACTGTATTTTTCTCTGCTATTCTCACTCGTTCCATGTAGGCAGAAACGATTTTCAAAGCAATTTCAGCCCTGGCATCTTCTGGTCCAGTGTTTACCTCAGCCAGCCATACACATCTGCTCTCCACACAAACTTGATCCAATTAGGTGACACCAGACAATGACTTACTCCTCCATAAGCCCAGCACAGCGCCAGGGGTCCCGAACAATACGGAAGTGTTTTTTCTTCCATTACGGGGCGTCAGATCCTTTTAAAGGTGTTTACCCACTGTCGACGTGTCAGCCCCTGTTTCCAAAAGGGGGCTCAGCTGGGGAAGTGATAGGCGATGAGGATAATGATGCGAGTGGGAGCAGTGTGGCGGATGCAGATGCACTTTACCGTGCTGTGTGTGATAAATCCTTCCCTCCGCTGCACTGCACCCTGCAAAGTTGAGGGACAGATGGGTTGGACTTTTATCTCCGCTTTTTAAATGCAGGAGAAATCAAAACATTTTTCACCGCGGTGATGAGATTTATTTAAAACAAGGCAGGAGCAACAAAGCTACGTTGGGGAATACGTCTATTAGTTTTTCCAAGCTGTTGTTTTCTCATGCAGGGGGGAAAATCATTGCAAGTCAAATGTAATCATCCCGCCGTTGGGTTATGCTCCGTCTCGAATAATAATAATATTAGGTTGGTCCCTGGCATTGCCTACATCAGACTTGTAATTTTAATTTCTGAGACACAAGTAAGAAGGCTGATGTTAATCACAACCAATCACTGATGTTATCGTTGTTGTTGTTTTTTTCCGTGTTTATAACAGCTTTATCTTTTGGCACATCTTGAAATTTGGCAGCTTGAATTCATTATCTGTGTTTCATGTAGTCGACAAACATGGTGTCTGTAATGTGGGGTTCTGCTTCCTCCTACTTACTCGCTGTGTGCGCGGTACCGCATCTGATGTCTCTACATCACATTTCGTCTTTGTTGTGGCCAAAAGGATTTCTGGATTGTAACAGGGTTACCCCAGGAATGAGGAAAAAGCCTCTAAATTGTAACCAGGCATTTCCACATGAAACATTCATGCTTAAGTATGATTAGCAGAGATTAAGGTAGGTTTGTTTTGCCTCTTAGACGGCCCCGTGACAATTTGGAAATGGATTGAGAGCAGCTTTTGCGAGAACAGCCTCCTTAATCCAGTGCCACGAGTTCTCACCCACCTTTGCTGAATTATTTACATTAAAGTTCTCACATCGGCTTTGGTGCCAAGGGCCTAGAGGTGCTATGTGTTAAACTGCCTAAACCTCAAAGCGTCGGGAGCATGGAAAATATTATGTTAAGTGTTTCCAAGACTTTTAATGGAGCATGTTTTGCAAAGAGAGAGTTTTGTCAGCGCCACTCGAGGAGCCATTCTGTAGGTATTAGTAGACAAGGAATAACATGTTGCATTAAGTTCAAAGAGACTGTGTGTATTGTAATGGGAGCAGTGGCTTGTTCATTTTATATTTCCAAGACTGACAGGATAGAGCGCAGATCAAATCGCGGTCCATTCTCCCAGTCAGTCATGTGAATCCGTCTCCCCATCCAAGCCATTCTGCTATCATGTATCCTATTGCCATATCGTCTCCCTATCATGTATATGAGATGGAGCCCTCCCATGTGCTGGATGATGTGATCCCCAGATAGATTCATTCATACGTAATGATAAAAGATGGGTTTGGACAGGGCTACTTATTTGACAATCATTGAAGTGCCACTGTGATGGATGGCGGGGAGGACCTCCACCCCTCTCCCCTCCCACCCCATAACCATGGTTCCCTTTTTTGAGCCCCCCCCACCTTTCATTTTCCCCAGCCTAGCTCAAGGTCTCGCCTCACTTTAAAAGAGAAATATCAAATTGAATTAAAATTGCTCGCTCACCCAAAACAGAGGCCCGTGCGCCTTAAAAATCACACATCTGTTCCCACAATTCATTGTTGCAAAGTCAATCTCTCTCTCTCTCTTTCTCTCTCTCTCTCTCTCTGTCTCTCTCTGGGCGCGTGGTAATGTGAATTATTCATGCCAGCGGGGCCACGGCGTGCTTCATCATGTTAAAGTGCCCATGACATTACTGATGGAGCCACAGACGCCCCCGCACTGCTAGCTATGCTAATGCATTTGGAAGGAGGAAAGAAAAGAGTTGGCAGCACCTCTAGGGATCAGGAGGACAAGAACAGATCACCTATTAGAAATGAGCACTTTAAGGCCAGAGTCCTAGTCCAATTGTAGATGATCCCTTTCCTTGAAAAGAAAAAAAAAGGATCATTTGAAAGAGGAAATCAAACATTGGTATGGTTCCAGGGATCAGTCAGTCAGCCTTGCCAATTAAAGTTATCAGGATACATGGCACCCTGTGGCTCACCGCAGCTAAAGTCTAGATGAGGATCTTTGCCAACTCTTTCTCTCTCTGATTTTCTGCTGTCCCTCCATTTTTAATTCAGCTTCAGTCTGGTGACAAAATACCAACATTTTTTTGGTTTGGTCATTTCAGTGCTAGTTCTAAGTCTTTATTTGGGAAAGCATTAAGAGTAGTGTTTATATTACCCAACACTGTTGCAACGTGGACACAGAATCATTCCTAAAATATGTTGTTGCTGTAACACTCCTCTCTTGGCTATGTGTAATATCAGTGGTCTGAAAGGTGACTTTATAACACAGTGGGTTCTATTATTAGGAAAACCTTTGTCATCATCTGTGTGATTCATTTGTCTGTAGAGATGTTTTCCAACTGCGTAAATTTCTTGTTCTTTAAAAAAAAAACAATGTGAGTAGTTGAACAAGTGAATAACTTTCACTCTTTCCTCTCCTCATCCACATGTTACCGGTTCATGCTGACATTCAAAGTTTTTGATCACAACCCCACTTCTCAGCTGTATTACCTTTCTGCTCAGTGAGAGAGTGCATCTTAGCAGCACCCAGGGGATTACTTTGTGTTAGTGTGCATCCGTGCTGGGAGCTTGTGCTGTATTTATCGGAACCCTGAAATTCAATAAGCCAGCTCAATTGTAAGTGCAAAGAATTAACTTTGATAGTGATATTGAATGTGGAGCATCAGTTTAGCTTCAGGAAGAATACACTTGCAGTGAATGGTGCTGTAGTGCACATAATGTGGGCCCACAGGGAGAGACCATCATTCAGCCCCATTTTTTGTCCCTCAGGTGTTTGTATTCATTGCTAAGAATGGTCCGACTGATAGCGATTTCTAAGCCAGCGGACTATCGAATCTCACATTTCATCTACGTGTCCGCTCAGCAGATTCATGCAAATGCAGCTCTCCCCAAATATTATTTCCCAATGTTGTAAATCAATCTTGCAATGAGTCAGGTGGAGGTTGCACACAAAGAAAACAAGCACGGAGAAGGGAGGAAGCAGAAAGAAGAGGTTGAACATTGTATGAAATATTTCCACTGTCAGTTTGTGTTAAACCGGCCTCCGATACGCTCTTTGTGAAGCTTTTCTCGCCTTTTCAGTAACCGCCCGCGCGTCTGTAAAGGTGCTGGGTGAGATGAGCACAACTGATACTGTGGTTCCCACACGCTTCGCCTTCTGAAATTTCACAACCGATAGCGGTTACTGACAGAGGGGCCCTGATAAAATCTCACCTGATTAGAAAAAAGAGAGTAAGAGAGGCAGTGAGAAAGAGTTGAGGCAAGGCGAGTAAAAACTAGAGGCGATAGCAGGCCTCATCAGATCTCTGAGGTTGTGTGTAGGTTTCAGTTGACACATCTCTGGCTGGCCCTGAGTGCACCACGCTCTCCACAAATGAGCGGGTTGAGTCAAGACTGACGCATTACAAACCACACTGGCATTGCTTTATCTTCTGATTGCAAATATGAGATAGAGATTCATCAAGCATGATTACAACTTTTTCCCCTTCAGATTCGTTCAGAGAAAATGAAGTCAACACTTTTTTTTCTTATCTTATGACACCTGTTTTGAGGGCTTTTTTGAGTGGCAAACACACATGCAGAGACAGAAACACATTCTTCCTCCGTTCTCAATAATCAGAAGTATCACAGTTGTGTCACTGCACTTATACCCACTGAGGTCAGCCCTGTGGGACTTTGAAAATAAGGGTTACTCTAGGGGCCGAAAGATGAGCCTGGCCCCACGTAGGCAGCAGATCTAGCCCCAAAATAGCCAAGTTGCCCTGCTCCTGGGAGTTGCTATGCTGAAACTGAGAGATGTTATCACAGCAAACCAGCCGCTCTTGTTGCTGAGAGGAGGAAGAAGGCGGAAGATGGCATCATCCTGTTTGTTCTTTTTCTGACTTAGTCTTAGTCGTCTTATCTCTGATCATCTCTGATTTAATGTGCTCCATTTCGTGGCTGTCATTCAGGCTGAGGTGATATGATGGAGTGTCTAAGTTATTAACTAACAAACAGAATGATTTGACTTGCTCGACAACATGTTTGAGATGTGCCCCAGATGCTTTGAATGAAAATTGTTCCCAAACAGAGCACTCATCTCGGAAACACAGTCGCATCTCACAATCATTATAATTGGAACATTTTTTTAGTTAAGGCTTTCAAATCTCTGCAAATTGACACATGTCACAAAGGGTCCGCCCAACTCCCCTTTCCTCCTCCCATTAGAGATGCTTGTTAGCAGAGCTGCCATAGGCCCTCATCGCTGTGACGGCTCAGTCACAATCTATTACACTGACTGGGAGCCTACGCATCTCATAACTGGCACCAGATATTGGTTTTGCTGATAAATTCTGGAGGAAAAAAAAAAGCCACATTAATGATGAGAAAAATAAACAAGAGGCTTGTCGGCAGGATGTGGGTGGCTGTCCCACGGGAGAGGAATCTCGGGGATATAGAAATAGTTACAGCATCACCCAACAGGGGTTCCGCCACCTCCCCCTCACAATCCTTCCCTATACTCCCAGTGCCTTGCAGCTATCGAGGCACTTGTATGGCTGTAGTAAGACAGCAAAGTTTTCATTTACCATCTACACAGCTCCCACTCCGAAAGCAAGCCTTCAGGGTAATGTTAGGTCTTTTCATAAGTTACAAAGATGTAATTAGACAAATTAGCTCAGCAGACACTCGGGGTTGCGTTTTTAATGGCTGCGTGTTGCCTAGGTTGGTAATTAGCAGGCAGCCGCTGCTCCAAAATCACACATTGCACCCGAGGCCTTGCATCCGTAACCTGACAACCAGTAGCAGCGTGGTAATGAAGGCTTATGTATCCCACAGGCTTGGTTTGTCTCACTTGCCAGCCAGGTTTGATGTTGGAATTCATGCTGAGCCACTGTGCAAATCTCTTGTTTATGCCCACGTATCATTTTCTTCCAGGTTGAGCATGCCGTCCTTTCGGCACGGTGATGTATTCAAATCAAACGGATGTGTTTTTGCCTCAGAGGCGCAGACTTTCATTTGAGCCAATCACCTTTATGGCTCAATTCATCAGGGCCGTGGTCTACGTGTCCAGGTCTCTTGTTGTGAGTAGCACCCGGGGAGCCGATGAGCCATTTCCACACACCCAGCTCCTCTCCCGCTTTTAATGACTTGCCGATGGTGATTTTCACCAAGCGCCTGTTTTTTATTGGCTCGGAATAAATTCCCCTTCTCTCTGACACTAGACATTCTCTTTAAATTGGATCGAGGGGGCTGAATGCCAAATCGGAAATGACCTAGCAAAATGCAGATTAACTTGTGAGAGAATTTATTTGTCTATTTACTGTATGTGTCCATATTAAATTTGTGACACTGTGTTTATCACAAATATGACTTAGCTGCAAGCTTTTCACCGATGTTACTGTACCATGATGTTCAGTCTTCATATGCAGCAAGAAATTGATTTTCTCTCAGTTTTCCATTTATTTTTATACAACCTCAAGCACCAAGGCATCTTTTTCTAACATTTCTCATTATCTGAAAAGATATCACATTCAGCCGCTTTCAGGAGGGGCACTGAATGTGTTTTAGTTCACTTCATTCAGCAGATTTCCCCACATTTAGTTTTACGTATCTGCTCATCGCTCAGGAAGTAGATAAGACACGTTTTGAAAATGGACACGTAACATATTTACATTCAAGTATTTCAGAATTATCATCAGTTTATATTTAACACCTCAATCAGATAAACTAGACTTGTTGGTGCTAAGTAGAATAAAAGTGGAAATAAACTAACGCCGTTAGCTTCTGTACGAACAGAACTGCCATATGCCCTAACCTCTCACATCCCCAGCGGCTTTGTACCACATACTGTCTTTCTGTCCTAATTGTGGGGGCAAGTTGGCACAATGTTCTGCCTTCGCCGACGTGGGAAGGAGATGATTGGGAACAACGTGCTGCGAGTGGATAGCAGCACACATCCACATGAGCTTTGTGGACCAGGGAGATAAGGCTGGAGCCCACAGCATGACAGGGAGGCCGAGGCTGGGGAACGGAGGACAAGAGACTGCAGCCTTAAGGCCAAAAGACTCAGCGGAGAGTAATGAGGGCCAGCTCTCACCGAGGATGCTGCCCAAAGTGCCAGAGAGAAGGGGGGTGGAGAGGGGGAGAGATGGAATAACAACCTTGGAGGGCAAATTAGCTGCTTCGACATAGTAGCTGACGGTGTACAACGGGGAAACAAAAGGCACAAATGACAGGGAACAAATCTGAAGGTGGCTTTGATTCCGGCTGCAGGAATCTGACCGCTGTTGAAACAAGCACACAAACACCCGACTGGAATGCGTGAACTTTACACTAGCATCGAAATAAGTAGATGTTGTATGCTCTTATGTATTTGTGTCAAAATGATATGATGTTTGTCTGTGGTCCAGGTCAGGGTAGTTTCTGGGAGTTAGCTTAGAGATGACCTTTTTTGCTTGGTTAAGTGTGAGACTTGATAATGAGATAATAATTGACACAGTAGCAATGATGTAACGATAATCATGTACGAAAAACAAAACAAATGACATCGTATGTCACAATATCTGGCTTTGATACTCGGCTCTAGAGATTTATAGTGAGTTTTGGCTCCATTTTAAGCTGCCGGTCTGCAGTTTCACTGTTTCGGTCGACCTTCACTGCTTTCATAGCACTGTTTTTGACAACTGTCAGATAAAAAGCTCAGCACCAAACAGCAGACAACAGTTAGCTTTTAGCTTGCGAATGTGATGGAGCAATTAGTCGCTAATGATCCAGACGTTTCCCCCAGGACTAGGTGGGGACCAAAAACAGAGCTAAAAGAGAGTGAATATTGGACTCCATGTCAGCTTGATGAATTGTGATCATTTTGGTGATCCTCTCACTTTTCACCAAGCACCATCATAAGACTCTTACTCATGTTATACTGCATTCCACACTTTTGTAGGCCAACATGTGGGGGTAAATGTGAGGTTTTATTTGTGCGGGCATTAAAGTTAAATGCCTTTGGCTTTGATATCACACACCGTATATAGTGTGGTGTCTTACTAACTTCTAGGTCTTTATAGTATGAGGATATACCATGATACAACAATACAAGTACTGATCAGTCACACGGTCAGTTAGCATTAATCATCCACCATCTTAAAAGGAAATGGCTGTCAGCTCACAGGGGCCGTATGAAGATCCTCTGAGGGCACAATCTCAGTTGAAAAATACTTTTAATTTTGAGCATCACAGTTTCACAGATGTGGATCGTGGCCCATCCATTATGCGTGATGCCTTTAGATTCCTCTAATGGAATTTTCCAGTTCTGTCTCTCTCTCTCTCTCTCTCTCTCTCTCTCTCTCTCTCTCTCTCTCTCTCTCTCTCTCTCTCTCTCTCTCTCT
>JBAJHX010000076.1:5125187-5153949 GCA_037176925.1 Amniataba percoides | reverse complement strand
GTGTGTGTCAGTCTTACATAGATGTCTAATAAAGCAGAAACACATTGTGAGGAAGTCTGTTTATGGCCTCGTAGCCTCGCACATATGGGTGGCTGCATGTAGGCTTGCACATGGATTTATCTCTTTATCTTATGATCAAACAACGGCAGTTTTATTACCCATGACAGTCGCAGGCTCTAGCGTGCATGTATGATAAGCCATGAATAGCTATATTACCATACATTTACATTTCTGTGTCCAGCATATGGCTTTAAATGCTTGTCAAACATAATGTAATTACCACGTTTTTTTTGGCTATTTGTATGTCTTGAGAGAATTCTCCAGAGAGCTCTACACAAAGAACCATCCGCGGGATTTTCTGCAAAGACTGACACCACTGTAGTTGTTTAGCTTGAAGACGCTGTGGCATCACAAGTTATTAAGGCAGAACCAATCAAGGAGTTTAGAGGTAAGGTAAATGCATTGGATGCACTGTAGCTAAATGTGACCATAATAGAACATTTATCTGTAATGAATCTTCCCTTTAGTGTCTTTCAGAGAAATGAAAAGTGTTATGATGTTATTTTCAGGTGGACATTCATTCATTTTTGCCAGTTCATCAAAAGTTATGGATTGATTTTATTGTGTCAGCAGCCATTACGTTCAACACAGGTCGAGTAAATCATCTGTTTAATTAAAGGCTAAATCACCAAACCATTTAAGTTGCAGTGAAGAGACTCAAGCAGCTACTCACGTTAGGAAAATGTCTCAGCCAAAAGCCAGTCATCGCCACTGGTGTTTTTCCCATTCGCCCCATGTTGTGTCTGTTTCAGGCCAGTTCACAGAGTCACAGGTCACATTGCCCTCCCTCTGACTCCATCCGCTTATTCACACACCACCAGACACCCATATGCACACATAGGCATGCTCAGACAAACACGGCAGCGCCACTTCACAGCACCCCAGACACATGGAAACCATTTGATTCTTAACTCGAAAGGAAATAATTTCATATCACAAAAAAGCAAATTACCAGTCATCCAAATATTTAGGGAACAAGATGAATTGGGACCTCCTCCTCTACGTTGGCTTCCTGCACGGAAACTCTAATTTGGGATTTAAACAAAGCTGGAAAAGGAAAATAAACGTGTTAGAGTGGGGAGACAGCCTGTTGCTGACCTTAGTGACACGACAGGCGAGACGGCGAGGACGATTATGGAAGTGTGTTCTTTGATTTTAGAGTAGAGCCCGCTCTCTGCACAGGATGCCATGTGTCCAACAAAACCTGGGGCCTCAGAGAAGAGGAAGTGTCTCCTTTATGACACTTTGCAGTGTAACTGCCAATGCAGTATTTGCCAGATGGCCTGTGACAGATAGGGAAGCAATCCAGTACACGTCATTTCTTGTTCCTTATCCAGGGCTGGACAGTCCATCATGTTTACCATCTGTAACTATAAGATAAAACACTATCTGTGTAGTGAAGCCTGTAATATGGACATTAATAAAAATGAAATGTCAATTATATATTGAGTGATTTAAGCAAATAAGGTGGGTGATATGCTAAAGAATTAAACTCTGAGTTAGATTAATGATTTGTGGAAAGCTATTCCAACAAGAATTGTGGAAAACTATTTTTTAAGAGAATGTTTACTGGAAAGTAGATCTTAAAAACCTCATCTAATTTATTTAGAAACCATCACAACTCTGCTAATAATTGTAATGCTCTATTTTTTCTGGTTACAACAACTCCCCAGTGATTTGGCGAGCAATGGGTTTCCTTTCTTTGACTAAAAATGGATTAAAGATGTCCAGAAAATCTCACTGGTGCTCTAAATTCTCCACGACTGGATAACTCTTAACTCTGTTGCCGTGGAACCAAGAAGTCTCAACCTTCAGAGCTGTAGCTGTGGGACCAGTTATTTCCCTCTTTCTACCTCTGCAACAGAGAAACATTCATTTTGTGCCTAGTTGTTCTTCCCTCCCTTGCTCTCCTCCATCGCCCACCTTTTGACCTAACCCATCTTTGATTATCCCTGAGAAAAATGGCTTCTTAGACTCCCAGGGAGCGCAGGAACAAAAAATGTCCTTGAGCTATTTGTCTTGCCACTTATGTTTCGTAACACATCTGCACCAAGCACTGTCAGCCAAAGCTTTCGTTCTATCCTTTCCCTCCTTCCCTTTACTCCATATCTCCTCCCACTGCAGTGCATCAAAACAGCTGGGTGTCTGTTTGCGGTCCATTCATAATTGTGCCAGTGTAATTAAGAGCTTTCTGTAAAATGATAGCTTTGTCAGGCTTCTCAGATGTTACCTAACAAGGCAGCCTACAAAGGTGTTAGTGTAGCACATTCATCATTGTCATCTGGGGCTAATTACTAGCCTATAAATCAGTAGTATGACCCAGACCAGCCACAACCGAAACGAACTAGGCTCTGTTAAGGTGGATCAGAACCTCAGTGCTTCCTGCATGGTCTCCCTCTTCTGATGTGTCTTTAATCAATTAGCAATAAGCATTTGCGGTGTTATCAATTATTTTGATGATAATGATTAGCAAGGAACCAATAGTCTAATTTACGCTATGCATGGCACAATCCCTGCTTTTTTCATTTTATGATACCACAAACTCAATTAAAGCTGAAAGAAGCTGAATGAGATAACGTTCTCCGCCGCAGACAGGGCTTAGAGTGTCCTCGCCCTGACTTTTACAATGATAGGAAGGTTAAGTTAGCACTGTGTTAGATTTATGCCGCCTTTCAAGCATCCTTCATTTCCACTTACTTACCAGATCAAGCAATCCCCGGCCAGTCTATAAAATCCCACAGCTTACTTTTCTTTAATTAAATGCCACTCGTAATGCTCCCCGTGCACCCCGTATATCTGCGGCCATAGCTGATGCTTTAAAAAGCAAAGAGCCACCTTTAATGCGGTGCACTGTCTGCAGCTCAGCTGCACCAAGGGAACAGGGCAACCAGGCATCCATCTTAACAAGGTCACACCGTTTGATTTTTAATATAACGGTCAGTGCTCGGGCCCTGTGTCCTCCTTTGAAATATTAGCGCTCATTAATGATGTGGAAGCCGCCCCGCCCCTCCCCTCCTCGCTAAAACCCATCAGCAATCATTCTGTACATGAGGGTGTGCAGAGTCAGATCTGTGCTTAGACCTGCTCCCACTCACTGCCAGGGGCTGGCCAAACGCCTGCTTTATAGGCCAGCTTTATGGCATTCATTATGCACACTTAACAGCCACTGTAATTCTCTCAGATGGGTTGGGGAAGTGAGGCGATTAGCTGTTGGGTCTAAACGTGGGTTGCCTGAGACTTTGACCTTTTGTTTTGGACATGAAAGATGATGTCTCTGCCTCATGCAGAGAGATTTCCTATCTGCAGTCTGGTCTCTACTTTATTATGCTTTTCTCCTCCATTTGTGCATGTCTGCTTTAAAAATGATCAGGAGGATGTAGGCAGAGAGACATCTTCAATAAGACGAGACTGTTGATATCAATTGGATCAGGAAAGATCTTGCTGACTTGCTGTCCTTCTGAATATACATTTTTGAACTTTGACAGTTTTCCTAAAGGCTTGTAAAAGTATTATTGCACTCTTCTTTTCTATTCCATGGGGCTTCCAGCACAAAAGCTGAGTTAGAGTGACTGGAAGTTGTTTTCACTTCAGATTGCTGCATCTTGGAGATGTAAAAAAATGAGGCATAGAGGGTCAGGGTCGAAAAACATCTCATACTCCTACGCAAACAGCTTATTAGTTACAAGCGTTTGTAAAGGGGTTTAACTTTTCTGAGCTTCTTGTTGTCTGCTTCCCACTCATTTAATGTTGTGCAGTGAAAAAAGGGACACACATTAACAGCAGTGCACTATGATAATCTACAGCAGATTGCCTTTGTTGTCCTAATTCAGAGCTTCAAATCATGTTGTCCATGAAAGCACTGAGTCATGACCAACAATACTGATCAATCTGCTGGGTGACGTGTTTTTCTTACTCAATCTCTGCTGGTTTACTGCCCTGCTGCTGGGCTGAATCTTCCATTTGAAGCACAGCTTACGCAAGCAGCACCCATAACAAATTACACCAGCACCTCCTCTCAACATGACTTATCCTCCTGTGTAGATGGTGATGCGAGACGTTCCATAAGTTATTGTGCCGTGTGCCCTTGGAGCTGACGGCGTGTTTACACAACCCATATTCTTCTCTGCCTCCTCCTTGGCCGTATTCCCTAAGAGAGATTTCCAGGTCACAGTCTGACCAAAGCTTAAGAGCACATTTCTCCAAGCCTCCCTGTTTGGATGCACAAAGTAGCAGCCGCTGTCACGGGAAATTTAGATTGTAAATCTACTGACGGTGACCTCATAAAGTGTGCTTGACCTCTAGGATGAGGAGGCTGAATGGGCCATGCACCATTAAGTTCACAGACGCCTTCAGGATTAGATTTCAATGCTTAAACTGTATGTAGCAAGAACCAGTGGCACTTTTAAAAACTCCTCAAATTGCTGACCCACACCACTGACCAAAGAGACTTTGGAATTTAACCGCTGTGCACCATTTTTATCAACACTCTTTCTGAGTCTTGAAAAGAAAATTCAACCTCACCAGCTTACAACTGAGGTATACAGAGCAAATTATGAAATTATGAGAATAGTGGGCATCAATAACTGGCCACCAGTTATTGGCAGCCAATAATTGGTGTACAATTTGTGTACTTTTCTGCAGTAATCTTATGTGAACGTTGAGTTTCCACTTTGTTACCAGATGGTGTGGAGAAAATATAAAGACATGCACAGCTGTCTACAGAGAGTCAGCTGCAATGTTTGCTCAAAGCCTGAATTTGGTTTACTTTTTGTCAAACTATGGCAAATGTAAAATAAGCGACAAAAAACATTTGTTTCCTCTTGGCTGCATTTCTCTTACATACTCTAATTGTAAAGAAAATGAAAGAAATATATAAAGTTTAGCTTTCTTTGAAGGTGCGGTGGTTAAAGCTTGACAAGAAGGTTAGAGCAGGCCTGAGAGTTGCCCTGGCGGTTCTTTTAAGAGCCCCACTTAAGGTCTCTTTTGTGCCTCCAGATGTTTTGTGTAGCTATTTATTTAGCTTGTGAACAGGCCGACAAAAAGCAGCAGACATAATGATGGAGAGGCAGAACCACAGTGACATTGTTGCGGGGCTGTACAAAAGATAGCTGTATCCTTAATGTGATTTAGAGCTGGGGTTGAAGCGCAGGGGACTTTATCGCCTTTGAGAGGGAGGTTACCAAATTGAAATGCAAATCTTAACATTTTGGGATTCATTAGGGTTGACACAGCCCCTCAGAACAACAGCAACAAAAAATGAACGCACATTGTTGAAGGGGGTTGAGGGAGTTCTCATTCCTTGCAAATTCTTTCTCGGTGAGGGAATGGAAAGAAATGAGTCCGACCTTCTGACTTTGTTATATTAATTCAATGTCGCCCCCCTCCTCTAATTTTTCCTGTGAATGTTGACGTGAACACATCCAGCATCCACAGGCTTACTAGCTGCAAAGTTTCCATACGGAGCAGGTGCATTGTCCCCCGCTGCACTAACGCTGCAGCATATGAGAGCATCTGCCAAGTAGTCAAGTAACACACTAACCCCTCTAGGTATGAGAAACAGACGTTGGAATTATAATGACAATATGATCTGTCATAATTATCTAATATAAATGTTGTCTGCTGCAGATTTTTGCATCTGTGTTTGACACCGAACTAGAACTCCGAGTTGCAGTAAAAACTAAGAGGAACTTCGGCTTTTGAGGAACTAGAAACTTAAGGACTTTGGTGCGGAATCAGATCTCTTTTGAGATTAATTCTGTTATGAAAAGCCTTTATGTTTTCTCTGTCTTTGACAGTTTCTATCACTCAGTTATTCTGACATTCTCACAAACAAGCCTTTGCACAAGCGTCCAACACACACACAAACACGCACTCACACATACACACTGACGCATGGCAAGTCCTGATCTGTATCTCCCGCACACACTTCCCCAGAGAATTGATTAAAATCAGAGAGAGACAGGCCTTGAACATAGCTGCTTTTGTCTGAACAAACAAAGGCTGCCGGTAATTGGATTCACATTGAGAGAGGTATTTAAAACAGTCTGATAACTAACACAAGCTGCCAGCTTTTGCAGGAGCATTTTGTGACCCAGTCACCTTTATTGGTCTAGCCCTGCTCCAGCAGAGCGCAGTTATGTCAAGCAGCTCCCTTTTAACCTCAGGGAACATTATTATGAGAAATCTGTCAGTCTGAATGGGTTCAGAGGTCATTCACCCCCTTTTCCGCTATAGGTTCCTCCTCTTGTGGCACTTAAACGCACCATTAGCTCATTCAGGTTTGACAGCTTCAAGTAGGGGATTTGAGGTACATTTTGGATAAAAGTTCACTCTCTATGTTTGATGTTTGGTTAATGCAACTTCAAGATAAAAAGGGCCTGCAGGAGGGTTTCGTGACCTGTGGGAGTGTAATCCAAGCAGACCAAATACCACAAGTTACAGATAATTAAACCAGTGAAGGGCTGATTAGAGGCAGCGAGACAAGAAATCAATGAAACATGGCCAGACAAAGTGTGTCTGATTGTTTACATACCTGGGACGGGGAAGGGAGAGAGGCAAAGGGAGCGAGAGGGAGAGAGAGAAATGACTGCCATTTTATGACTGGGTTTGAGGTGTACAAGATAGAGATCAACTCCAAATGGCTGCAGTCAGAGGGCTTGGGGCTCAGGGGACGCCACTGCCTCGCAATCCATTGCTCACCCAGACATAGACACTCCATTACGCTGGCTCTGAACCTGGATTAAATCCCATCCCAACCCTGATTGTCTTTCCACTTCTGCTCTGTCCTGTTGACATTGGCCTCCCCGGGCCGAAGAGGCGGCTCTACCTGATGGGCAGTGCTGAGTCATAGCCCGCCTTGCCGGGTCCTGGTGGATTAGCCAGAGTGAGCCAAGAGTGAGCTAAGGGGTAGATGATTGCTCTAAACCCTGAGAGATTTCTGGCTGCTCTAAGTGTATTTGCACAGTTGTCCCAGCATAGTGATAAAAATTGTGAGGGCTCATAATCAACCCAGGTATGTTGAGTAACGCTTTGCTTATATGAGTGTCTTATCTGGGTTTGGCTACACATTATACCCTCGTGTGTTTACATTTTCATGTTGGAGTGTGTGTTCTATCAGTATTTACCTTTTGTGTTGGTTGTTCAAGGGCGAAGAGAGTTCACCCATGTCTCAGTTGTACCTTGTACTTGTTCCTGCTGGTATCTGTTTCACTTGAGTGATGTCCAGCACTTGAGCTGAATGTGGAAGTCCTCCAAGCTGATAATCAGCATGTGTAGCACTTAACTAAACAAAAGCTTTTGATTGCAACATGACAATGCAGCCAATTATTGTTGCACATATATGTGTTCAGTGTAGCAAGGAGACTGGCAGGGACAGATGTCCACTTGCAGAGGAACCATCTCTGAGATGAACTCTCGGTTACACCTGCATTAAACATTTAAGGCATTTATACAATTTGTTTATGTGGAAAACACTGAAAATATGAACTCACTGCATGGAAGATGGTCTTTGTGACTTGTAGGGCAGATTAAAATCACTCACAGGTGGATATGAGGTAACAAAAAACCTAATGTAGTTCTACTGTGTGACTTCCATTAAAGTCAGCATAAATCATGTCAAATCAAAGATTGTAGAGGATTTCTTTGTAACAGCTCAGCTTTAATGCTGCTCAGCAGACATGTGTTCAGTGTTGCCACTGGTGGACAAAAGCTGTAAACAAGACAATCCAACTCAATTATATTGCTGCAGTGCTGCGTCTCTCACAACCACACTGGTTCAGATTTCCAATAATGAGTTGAAACAGCTGTTGAAACAACTGCATCATATTTAGATTAGTCATATTTGTGCTATTGATTTTGTTGAGGCTGAATTTGGGAGGCGTTATAATTAGGCTCTAATTGTATATTTTGTATTGTATAATTGTATTTCCTTAAACAGAAAAAAAACATATTTCCAACAGCTATTTAAGAGACTTTTTGTGTAAACTATCACACGTGTTCATTCATTGGATGGAGAAATACATTAAATGTGCGTATGTAGAATGAGATACCTGAATTGATTTGGAACAAACCTATAAGCTAGATTCAGCTGTTGCTTTACTCTCTCGTTTAAACATACGGCACATCTGAAGTGAGAGTGAATGGTAACAGACTATCTGAAAGCATTCCCATGAGTGAATCCAAATGTGGACCAGATTTTGGTACATGTGCTACAGTATAATGACTGCAAGCATACAATCTAATGCTGCTGCACTGCACAATGAATAGGCTTCTACGTACGCACCACACCCTATGCTAGACAGAAACACAACATTATAAATATTTATGCTTCTAATTATTCTATGTGCATTATTAATTGGACTAAAATATCCCTCCAAGAGGATCTCATTAGGGTAGGAAATTAGTCAAAGCAAATAACGCTCATAGTTGAAAAAGCATTTTTAAACATCATCCACGTTTCCTCTCTCATTTTGCCAGTGCTGAAGTTCATAAACTGCACCGTGAATACGTTCATTAGAATTAGTATTTCCTCAAACTGAGTTGACTGGAGAAATTGTGTGTGATTAAATATTAGCTTGAATATAATTAGCATTTATTAGCAAACTCTGCTATGGCAGATAATGAAAATCTTAATGAAATGCATTGTTGAATTTTGTGTCGGGGGATTGATTTTTTTTTTTTTCCTCAGATTTGCAGCCAGTATGCCTGAACCCAAAATACAATATATGCACTTTTTTATTGAGTTATAATCGAGACAGCTGCATTAATTGTATGTACATTCAACAATCAGGCCTCTTAACTGAGACGGTGTTTGAGCCTGTCTGCTCCATACAACAGCCTACAGTGAGTTTAATAGGCTCCTCAGTCTGGTGGAGCTATTACCAAATCCAGCACAGACCATTAGGCCGCATGGGTTTAATTGCACATTAATTGGATAATTAGTCCTGTACTTTGTTTTTCTCCCATTTTCTCAAATCTTCTCCCTCATTTTGGCAAGCGGTCATTCGCTAGATTTCCCTTTTGTCATTATGTTTTTCAGCGCAGCGAGAAAATGCAGTAGGTGGTGCAGTCATCCTGTGGCTGGAGATTTGCGGCGGGGAGGGGTTGCTCCACGTGGGTGGGAGGCCAAGGCTGAGAGGATTGATGGAGCCCTAGGTTGTCCTCCCTCTGTGCTGTCATGTTGACCCACAATACATGCTGTGTTTGTGTCTCCGCCAGCACAGAAACCAGGAAGAGGCATGCATAGTTAAATAGGCAACAACTCTCTAGTGCGCAAGGTGCATTATTTATGAACTTTTTAAAGAGATTTTATTCATCCCTTCCTCGTATTTCTCCCCGCCATTATTGTCTGTGCTTTAGGCGTGTGCCTCAGCACTCTCAGATTGCTACCATTAAACCCAGGGAGCCATCTGATGGAGTTATCAAAGTAAATGTTTGGCACATTTGATAGCGTTTGAAATATCCTCCTGTAATAAAGCTCTCCGGGGAGGTAGAGGGACAGGCTTTTCATGCAAATAGCTGGTTTTTCTGATATCACACAGTGTCGAAATATCCACATTTATCTCAGTGCTGTCAACAAACACACAGAGCACCTACTGATATGGAGGTTGATGTTTGGCTAGATGGGAGACGGAGGAAAAGTGTTCACCATATGACACCGGGCCAGGCAGCACTTAATGAAATCATTATCTTAAATTTACAAGCAATGAATCTACGGAGCAGCAGTTTGAGTTCAGTGTGGTTTTATTGTGCATATGGTGTACATATGGAAGCCAGGCAATTAGAAAAAGGAGAAGATTCATATCAAGAAACATAATATTGTATATTAGTTTTGAAATTTACGGCTATTAATGCTATTTTCAGACGGCTGGTGTGTTGTATAATTGCAGACTTTGGGAAATCAGTGCAAAAGCAAATTTAGTGATAGACCGTGAACTGCTCTGCCTTAATGAGCAAAGCGTAGTCGTCCTCTACCAGACCCTGATAGGTCTCCTACTGATTAGACAAGTTAAAGCTCAGTCCTTTATTATTCCCAGAAGACGCAAGCGCTTGCTTTTGTCTCTGTGCTAATAATAGCCATAAAGTATGATCATTCCAAAGTGCTAAAATGCTCCTTATAAACATCGGTCTGTTTTCGTTTTGTTTATTATTCATCTTGTCCAATTACCATTCTAAAGGGGGAGTGTTTCTCGCCAGGCGCTGAGGGAATAGGAGATTAAAAGGCAATGAGGAAACATCTGTGTCTCTGCTTTGCCACAAATCTGCATCTCATTCCTACCACTGGCATCCAAATAGACAGCGCCTACAATGCAGGGAAAAAAGTAAAACACCAAGGCGCATAGGGCTGGCGAATAGAGAGAAGGGTTACCATAGAAACACATACCTCACATGGGTTTATGGGCTGCATCCTATCACATGCTATCAATTACCATAAATCTTCTGGCAGCGAGGGCGGTGGTTAAGGTGCGCCTCAGCAGTGAATGACAATGTGTTGATCTCCACATATCTGGAGAGATGCATCCCGGCTCTTTAAATCAAGAGGAAAATGGCATCAGATTTCGCTAGTGACAATAGAAAGATGGAGAGTGCCTCTAATGCGTTTCCTTTCATGAGCCTGTGTGCAAACAGATATTGAAAATCCAAAAGAGGATGCTGGCTGCCTTCCCCGTATATTCATGTCATTGTGGAGATGAACGATTGCAAAATCAAAACTTAGCGGAAAGCATAATGCGGTGCGCAGCTATACATTTATGCCTGATAATCTTTGACTGGGTGTCATCATGCTTATTCCATTCACTTGTCATACAGCTGTCTGCACATAAAAAGCCAGCAGTGAGAATTGTGTCAGAGCACAGCGGTACATCAGCGCAATTTCCACAAATGGCATCTTTTCCCAAGCTTCCATCCTCTCGACCTCTGGTGCCGAGCGACGACGCTGAGAGCATTATCAGATGTGTTTGAGCAGCTCCCATCAGCACGACCCCGGTGGGCGGTACAGATATCGAGTGACCTTTTCTGCATGGCTCCCTGATATTAACGCAATCTCCCCGCCTTATTACCATGGGAACATTTCACAGAGTATTAGACTTAATAAATGACTTTTTCCTTGGCTTCCATCGCTCCTCTCCCTTTGCCATCTTTTTTTCCCGATTCTCCCCTGCCCTTCTCCCCTCGTCTTCCCTGCTCCTGAGCCGATAACCCGACCTCCCCAGGGGCCCGGCCTCCATAATCGCGTCAGTTCACGGCCCTCTTATTCCAGCAGAATTGCTTAATTGGTATGTGTTCTACATAACTGTTGGAGTATTAGACTCACAAATGAAGGTTAGAACCTCAGTGCTTGTAATCGACTGAAAGAAATTGATTTGTGCTCAGCTGCCCTTCTGGGACGAGACTTTATGGTTCTCTGAAGAAATGAAGCTTTTATAATTGTGTGTTCTCCACCCCCCCACCCCCCACCCCTCTCTCTCTCCTGTCCTCTGTCTCTCTCTCTTTTTCTCATTTCCTCCCTGCTAACCGCTTTGTTGACATTCATCAAAAGGCAAGACGCTGGCAATTTAAAGGTGTCTGGTCTTCCACATTACAGTGCACTTGGCATGCACTATATAAGTTCCCCGACTGTAAAGCCGGTGGAGAGCGCCGAGCAGTGAATGTCTGTGTCTTTTACCCCACAGGGAAATGTAATCATAGCTTGGCCACTCTGTCAATGGAAATCTGATTGCATTATGTGTGATCATGTGGAAGGCATGAAGCGCAGTCGTATTAACCAAACCTGACCAACGAGCATAAATTGTCTTATGATTGATCTTCTTGGATTGTGCAGTGCTTTAAGGCTTCACATCAATATCTGAATGTGTGTGATTAACAAGGGCCTTGTCACAGCTTTGTGGCAGAGCAACTAAAGTGGTCAGCAGGGGGAAATGCAGGAATGCGGATCACATATGGGCACACATTTCGTGTTAATAAGTCTTGTACTCCTTTCCATCACACAGGTACTTAAAAAGAAAAAGAAAACCCTTATAGTTTTTCTTTGTGTCTCAATCATGCAGCACCTACTGTTCTTATTACAAGCTCACGTTGGTACTATATAACTTTTTATGATACCAGGAGAATAGGATGTACCAGGAGGTACATTAAATTAAAGAGTTAGGAAATAACACAGGTTTCACATGACAAAATCATTCCCTCTTATATCAGCCAGGATGAAATCAGATGGACTTAACACAGTATTATCCTGCAGGACTGTGCTGCTGCCACTCTCTGGCTAGTGTCTTATGCATGACGACTGCCCCTGACTTAGGTGACCGTAGATTATTCACGCCTGCTTTCCAGGTGGGCAGCCTCAGATGTGCTCGGTGCAGAGGTTTGCTCAACGCAAAATCACATTTCACGCTTGCGCTAATGTCACCCGGCGAGCGAAGAGGAGTGAGAACTGGCAGGTGGTGTTTACAAATGAGAACACCCCAAACCGCAAGCCACCCTGACACCAGATGCTGATTTGATTAGGGGGTGACATGTAAGAGAGCGCACGGATGTATGGAGCAGGGGAGGTGATGCATTCAAACTCAATTAAGTGAAACAGAGATGAGTGTCGCATGTATTTATTTATATTTTGTCCAAATGGAGGTATCACCTTTGCGACTGACAGGAATTTTCACAACATGGAAGTGGTTTCACGGAGGGATGGGGTGTGTTTTCTTACTGCCGTGTTATACTTGCAAATGAGGCCGTTTTTGTCGCTGATTCTTCTGGAGGCTCTTTATATGAACTTGCTCTTTTTTCTGTTTCTTTAGGTGTGATTGCACATTTGCTTTAAGTGCTATCTTTTTGTGTTGAGATAGGTTTAGCAGAAAATTAGCACATTCACTAGTTTCGATACAGCCGCTCAGTGTCTTAAATTGTAAAAAACAAACTTTCTCAAATGACACCATTTCATCATGAAATTAATTGTCTCACATTTCTCACTCCCTAACCTGCAGGTGGGAGTCATTCCATTATGGTGTCGACACATTTTTTGACAAATAAACCTGGTTAAAAACACCCTCCCTAGCAACATAGGGTCAGAAAACTACTAATGACATGCAGCAAACTTAAACTATAAACACTGACTGTAATTAAGCTGAAAACACACTTAGATAAAATATTAGGAGGTTTAAGATATAAACAAAATGAATTCACACACATTAAATGAGTGAATACACACACACAATTACCAGCTGTGACCAGCTATGAGCACAGATGAAACACAGATGATGAAGAGTTAAGACAGGACTGATTTCTATAGCTGGTCATAAACGATAAGAGGCTGTGTGATAAATTCATTTAGGACACATCGTAAATGAATTGTCACTCATTCCATTATGGTTCATTTCTTTGCGTGGTAATCATATATATTCAATCAAATATCAGATGAAATAGCAGAAAACTACTCAAACGCAAAAGCTTAAGTCAAACTTTTTTTTCTCTGCAAGTGCACATCTATGATGTGTAATGCGATGTTACTTTGCTCTTAGTAAAATATGTAGATGGTTTTTAATGAGAGGTTGTTAGTTGTACTGTAGACCTGAATCCCTGGACCTGGACACTTCTCACAACCGCATGTTCTCTACATCCCTTATTTTACTATTCTTGGTAATTGCCAGGAGACACACACGTTGAGCTTTGACAGCCTATAGCAGCAGTACCACTCAAACTCAACCTCCTAATCAACTCTGTGTGATTTAACGGTGCATCCAAAGCATTAGTATTCCAGAGCCAGATCCCTCTTGGATGCAGGCTAGGATTATCCAAGCTCTTAACATCTTAGCTAAGCTGGTTAACACCTGTTTTTATTGACATCTGAACACCATCCCAGGCGCCTCGTCTTCTGTGGTTTTAAAAGATCTTCTCTTGCTCTCTCCAGCAGGCTTCTCACTCCTCTTTATCTCAGCTGCAGCCCACATAAAATGACTGTTTTTCCCACCGCAAGTATTGGTAGCAGGTCAACAGCTTCTCTGTGGAGCTCTGGAATAAATTTACATTGCCTTAAGCCCTCTTATAGCAGCCCTGTTTGTACTAGAAACTGTACATTACATGGCTGCATTAGAAGTAAGTCAAGATACTTTGATGCTGATATAAATCACTTGTTTCGAGCTCGGCCTGCAGAACTCAGAATGATGTAGTCTTTTTTTTTTTTTTTGCCAGATCCATGTCTAGACATGAGCTACGATTTTAAGAATCCCATACTTTACTGTACATTCTTGCTCAAATGTTTTAGAGTAATTTGCCAGGGAAAAAAAGAAAACAGACTCTTTATTTCTTTATTAGGCCTAATAATTCCATCGGGGCCCACAATTGCCGCAGTGCAACTGATGCAATATTCTATAAAAACCATTTAGACTGTTGATACAGCCCAGCGGATTCTGGTTAGCAGTGGTCGTTGTAATCCTCCAACCACCGTGTCCGTTTCAAAAAGTCTTGCCAGGGTCAGCGGGGGAAACTTTGAAGAATGTCCCAGGATTTGTCTAAATCATGAGGTATAGATCCTCTTAAGCATTGCTGGCATTAGAGCTGAGCTCTATCAATGATTCCATTAACCTAAATTCCACACCAGGCTTCACAACATGACCATATTAACCCCCTCGGATTTCACCAAGCTCTTGATCCCTCGCTATTTATATAGACAGAATGAATGGTCACTTACATTTGTCTGGCTACCGGCTATGTTTTCTGCCCCAGACAGGGAATTATCTGTAATATGACCCCATGTTTATCTTTGGCCTTTATGTGTCCACATGTTTTCTGGTTATTTTTCTAGTTATTTCTGCTCCATAACTGTAACTGAGGCTGATTAGCCAATGGCTGGGGTGATGGGCGATGATAAGGTATTTAGAGTGGATGAGGACAGAATTCCAATCTACTCATTTTTTTTTTTTTACCTTTCCTCGATGAACAATAATCATCGCAGGCTAACAGCGCCGGCATGAGCAGAGAAGAGAAAGAAACAAGTGTCTGCCTTCATTAGGACAAAGGGGGGTGAGCAGGAGAGCATCTGACAAGCCAGTAACGCCTCATTGTCCCTGATCTCAAGTTTCATAAATTTCTACGGCTCTCGTTAAAGGACGTGTCGCTGCTGTCACCAGGCGCTAACTCGTTATCTCCTCAACGCCGTAAAACGCTGTAATTAACATTCAACAACTGTAACCGATCCAGCATTCTTCCTCTCTAGCCGCTAATTGCCACACTATTGTGCTTGCTCATAAGTGGGCCTTTTGTGTGCGTACTTGTGGGTACACATTTCCGTGGTTCATTTTGATTGTAAATAGAGGTGAGAAAGCACAGCATCTGAGCTTATAGGTTAAGAGCGTGCTCTCGGTTTTCTTTGCCGGAGTCATTGAGTTTATGCCTCAGTCAGAGACTCGTCTAAATAGTTTTCTCCTTTTTTTGGAATATTTTTGCATATTTTCAGACAACTTTAAATGCCGTCAATTCAAAAGATGGTAAATTAAAGCTTTGTTGACGGATGCTTTTAGTAGACTCCTCATGATTACAGCAACCTGTATTTTTATCGCTGAGGAGCGTATTGGAGGCCCATTTGTTGAAATCACAATTACTGTAATTACAAATTTCAAGGCAATGCCTGCCTGTGGTTGTGAGGACACAGAGTGTACTATTATTGAAGGAGCTGCACCATTCTCCTCTCAGTCATGCATGTGTGCCGCTCTCAAATCATATCCGCCATCACATTAAACTCACAGCCTCCGGTCGGGAACGTATAGCTGTTATGTCGCTATCCACTTACAAAGACGCACAGAGCCAGCTCACTACTTTCACTGATATTTTTTTTCATAGTTTCCTGCAGATACCAAGCGGTGTCAACTCAGTTTTAGTCGGAAATGTTTTTGTTTTCCCCTTAGCTGCCCCTGCCTGACCTTAACGGAGCAGCAGCCATCACAACAAGGCCTTATGAATAATTAGTCTGGGTCAACTGATACTCTCCTGCTCCGCACACCGCTGTCATCTACTCCGCCAGCACCAGCCAAAAGCCAATGAACTGTGTGCAATTCTGCTCAATTGAATCAGTTGAAGTTGATGCAGCTCTTGTTATTGGAAGGTAAACGGCTGGATGTAAGTTGATACGGGGGCTACCCTCGAGGCCAAGTGCAGAACAGGAGAAGGGCCGTCAAATTAGCGGTGTCACAGGGACCGCGTTTGGAGACTTCTGCGGTGGTCTGTCACAGATATGCAATCACCTGGCGCTTTATCTGTATGCTGCTGGCCAGGCATTTCATTCTCTGGGGATTAGAGCGAATGCCAGGGTAGGGTTTCCGAGAGCCAAGACGGCCCCAGGAGGACAAACAAAACCAAATGGTTGCATAGTGTTTCTTGTCCTGGTTTCATGTTCGGGTCAGAGGAGATGTGGTGCAGGTGTCTGGGGATTCAGACGTGTATCTAAGGTATGGGCTAAGAGCTTTATTGTCAGGCACATGATGTACGTGTCTGCTGTCTCTCAGATTGTTTCTTTTTTTTTTTCTTCTTTTTTTCTTCTTTTTCATTATTTTTTCTTTTGCTGAAGGAGCAAGTTACATTAAGTGCAAGGGTCGAGCTCGGTTGAGACCTGGTGACTATGACAGCCATGGCGTATGATTATGGAAGTATCTGTCTTCATTATGTTTCTCCCCTCAATAATTAAGTTTTTCTTTACTGTCAGAAAACTAAACTTATTTCTGAGGACTAAGCTTCAGTTTGTGTTGGGTTGTGGCTTAACCCCATATATAGATAACCTGCTTCTTTAGCAACTCACAGCACCCTTTGTGGTTTTACATGTTTGCACAATAGGCACATAGGTTGTGGTTTTTCTCACATTTTCACAACGGCTCACCACCAACGAAACTGCTGTAGCTGCAGAGTTTGAACTCTCACTGCCTCACCTCCTTCCTGTAAGAGTTCTGTGGAAGTTAACACTGTCTCCAAGAATATAAATTATTCACCGAAGAGCTGACATCAAGAGAGTGAAACAACTTTTAAAACATGTCTCACACATGTTGGCTTAGCTGGCACTCTTTCTTCTTTGGACACTGGATATATTTTCAACCAAATAACAAACTTTTTTCCGTACAATGAAAACAGCTCCATTCATCAGTTTGTTAGAACCAAGCCTCAAATTCAAGTAACGGAACAGCCCGTCTTTCTTTTTAGGTTGTTATTAGTGTAATATCCTCAATATAGTATCAATGTCAGCTGATGTGTGGTGAAGACACAAAGACGCGTGTTCAGTTAAAGTGCTAAATTGTGTGCTTATTTCATTTTCATGCTCATTTTGCCTGTAATTTAACCTGCAACATCGACAGGACTATCTGCACTCTCCACACTTTCCCGATTGGACATAGAACTGGAAAAAATGATCACTGACTGTGATGAATTTTATAGATAGGAAAGATGCTGGCACGCCAGCAAAAAGCTCCTTTTTATGAGCACCAAGAACAAAGGACAGTTTATTCTCCTCAGGGGTCTGCAAAAGAGAAGAAGGAAAGCATAAATGAGGGAAAGTGTCATCATATGGCTTTTTTTAAATGAGATTGTTAAAGATAGATCTAATTTAAATTTGGGCTAATGCGAGGAACACTATCAGCCATTGACTGAGGGTGTCTCATGACTGACTTGACGTACTTCGCTCAGCAGTCTTGTGCTTTTACTCTGCAGTTTCTGCTGGGAGACCAGACCAAGTGCAGAGACAGGGTAATTTTAAAAGCTCCTGCACTCGCTGTTCAGTTCATGAACTTCAGCGCCCCAGCTCCTTCTTTCCCTACAGCTTCTGGAAGCACAACTATATTAGTATCTCCCAGAGAGTGTCAAGCAAGTCTGCTGCTTCTGTTTACGGGCTATTCAATCACCCTAAGTACTAGTGGCAGACTGATTTTCTTGGAAACACATTTGCCACAATCCCCCCTGACTCCTTACATGCAAGGTATTTATCATATGAAAATTTGGAACTATCTGACTCGCCTATTTTACTAGCCGTGTCGTAGAGCTGGGACTGGTAAAACATTGTAATATATGTACTGCTGTCAAAATTGAACATAAAAACATCCTGGACTACCGTGAGATTTACACTCTGTCAAAGGGAAGTGGTTACTTTTATAACACCATCACACTGGAGATAACATCTCACAGCTTCCAAGTAGTCTTACGGTAAAAATGGGTCATTTGATTTTATTTGTTGCTTTAGTTCTCAGTGACACACACGGATAACAGTTGTGTACTTGAAGCAGTATGAGATTTAAAATGTGGCTGCAGTGTCAATTTGTTTTTAGCCTACTTAGCCTATGTAGCTGCTGGAAATACTGCAGCGTGCCACCTCATATCTCACATTTTGTGTGCACAGAGAATGTGTGTGTGCGTGTGCATATGCGTGCGTGCATGCGCTAGTGACCTCAAACCTGGCGACATCCCCTGCTAACAGCTGGTTTTCTGACAGTTTTTCTGCAAGGCTATGAGAAAATTATCTGAGCTGTGCAGTGGCTTGTAACACCCTAATATAGCAGCGAGAAGGATGACCAAGCTTACTCAAGATAGATGACTGTCCGGCCACACTTCTAACATAAGTCTAACATAAGTTCCTTGATCTGTAGGATAAAGATCCCATTCATAAACTCACATACATGCACACATTTATTCTCCCCCGATTAAACAAAGACTAAGTAATATAAGATAATAATAAGAGCTATATTAGTGTTTTAGTCACTTGAATCACTGAACTCTAATAAAAGCTTGGGACTTGTGAGACCCTCCCCAGCATCAGCATGTAAATTAACAGCATGCAGGGGATTGAGTGTCAGCATGTCTTTAATCATGTCTGCTCTGTCTTCATCTTTTCCAGGCTTTGCTCTTTTCTCTTTGTCTGCCTCCCCCTGACCCTTCTATTTACCCAGCATCCCCCTCTGTAACGAGGAGTGTTCCTTCATCAGCCATGTTTATACTGCCGACAGGATTAACTTGGCTAAAGACTTAATGCACATGCACAGTCACCCCATGCTCTGTTTGCTGTTTCCAGGCCGCGGATCGACAGGCGGCTCTGTTAGGCTTCCCTCTCTTGCTTGTTTTCCGTCTCTCCGGGCTCCCTGGGCCTCCTCCTCCTCCTCCTCCTCCTCCTCCCCCCTCGTCCTCATTTCGCCTGAATTAATTGAGTTCTCATTTTTGTGAGAGAGCTCACAGGAGAGCAGTGTGAGGAGAGAGAAAAGAGTGATAGAGAGAATGAGAGAGACAGGGGGAGATCAGTGGTGGAAGCCTAGGGGGCATAGCTCTCCCAGAGGTAGGCAGTCACCAGTTTCCTTGGGGACGGTGAGGCCCCTCTGCAGTGACTTATATCTTTATCCTCTCAACAGTCACCCCTCAGCACTTCAGAGAAAAGGCTGCTGGCAGGGGTCAGGCAGTGTGCGATGTGACGTGTGATGCGTACACAAAATTAAACGCTAACCGAGGCGCTGAATACGTGACCTCAGGACAAGGTCAAGTTTCTGGCTATGGAAAAGACACACGTGCAGGCAGGACGTTAAGATGCATTTTGCCTCAGTTTAACTCATTGCAAACATTAGATGTGGAAATAGCAGGCATGATGTGCACCGGCGATCTCCACCTTGGCCTGAACCCTTTCAATTATGAACCATTACAACTTCTCCCCTTGCAATATTCATGCACAGGCAGATCACTCCTTCAGATGTCTTAGGTTGCTGTAAGTTGAGATAAACACTTGCCGAGTTGTAACAGCCAATCGCCCGCCTCTATTCCTCAATGTCACTGCCTTAGCACTCAATAATTTAAAGCTTGGCGGTAATGAGCTCCCCGTAGGCCCTGTCCCCAAGGAGCCTCCCCACTGTGCCTCCACTGTAATGTAGTTATATCTCATGTCAGCTTTCAAATCAATTACATTTCTATCTGATGGCTATGTAATTGCGCCTGATTGAGTTTTTGGCACACCAGCCAAGTGTGTGGTTCCCAAACTCAAGCCAGTCAAAACAGGAAGCTTCATCAAATGAAACTGTATTTCATCCTGATTGAGGCTGCTTCCATGATAAGCACAACTGTAATTATGATAATAATAACAATAGCAATCTGTGTTTTCTCAGCTTTGTTGTTTTTTTCCCCCTTTGCTCTCCAGATGAAATTTTGCCCCAAGGACTACGAACAACATTTGCTTTACTCAAGATGCAAAGGCTGATTTGATTGTTTGTTGCATGTGCAATTTAGTAGATTAAATGTAAACCATAATGCCTTCGTATAAATGTAAGTGTCTGGAGTCTCAGTTAGTTTTAGTGGAGCAGACCCTCATTTTTTTTTCTTCTCCACACTGCACAGGACTACACCTGCAACCAGGGCCATGCTGAGCTTTACATGTTGTGCTTAGGTTTTCATGTCCAACATATAGAGCTACAGAGCCAAAAGAAGTCACACTGGCTTTTTGGCATAATGCCTAGAAATAACAAGCTAACCTCTTACTGGCAGCAACTACCTGACAGATAAGGTCAGAGCAATACCGCTGAACGTGTGAGATGTTCCAGAGCAGAATTTTATTTACACATTTGCTGGATTGATAGACGGGTAGATGGATGGACGAATGGATGTTCGGACGGACAGGTGGAAGGATGAATGGATTGACGATTGTACACATGGACGGACGGACGGATGGAAATACGGATGGATAGATGGATCAACAGAATGCATGCCTGGATGGACAGAGGGAATACTCTAATGGAGTGGTATTGAGATAGATGAGGGGGAGGATGCTGTGGTTAGGTGCATCAGCAACTAAATAGAGATGAATTGTGGCTCCTGTCAGCAGCACTAAGTATAACAGACATAGTAAAGCAGCCTGGCTCATCCATAATCAGCAGACACAGATTGTCTCCACACAAGAAGAGAACTTCTCTGGAAATAAGGCACTGAGAGCATCCACCAATCTGTCTCTCTATCCTCACTTCATCATCCTTTTTCTTTTTATATCCCCTTACTCTTGGTGTTCTTGCCCTTTAAATCTCTTCATTTGTATTATTCTCTCCTCATTTCTCTTCTTAAGGTCTGTGGGTCTTTCTGTCTGTCTCCCTGTCTCTCTCTCTTTCCCCGACACTGTCTTTTGTGTTAACAGCCTTCCTTCTTTTTTTTCTTTTTTTTTTTTGCAGTGGGAGAGAGCCACTGGGTGCACATCTACAATCTTGCCTTTCATTTCATGGCTTCTGGAAATGGATGTTTTACTGCCTTCATTAAGGCATGCAGCAGTCAGCACCGTGTTTTCCCTCTGAAGTTTAGCTCCATGAACCTCGCCATTAGAGGACATTATGGCCCCAGATTTCAGGGCACAGTGGAACACTGTATAATTTGATTAGTGTTATTAATCAAGTGGAATACCGCTCCTTTCACCCCCATCTCCCTCCCCTCCTCCTTCTTTTTGCCATTTCACTCCTGATTTCAAACCCCTCAGATGTTCCCTTTCTCTCCCCCTCCTCCCCTTATCCGTGTACCTCTCCGGCATCTGCGCTACAACACACATGCGGTGAAAGTGACAAAGGGCCTTACTCCTTTCCTTTTAAAAACAATGATTTACCACTTGTTTTTTCTCCCCCTTCACAATCCCCCACCCATCTCCAACCAATGCCCCCCCTCTCTTAGCCCAGGACATAAATCAATTGAGATGAAAGTTCCATAATTGTGCTTGCTGGGAGGGATTTGAGCAAAATTGCGCTATGAATTTTTTAAAGGGAATTTTTACTAGCTGTTCAGCGAGACTTGGGAGGCGAAGGAAGGTGAGGCCGTGAGGATTTATGGGCCTGGATTCTTCATTACTGAAGTAATTTTCCTGCAAATGATAGTGCAGCACCCTGGAGGGGGAGCGCTGCCCGCCTGGGAGAGTACAAACCTGCTTAATCTCTCGTGGAGAGAGAGCAGCTCAGAGCACTAATATCATCTGTAAGCGATTGAAGCTCCATTTGTTCACATCTGCACCGCAGCCAGTGTATTTGTGATTCATAGTAATTGATTGCTCAGATTTGTTCCAAGAGTAGCTATACAAGTTGATTTCATTACGAAGGACAGTTTTGTTAGAACTGTTAGGAAACATGCTCCAGGGTCGTTTTTAGGATACACTGTTTTCACAAAATATGGACATTTTGTCAGACATTTAAAGTTTTCAGTATGATTTATTTCATTGCAATGGTTGATATACTTGCTGCACATATGCACTGCAGGAGCGTAGGCATTAACTGTGCTAGACATTACATAGTCTAATTTAAAATAAAGATGGAGGTGGGGAAGAAACATGAAGTGAAGAGAAGACAAGATCCTTTCAGATGACACCTCATACTTCCTCTGTGTTGTCTCTCTGCGGTTGACAGGCTGTCTTCTGTTTGTGGAGTGTATGTTCATCATCGTGCTGATTTAGATCTGCTTTGCCAAGCTGTCATATTGTTTCTCCAGCAAGGGTCTCCATCTTTCTCTCCACCTTTGGTCTTTCCTCCCTCCTCATTTTAACCTTCCTCAGTCCAATATGGCTGACGTTCTGTCTCCATCTCTTTAGGTGCAGCCAGCAGCAGTGGCCCTCCTCAAGGTTAGTGCGTCCACGATGCCAGGTCTCATTCTTTATCCTGCCTGCCGTCCACTCAATTTTACAGCTCAGTAGCTTGAGAAGCAGAGGGGGTAAATCTGCTGCAAGAAGGAGAAAGAGAGAGAGGGGAGGAGGAAGGGAGAAACAAAATTATTGTGCACCCTGTCGCCAATTGAAGTGGATCTCATTCCAGGCACACTAATAACTCAAGACAATTAGTCACTTCTCACTAGGCCAGACCTGAGACTCACTTGAGCGCCAAAAAAAAGGGAAGAAAAGGCAGGGAGAAGAGGACCCTCTAGCATGGTTAAGCACTGCAGTTACATGAGCGACTCAGTGGAGAGAGAGAGGCAACTTAGGGATGAAATGGCTCTGAGTTCAGCTGGAATGGCTCCTTGGGGCCTTTTGTGCAACACTGAGATATAAATAGGAGTACAGAACATGGGACTAATGCAGTGATAAGTCGTAAAGATCTGTATAAAATACTGCATTTTAAAAATAGCTCTGAATATAAATTATTATTCTTTTTAGGAGCATGTGTTCGAGTGATGTTGCCAGATTCTTCTGCGGATATCACATTTCTCCAAATATGAAAATGCAGTTAATGACTCTGTTCATCTTGATCTAGCGTTAAATAACTCGACATGCATTGTATTTTTTCATCAACATAAACAAAGACGGCAATGTCAGCAGTCTGTTGTGTTCCACCTATTAGCCAGTCTAAGGTGGTTTGCCGCCATAGATGAGCCCTGACGCTCCGGCCACCACATGCTCCCTAACAAAAGTGAAGCATAACTAAGGTGGGTGGTGCGTGGAAGATCAGGGAATGGAAAGAGAGAAGAGTTTGTCCTGGGCCCACTGCAGAGACGCAGCGTGACCAATTGAGGTGAAGGGAATGAATGAGGCCATTCACTGGGCCTAATGAAAGAGTTCCTGCTGGGCCCTGAATGAGGGTGGGCCCATCTGCACCACATAGGCGTGCACAAACCAGTGACCTCGAAAATTACCCAGGAAGCACTTTGGGACAGTCACCCCAGCAACAGGCTGGGGTGCGCATAGTAACCAGGCGCTTCAATCAGTGCCTGGCAGCTTTTTAAACAGAGCAAACTTTTTCTCTGTATTGAAAGAACTCCGTGTGAAATCAACTTTAAGGGACACCCCCCTTCTCCCCCACAGTTTTTTTTTCCAGAGGGGAGCTGCCAATGATTGTCCCATGTGAAAACGTCCAGGATCTCTCACCATCTTTGAAAGGTGTGAGATGCTGCCCTCGGGACTTTTCCTCTTAAGACATAAAGACCTGTTTGTCTTAGCTACATATGTATATGTGCTGCCTGAGTGTATAGGCAGTGCTGTATGTAGGTTAATTAGGTTCAGGCTGTGCATAGTGGCAGGTTTGGGAGGCTGTGAAATAGATCCAATTACAAAGATTCCAGATAAATAGAGAGATTCCTTCAACACCCCTGAGGACTGGACATTAAGTTTACAAGCATCTTCAAGGATCTGGTTCATTGGATTTTATCTGTGTTATTTGGTTTAATATATTCAGTCTTGATGAGCCAGAGGCATGCAGGTCATTGAAGTTCCATTCCCGTCTCCGTTTCCTCACGGAACTTTTGACAGCGTGAAATGACAATCCGCCCCTGCACGCATCTCCCACGTCAAAAAGTAATGAGATTGTGCTGCTGGAAATATCACTACAAAGCATCAGGCCTGCACTCGGGTCTGACTGCACCTTCAAACAGCGCTGCCTGCCAGCTCGCCTGCCTCGCCTGCCTGCTGAAAAAGAAACGAACAAAAACAATCAGAATCAGAGACAGAGAAACGGCAAGGGAAGCTCCCCACGCTGAGACAAACGAACACGCCGGGGCCTTTCATCCTGAGAGTGATTAGCCATCCGAAACGTTTTAAAACCCTGCTTTGAGTGTGTTCCTCAAACGAGAGAGTTCCATTGAGGAGTGGTGGTGAGATGTTTCTCGCTGGGAAGCGCCAGTGATCTAGTCTCTAATTGTGGCGTCCCTGACAAGGCTGGTGTGGCTGGGAGCTTTTTAAGCGAGGCTTTTTGCTACGCTCTTGTTCCCTTCCTGTCAGATCCACCACCAAAGGCACCAGGGAACAAAAAGGCCCCTCAGATTCTGTTCTTACATCCATCTGCCTATTGCTTTGTGCATAAATACGGGCTTAATTTAACAGTTTAATAGTCCCCGGTGCTGGCCTAATGTGACCAAAACTACAATTGCTGCTCTAAATGCAATGTTTGGTTGCAGATATGTGATATTATTTTATGTAGTTTCCAGTCTGTATAATTGGTGTCTTCATCGCTCTCATGTTCTTTCCTCATTTCATTGATCGAACTCTCAGCTTCAGAGAGGATGCAAAGATTCTGACACATTGGCAATAGTCTTACTCGTCTTCTGCAGTACGGCAGGAACAAAGTCGTGTTCAAGGTCTTTGAGCGGCGTTCAGCAAAGCCGGCAGGAGCTTTCAGAGTCTGCCGCCGAAAACTTTTCCTATCCTCTACTGTTCAGAAGCCAGGTTGTCGAAGGTTTGAGGAATCGAAGAGAGGCTGTTTAAAGAATCAAAGAAATTCAGCAACAGTGGGAGGAAATGAAAGGGGGAGGAGCTGGAGCGGTAGGAAGGAGAGGAGAGGAGTGAAACCCTAGCTCATAAAAATCAGTATTATAACAACATTAATTGATGCTGCTGAGTGCCATATGTGACGCCATATGGAAAAGCTGCCCCAGAGGCCTGCTATAATAGACAGCCCGCAGCGGTGCACACAACTTGGCACATTTACAAACAAGGGACGTCCCATTAATATCAGCCACGCAGACCGAGTAGGAGACAGTGGGAAAGGGAGTGAGAGGGTGTCAGAGGGAGGGAGGGGGTGAGAAAATGAAGAGAGAGAACCGAGTTACCTTATGTTTTGTTGGGTTGCCGTCTTTAGTCCTAATTTACTATTTATCCACTCGCCACATACTATCATTTCTACCAAATTAGGAGTTTTTCTCTCGATGCATGTCAGTTTGAGTTTACAGTTCCTGCTCCTCCACTCCCACGGTTCCTTAATTACAGTAATAAATGGCCCCTCCTTTCTGGGTTGATCAGACCGCCCTCTGTCCGCCCAACTGTCACTCCCACCACAGATGCCCAGCGGTCCTTTCATCGTGCGCACACACACACTCACACACACATACACACACACTTCAGCAGGTGAGGTGATTCATGGCACCTTGACAAAGGCGTTGTGAACAAGCTCTGTTTAACCTCTTCTGTGCCTAATCACAGGGCAGCTGTTATTTACTGCTGCTGTCCACAGTCTCACAGCACTATCCGTCTCCTCCACTGCGCTGAATGTCCTGTGACGTAGACTGTGTGGATGTGGGCATTCTTCAAGACATTATTTACCAAATCAGTCAGTTAATGGGTGGTAAATATTACATTGCTTATATATTCATTTAAAATGGCATTAAAGAAGTGAATAATTTATACCTTGTGAGTAGCTTTGAGATTTCAGCTCTTAAACAGGCAAAATATTTGGTGATGATTCTCTAACATAACTTCGTCATTTTTTTTCTTGGCTAACCAACTGCCTACAACCAAAGTATATTAAATTAAAAGGACATAATAGAAAGAAAAGCAAATCTTCACATTTAAAGGGCTGGAAGTGAATATAAGGCATTTTGCCTGATAAAGATGGGGCAATGATTAGAACTAATTATTTAAACAGTAGTGGAGTTTTAAAGCAGACAATAATAATACTGAAGACTTTCAGAAAAATTTCAGTCAAGGCAGTAAGGTGTCTGGAGTCAAGTTGCCTCTCAAACACTGAAGTTCATGCTCATCATCCAAAGAAGAAGATCTTTTTTGTCTTTCATATATGATTTGATGCCGTCATCAGTTCTGTGTGTGCCAGGAGACCTGCAAACATATACGCATCCTCCTTTACAGCTCCATACGACCTGGATACACACACATTCATTTAACACGAGGCTCTTCTGCCTCTCCTGACGAGCCTAGAGCAGTCAGGGAGAAAGAGAGATCCTTATGAAACGGAGTTGTCAGCCATTCTGTTGAGTTTCATAGAATGTGAGGCGAAACAAGAATAGCGTACAGCTGTTTCCTCCCTGACACAGAGGGAGGCAGATGAAGAGCAAAAGAGAGAAAGGGAGAAAGAGGGAGGGAGGAAGAGGGAGAGAGAGAGACGGAGAGAGAGCTCTCCGCTCTGTGATGTGCACTGATGTAGCTGCAGCTCTAGGTCAAACGCTGCCAGTGTTTTGTGTTCATCTTCGTCTCGTCTCCCCAGTGCTCCTTTAAATTATTCACTGCCTGAAGATGTGCAATGTGGCTGCCTCCTCCCTTCCTCCTTCACTCTACATTGCTCTCGTCTCTTTCTCTGTTTCCCATCCCTTCCTTTTTTTTTTTTTTTTTCATGTGACGGCTTGTTTCAGAGGCAGCGAACAGAAGTTTCTGCTTGCAAGCTGGTTATAATCCCCACCCTCCACCCCACCCTGCATCCACTCATCTACCATCAACCACCCACCTTTCATCGCTGACTCCGTGTCTCACACTCCTCCTTTCATCTCCGCTCGTCCCTCGCTCGCCTCTCTTGGCTGCCAGACTACAGCCATCCACTTGTTTTTTAGGGGAGGGAGACTGCCAGCTGTTAGCATCAACTCCTCGCTACCTCCTTCTCCTCTCCTGCATCTCTCTGCCTCCCTCGCTGCCTCTCATTTCGCAGGATCAACGATGTAGGGTCAGGCAGACGGGGTGTTTTTCCCATCTGTTTCTTTTTTTTTTTTCTCATCCTAACTCTTTAATGATTTCCACGTACTTTGTGCTCATTTTATCAAGCCGGGCTGAGAGATAAACCCCAAGTGTGCAGCGAATCCTCAGGCCAGTCGATGGCACTGATTAAAGATGTGCCCGTCAGTCATTTCACCTTTTAACAGACTGCCAGTCCTGTGAAAATGGTGGGAGCTGTTAGAAAACCAAGGACAATGTGGCGCTAGGTTAGGTGATACCGGAAGATGAATCAAAGTTTGTTGGTCATCAGAAACTTCATCATACTGTTGATTGTTTGAAGGTGTATTAGACAGGCAGTGTTGTAGATCAGCAAGCAGGCAGAAGGGTGCCTTGATTTGGATGTGTTTTAATTTGCTGGACTATTTCTCTTTGGTTATTTTATCTATAAATTTATAGATACATTTTCTCTGAAATGTTGTCTAAATTGTATCTGTAAAATAAATATTTACCATATTCATATCACATAATTTGTGCATTGTGATATACATTGTGTTTTCAGTGATAGAAACAGATTAATATTTTACCTACATTGCCCAGCCTGAGGTGGGGCATAGCCAAACACTCATGCACCTCTCTGTCTGAATGTGTGGATGAATAAACTGCCTACTTTTGTAGCAGATTATTATTGTCATGTTAACTAGAAAGATGCAAGTATAAGTCCTGTTTGGACAGCGGGGGTCGGGGGATGAGGTGTGCCCCTCATGACCACCTGAGGAGAGAGCAGAGTGGGCAGAGAGCAGTTGAATCCAGTTCCAGCCGTTTCCACAGGACACTCATTTGTAATTCTGTACCCTGCCTACAATAACGTTTGATCATTGCAGACGGGGGGACAGGCGGCACAGGGAGGGGGAAGGGAGCTGAAGCTTTCTCCCTCTCTCTGTGCCTCTCCCCTTCCCTCCCCACAAACCCCCTACCCACCCTCTCGCAATTGCTGTCACCCAGTATGAATGCCCCCTCTGGCCCGATGACAAGTCTAGCGTGAAACGCTTGGCTGCCCCCTGAAATTAGCAGTAGAGCCCCCCGGCGGCACATGCTTCTCATGACCAGCACACAGTGGGCCGCCGCCAGATTCTTTTCATTATGGCTGTGGCCTGCCAGCCCCCTTACTCTACCTCCTTCTGCCTCTTCCTCCATCCCACCCTCCCTTTCCTCCTCCTTCCCCCTGTGCGTCGGCCAGAGCTCAGTAAACAGCATCTGTAGTGCTCATCACATTACTGTCGTAGGTAAGAGAGGGAAGCAGGGAGCCAAACTCTCTGTGGGTGTTGTTGCTATTTCTGTGTATTTAAGTGTTTGTGTGTGCATACAGTATGTGTGTTGTGCAGTATAGTATGT
>JBAJHX010000076.1:5027389-5119687 GCA_037176925.1 Amniataba percoides | reverse complement strand
ACACACACACACACACAAGCACACACACACACATACACAAGCACGCACTCTCCTCTCCAGAGAGATCTTGGCCACTGAGCCCTTGCACTGATTACTCTCGTTACTTAATTATACATTTGGACCCACCGCACTCGCAACAAAGGGCCGCTGTGCCTCCATTGACCCAGCTCCCTCCTCATTGTGCCCGACTCTGAAAGGGAGTCAAACAAAATAAAGAGGGTCCACTTAAATATGTTGCCACAGGGACTTAATTGACAGATTGATGGCAGTTTTTCACAGGGGGCCCTCTCCTTGTGTGTGTGGCTCTTCGCTTGAATTGCTCTGCTCCCCATGCATCCTGCTGTGAGGTCCAGTGGGACTGGCCTGCAGCTCGACCACTCCTGTTCCCACAACTTCACTAGCTTTTGTCTTGGTGGAGAGAGTAACCAGCCAAGCACGTTAAGCGACAAATGAATGTGAGAAGCGGAAGCGATGATCTTGTATGTTTGATTTAATTGTGTTTGCCATTAAAAAATATAGTTTCAGTATTTCAGCTGGCAGGATGAGATGTGTATTTCATGTTAGCCAGGGCTACCAACTTAACTTTAGCTTCACACATTCTTCTATACTAAGGATGAATATGATTTCCAGTATTAGTCTCAACTTTTTAAATTTTCATATGCAATTTTCTGCCAGGAATGAAAGGCTGGGCACCTCTCCTCAATATATTTCATTTGATACTTGAGCCTGATCACTTTGTATTTTATTGGTGAAATGAAGTATTGAAGAAAAATCCATTTATCTTTTTGTCTGAACAGAAGGTTATATGGCCTTTGGCCGTGCTAAACAAGGCATATTCAAGAATACAGCCTCTCTTGTTATTTAGTTCCTTTAGTTCCACGTCGTGGAAGTCGTAGATACAAATTAAAGACTGGTTTGTCATAGGGTGGATTTGAAATACCACTCTTAATAGGCCCTGTGTTTGAGTATTCAGAGGGCTTAAGCCTTCTGTGTCCTTGAGATACTATCAACCAATTTTAAAGCGCTCTTAAAAAGCTAAATGACAAGCTGCAGCTGAATGCAAAGTCATTGAACAGGGTCTTTAAAATAGAACCCAGTGTAGAGGATAATTCATTTTTTCATCTTTTGTAAATTTACAGCATTGAATTTGCAACAGAAACACCAGAATGAAGTTCTTTTGAAACATGAAAAACTCTCTTAGACTGCCACACTCTCCTTTCCCTCTTTATCCTCTGTCGTTTGCACGGAAAGCTGTCAGTGAATGAGAGGTAGCACACAAAAATAACATCTGCACTGATTATGGGCTACTGGGGGGGGACCAAATGAATAATTCCTTATATTTCCTGTGTCTGTCTCTTTTCTGTTACAGTGTGACAGCGAGAGTGACATTGACGACAAGGTAAGGCTGCTTTTCCTGTGTTTATTCACCCACCACATGAAGTGACTGGGAGTTGTGAATAACAAATTCAAGCTCTCAACTAAAGGAGGGAGACAGTCATGGTGTTGTTAACGAAAAAAAGACGAGGGGTAAAAGACACTCTGCCAGTCCCACCACTGTTGATAACTTGCAAGAAAGTGACAAGGAAAATGCAGTACATAAAGAGCTGTTTTCCAGTGTTAGTTTTCTCTTTTTGCTCGTTTAAAGCATATAGCAACTATTATTTTTGGAGCACATGTGTGAGTGTGTGTGCATTAATCATATCGCATGGCACATATCAACTCTATTTGCCTGTTTCTCTTATAAACCAGGTTGTAGTAACATCGCTCCACATTGTGCCTCAATTTAATCATCTTAGTTTAAAATTTGTGAGGTTTACAATGATGATTATGTTCCTTAACCTTATACCTGCTCACTTTACCTTGTGAGACCTTATGAGGTTTAGGGACAGCAGCTTTTGCATGTAATGTTCATTTTCTTCAAACATCGCAAAGGTAAAACCATAGAAAACGGAGCTTGAATTATCAGGAACTCGGCGTGCATGCATTCTGTTTTAGAAGTGATGTCATCAGGTTTGAACTATTTGACAATTTGACAGATGTAGTCTATCAGTTTCACTTGTGTGTATTTGTTTATCCCAGACTTGGAGGTGGTTGTCTGATGGCAGCCACCTGGTTACAAGATGAAACGCCTTTGGGGAACCTCACACATTCTAATTCCTCCGCAGTTTAGCAATTACTCCCTGGTAAATGAATGAGATAGCACGCCTAATCTCCTGTAAGCTTAGCTCCCAGTTCTGTGGAAATGTCTGCGGCTCTCCCTATAAATAATACATTGATAGCAGGCCCAATTTGCATTAACTGTAGCCTGGCAAGTCAATAGGCTTTTATCTCTTCATTGAAGCGAGAAGGAACCGAGGGCGCTAGCTAGTTGACACGACAGAGAGACGTAGCAGGCCTGTCAGTCTCCATACGGCTCCCTGGCATCACTGTGGGGGGTAGAGAGGGAAGTAAAGTAGGAGGGAAGCTCTCAGAGTGTTTCCTTTTCAGGGTTTTGTTTTCCTTCCCGCTATGTTACTTGAGACTTGTAACAGTTCTATAGAGTGTCACAAATTCTGACATTTAATGTATAAAAGTTTGATTTTTTGGTAGGAAACAACACTGCTAAAAGAAAGAGAAGAGAGAAAAAAAACAAGCAACGCTTCGGCGGTTTTGTAGAAACGCAGCCGTATCGCTGTGTTGCTGGTTAGGTGTCAGCCTCTGTCTGTTTATTAAAACAGCTCCATATTTGGCGTTTGGCACCAGTTATGTTAGGCAGTTTAGATGGACTGGGATACAGTTCAAGACATGGTGGACTGTTAGACACTGCTGCCAAGTTTGCAGCTGATTGTTGAATTTTGTACCAATTATTACACAGTCCGCTGTCAAGAGCCAGACTGCAGCCTCGCCCGTCCAGGCTTTTCTCCTCTCAAACACTTCTCATCAATATGTCATGAAGTGGTATTTTAGCTGGTGAAACACACTTTGTAAATATGTCACTGGGCCACAAAAAACTGAAGACTGAATGTAGTGAATGTCATTTTGTTAAGTCACTTTTATTACAAGTTACTCTGCACTCACACTGTGAGAAACATACTCAGTGTACCATAAGAGAGAAAATATTTATTGTTCTCTAAACATGATACCTAAACCATTAATGTGAATCCTATAGGCAGCAAAATAATGTTGCAATTAAAAATTGTAATTGTTAACAAGAACATTGTTACCAAGGTAGCAGTGATGTCAACTGTTGTCTTGCTATTAATGTGTAAAACTGTTGATTTTCACTCCCAGATCCTTTACATGCTTTTTCGTGTTTCTTCGAGCTTTGGTTTCACTTTTTAGTTTTCATTCTCACTTCTAAACTCTTGAGCCTTTTTTAAGACCGGGGTAGGTTTGGTGCTTGATGCAGAGGGTTATTTTCAAACAATACTGATGTGTATATTGGACATGAACAACATTTCAAATGTTAACATGTCTTTTAAAGGCCACCTAAGAAGCAGTGAATACACATATTTAACAGATCTGAAACAGAACTTTTCATAATAAGCAAGTAACATTACTAACATAGAGAAGAAATGTATCTTTAAATATTCCTCCTAAATTTACGCTAGCTATCAGTAGCTTTGCAGCAGCCAGCAGCACAAGATGGGACAGCAGCGTTGTACATACAGCAGGTTCAATCAGAACTCAGACCATCCTCCTTTGAAACAACATTAAAGCCAAAACCAAGGCAATAAATATTTAAAGTTTTTCATCACATAGAACCACAAGGACGTGTGTCAAACACATATCATCACAGTCACTTACAGTGTGAATGTCTTGTTTGAAAGCTTAAAGAATAAAGGCCCAAAAGTAAGTATTGATATTTTGCTTTCTTCCAATGATGTTCCATTCCCAAGTGCCGAGGTATTGAATAAACAAAGGAAGGCTTTCATCTGTGGCCAATGGGAAATGTAGTCATTCCAAAACAAGTTTTGCTGTTGTGGAATCTTTGACAATACACTGTTGATATACATGCACTTGCCAAGAATGCAAGAAGAAAACATCTGGATAGAGGCTGAAGCGGCGCTGACCTTTTCATTTCCTCAGCATTATCATAATCAAGTTGATGAGAGTTGCGAATCATCCGTAGCGCGAGGAAAGAAGACGACTGAGAAAAAAACTACTTTGACAGGCCATCACCAAAAGCAAAAGAAAAAAAAACAAAAAACGATGGTGTAAAAATTGGGTTCCATGAGGAGAAAGACAAACACTGTCATTTGTAATTGCCCGCTCTGAGGATAACTCGACAGCGATAATTTTCTGCAACGTTTTGCTGAAACAGGTGCCAGCTCCTCCCGTATCTTTCCAATGAAAACAAAGACTCCTTTCACATCAGATTACCAGCCACCTGAACACCCACATTGTCAGGATTTCACAGATTAACTTAATTAGAATATTGCTTCCAGGTGTGCCCCCGGGGTGCAATCAGTTACACTGTATTTGAATAAAACTGACGAGTTGCTGCCACAGCAAAGTCAGTTTAGATTGCTGCACCTTGTGAAGCTGGCTCGTATTAAAGCAGCGCCTGAGATAGCATGCGGCGGGGTGTGTTTCCAGAACGTGTCAGACTTGAATTCTTCGGAGATTGCCAGGTCACCTCCAGTTCAGCGCGAGGCTGCTGTGAGGGGGATCTTTATGTGTGATTGGCCCGGTCCTGAAGAAACAAGCAATCAGAATCTGGATATTGTGTTCTCATCACTGGCATTTCTTCTTGGGAGGCCTGCCGTCTGATCTTCCGACATGATGTTATACAATGACAAGAATTTAGTTTGTTCATCTGAAAAGAAAGAAGTAACAGCCTTGACCTTGAATTACTTCACTTATATCTGTACCCTTGAGGAAAACCCACTTATTTAAGATTCTCTTATGCAGAATTATGTTTTCTCTCTCATAAAAGCAGCACTTGGTGTGTTTGCTCGTATCCAGTGCTAAATCTGATGCTCTCTAGCTAACCACATGTTGGGTGAATCTCTTGGTAATACAGAGGCTGTTTGTACTCAAGTGTGTTTGAGGCCATTCTACACAACTGGGAACCTCATTCGCTCTTTATTCTTTGTCCAAATACTGAAGCCCCTTAATGCCTCTGTGTGACTATCAGTTGATCGAAATGCACTTACATGCCCCAGAACACGTGTAAGCTGTTTAGTGTCTCACAGAAAATGAGCTGCATGAATGGGTGTGCTTGTGCAATGGTGATATCTGTGATAAACAAGACGTCACAGATACAGTATGTGATATAATAGTAAATGAGATGTGTTATTTAACGTACAACCTAGTTTGATGTTTGCATTTAGCTCAATTTGAATCCTCATGATAGGCGGCTTAATCATTTAACGTAGTTAGAAATGTTTCAATAGTTCCTTGTTTCTCAGTTTCAGTTTATTACTTGTTCATTTGTGTAACTTACTTTCAAGTAAATCCCATAAAATCATTTTAGGTTAAGCCATTTGGTGACATTAGTTTTTCATAACTTGCTTAGCTTGGCTTTGCAGGAACTTGTTAAGACTGTACAATTTCACAATCAGATTCTTAACACAAAGTATCATTCAGAATGTTCATACTGCTGCTATAAATGTTGAAAATCTGCTCTCAACTCACCGCGCTCCACCTGTAATCTATCAGCCAGCCAATCCTGTCAACCTCTGACATGTCTGAGATACTCCAAGTCAAGACGGTCATTTTCTGTCATTGGAGAGGCAGGGAAAGAAATAGAGTGGGATTTATCCCTTCTCAGTTTGTTCATGCACTCTCCTGAAGTGTCATCCTATCTCCGTTAGGCCCCACTTTGCCATCCTCACTGGCTCCTCCAATTTCCTCTGTATTCTTTCTCCTGTGCAAATAATACAGTGGCTGTCTGTCTGCGCGCGAAACGTTAGCATGAGCCGCTTATATTCTCTGCAGCCCTTAACACAGTGGCCTTGTGTCAGGTGCATCACCATAGCCACAGTGGAGGACACCCAGGTCGGCTAATTCTATTTGGTCCTATTTGCCGAGCAGTCACTCAGCAGAAAGTGTATCTGTCTCCGAGGGAGTCTCCAAGGACCATTACCACATCCTGTCTATGAGCTCTTTTATGGCTCCGGTGTACTCATCTGCCAGGGCAGCGCACAGGCTCTGATTGACACATTAATTCCTCCTCTGCCCCCTTATCTTCCTGCTGTGTGCAGAATGAATGCCATATCACCACGTCGAAGCGTCTCTACCAGCTTATCAGTAATGGCTCGTCAACTAATGGTATCCTCCCAGCTGATGTATGGGGGGGGGGCAGGGGGGTACGCCCAGTTAAGTTAACTGTGCAACGAAAAGCAAGCATGCTGTGGGGATTTCAAACATATCCGTTAACACCACCGACACCATCAAATCTCTGTTTTTTTCTTTAAATCTCATCTTCCTCTGGCTCTGGCTTTTTTATTTACTGCCAGCATCCTATCTGTCATTACCAGTGTCGTCAGTTTTTACCTCGTCCCCCCGTCACCATCTTGGAAAAGGAAAACGACAATAGTAATATATATTCATGTAGGTGCGTTCCCCCCTCCGACATATCCCTCCCCAACCACCCGCTGCTTTGCAAGCTCTGAATTGGTCTCCTAGAGTCATCATATTCAATAACAAACAGGCCACCCACCAGGCCGCTGACAACCCGAATGTTTTTTTACGGACGGGAAAAATGGACTGGCTTAATGTTTCGACACAAGTGATCATCCGTCCTCATCTCTTTAATGAAATTAGATTAAGTGCACCTGGGAAAGAGCTGAGAAAGCAGAATGCCTCGCCACCTCCTTTAATCTAAAACCAATTTGCCAGTAATATTCCTTTCCCCCCAGCTTGGGATTCGCCGGCCCTGATTCAAAATGGAGGAGGAACGAGATGAGACCAGAGCTGACTGGTTGCATTCAGCTCCCCACAGGCACTGTGAAATTAGAACTGACACCGGCAACACAGGCCTTAATATGGATATGTCATTTTTCTCCTCTTGCTTTTGTCTTTCTCTCCCCCTCCCTCACTCTTTCCCTCTATTTTTTTCTTACTCAGTTCCTTTCCTCTATTCACTACGGTTTCCACTTTCTGGCTAAGCCTGAAAGTAAAACAAAATGGAAAAGTCAGGAGGGGGGTGTGTTGGGGGGGTGGTGGTGAAACATCATGTGACCTGATAGATTAAACATTCCCTCCTAATTTTGTTCATGTTTAAGGGTTAAGGTTAAGATAGAGAGTTATGCAGTCACCAGGGTTTTTTTTGGGAGAAAATAATAATGACCTCTACCTTTGTAGATTGGCCAGAAATAAACATCTCATGATGTTCCTCACATGTTACTATTACCATGAACCTGGAAACATTTATCTCTTTAATTTATATTGAGCTGTTTGCAACATGGATTTCTGGTTGGCTCCAAATCATGTGCGCTGCAGGCTAATGTTTTTTTTTTCTTTCCCTCTTTCTTTTTGTGGTTGTCAAGCGATACATCTGTTGTGCATTTAGCGCACAAGTATGCAGTGATCAGGGAGCACATTCGGTTTTGTCTCTGAAGTGAAGAAGGACGCTCTCTGTCTTAGCAGTATGTGACGTGTTTGAGTGGAAGTGAGTGTAAGGGCACGCTCAGCGGTGAAACCCAGCCCCAATGCATGTTGGGAGGAAGAGGCGTGATGACAGAGAAAAACTTGGAGCTTCTGCAGGGCCAGCCAGCAGACACGGCCAACTGACATCAGCAAAGACGGCTTGTCACTAGCAATGCATGTCATACGGCAATGCAGGGACAGTCAACATGGCTGCGGCGTCATTGATGTGGCACCCAATAGCCTGGTCCAAATTTTTTCTTAAAGGTTAGCACTGATGTTGGCATTGCGGATGAAAATAGAAGGGCTGTGGCGAATAGAACCACGCCAGCCACTCAGAACAGGGGAGGTGTGAAAACATAACATGGCATCAAGACTGCAATCTTCTCCTCTCAGTCGAAGCTGTTTGTGTTGGCAGAGAACGTTAATAGAACAAATAGTTGTCCTTTTGTTCTGTTAAAATCATAACACACACCCTACCGCTCCGTCTTTGAAACACCGGTGCTCTGCTAACTCTTTGAGAAAATCCTGTCACCACTCAGCCATGTTCAACAGCTTGTGATCATTGTTATTGAAGGAGTTATTGTTGCCTCCATGAACATCAGGTTTTGGTATGTGTTTTTCCTCCACCTCAACCAGATCCATTTTTAGAGGTGGTTTTCCTCAAACACTGTTTTTCCCACCTGAGAGCCCCGGTTCTGTAATAGGAGAGTTTTCAGCAATGGCCAGGTGAAACGCTCGATTGCACAATTTTCTGCTCGAGATCTCGTCAGTTCAATGATACAGTGATAGAGAAAGCATGGCATGCCATATCAAACAAGACAAGTGGTGAAGTATTACACCAGCTGTGGTGCCACATTTCATCCACCTGGTTCTGTACGTATCAGCAGAACATTGTTAGTACTGTGGAAAAGAATTGAAACTTGTACACTGCATTATGTTTTAGACATAATTTCCAAATATTGCCATATATTTTCGATGGCCCTGCTGTTAACGATTGATTGTTGGTCTTGAAATGAAAGGACACACCTGCTCTCTTTAAAACTGCAACAGTTCAATATTTTCAGTATTGAAATAGAATGAAATTATTGTGCACTGTTAAATGGGCTTCAGCTTTGATTGGATACTGCATCAACTCTTGAAAATAATTAAATTACCAAACATAATATAACACATAAAATTATCTCAATGTAATTAACCTGAAGTAACTATGTGGACTATTGTTTTGAATGAGGCACTCTCACAGCAGCTAATGCACATCCACTTAATAGACAGGGAAGCATAACACATGGCTCAGGGAGTATTCCCAATGCAGCTGCAGGCCTCAGAGTTAAACAGGCAGCTAACCTGGCTAACCTGGTGTTCGGTGTGTCCACCATGCTCCAAAGCAGCATGGCACAAGATTCATTGTTTTTCAAGTGGCCTGTGTTTGAATAACAATCCAAGCACTATATACATTTTTCCACATGAGTAATAAAGGTAAAATTGACTCCATATTGGGTGCAGATGTTCTGTGGAAAGAGAAAAAAGACACAAATGTTTTTGTGTATGTGGATGTAAGATTTGAGTGTTTCTGATCGTGCATAAACATAATGTCTAAGTGGGTTTTTATTCAATAAACATGGTTGGACTGTAATTACTTACACATTTCTTCTGGCTGGAAATGCAAGACAGACTTTGTGTGCGTTTAGAGCTGGCGCACCAAGACTCGTGTCTGTCCCAGCTTGGCTTGTCTGCGCAAGACTTTCTAATGCAAGAGGACTTGCTTTTCCTCCACAACAAATGGCATATGCAATCAGGGATAAATATAGAATTCCCTGTTGTTATTAGGAATCAGTACCATCATGGATAATGTTTCCCTAAAGAAACTTTGCTTTCTTTTAGGCCAGGAATACATCAGTAAATGGAGCTCCGGTCCACTGTGGCTGTGAAAAAAATGTTTAGAGTGCCTCAATTCCCTCCTCAGACAAAGAGGCCAGTCAGCAGAGCAGTACGTCAGACGTGGGTTTTTTAAAGAAATTTATAAGGAAAATCAACATACATTAATCCTGAAGTGATGGGCCATTGTTATTTCTTGGGCCTCTGTATTTTTGACTTAGTTTAGCAAATATTTCTTACTGAAGCCAAGTTTCCAACCTCTTTATGCATCTTTATGAGAAGGATCATCTGCAGCCCCTCATAACGGTGATGATGGACAGTAAAGGAAGTGAGCGCTGAGTCTGAGCCTCTTTCCCACCCACTGAGAGAAACATATTCCATCTTTCTTTTGCTAACCACTTGAGCATCTCCAAGTCAATCTAAACACTCAGATGCCTGTGGATGGGCTGGCGACTGCCAGACCTCAAGCCCTGCAGGCCCTCGCGTCACTCGGGCTCTGGAGGGAACTTTCCGTGGGCGAATGTCTATGTGATGTGGAAAGCCGAGAACCCTGGAGAGCACGCTGAGATCAGGCCCAAACACACACAGAGGCCAGCTGCCTTCAATTAAGCCAGAAATGCAAGCCACTGCAGTCCCTTATGCACAAAACCAGCCTGCTTTGATCTGCGCCAGCCAGGGGAAAAGGTACAGGGCTTGAAAGATTACAGGAAAAAAAAAATTATTGTATCAAAGGGTGCGCCATAAAAGTTAACAGGAGGATTTTTAGGCTTTGGGTGCAGCGGGGAGCAGGTATTAATGATGGCTGTCACTCAGTTATTTTCCCTTTGCCTTTTCATTGAGCTTTAATTAGTGGACACACCTGGCTTCTCTCCGAAGTTAACTGGAGATCTCTCCCTGCTACTTTAGTTTTTATGGGCACTGAGGATCAGTTCTGAGTCATGCAGGGCATACTGGCACAAGTGAAGCTGATCTGCCTGTCAGTGTAGGCAAAGAGGAAGAGCAGCTCTTAGATATGTATGAGGTGTAGAACCACAGACAGAGACCAGCATTAAAACTGTCCCCCTGCCAAGCGCCACAGACGCAGGCGGCATGGGCATCCATTAAATTAATTTGACTTCATTAGTGCAGACCTGCTAGGCCTGGGGTGCCCATAGAGATGCCAGGGGGTGGGAGGTAGGGGGGTGGTGGTTGAGTGGCATCAGCCGCTGTGCTCTGAGGAGAGCGAACACATGGCACTGACAGGCGGAATATGGCCCCAGTTCTTACACCGGGACGGCTGCCAAACAAAGGCAACATGCGTCACTGGCTTTAGGGGAGCTCAATCAACACCCGGTCGGAGCATTAACGCCATGCGCGCCGCGCCACATCAGTGTGGAGGCCGCGGGTCGCTGGGCAGCCTGCAAGTCATGCGTGTGCACACAGTGAATGTGGCAGCGTGATATGATACAGAGACACTGCCAACGGGTTGACCTACTGCCATCACCTTTGTGGTTGCTGCCAGAAACGCTCATGTTATTAGGTTACTAAGCTCACATTTATCTCTTGTTAGTGACTTATAGCAATGATATATGTCACAACACTTTTTAAGTAGGTAATATTTCTTGCTATGATTTTTGGCATGCTAAGTGATTGTTCCATACTTTACCCATATAGAGTCCTACAGTGGTGTGTTTGTGCTCCACTGCTGTTTCATTGGTGGAAATGAAATTAATGAAATCCTGCAGACAGGGAAGCAGTCCATAGTGTTGACAAAAATTCAGTGTAATGAGCACATTTGTAGACAATATACTCATTTCCTAATGAGCATAAATAGTGCCATTTCATCATAAACTCATAAACATGAACATAAAGTATGATACTTTGTATGACTGAGAGTAAAATACATCTCCCTTCTCAACCAGAGGACCCAGTGTTGAAAATGTTTGCTTTTGAGTTGAAAGCTGATCTCAATTTGTGTTATTGTTTCTGGATCTTAAAACCTTTTCATCCCACTTCCATCCAGCCACCAAAAATAATACCACTACGGTATGGGAGGGTCAGATGGAGTGACTTGACTTTCTTATTTTCTTTTCCTTTTAGCCGTCTACTTTCAGCTAATGTGAACTCCTCGAGTTTGTTTAGAGAGGTTTCATGCTTAGCTTAACAGCACTTCAACAGCATTTCTAACCTACAACCTCCTCAGTCCCAAACCCCTGTGTGTAACCTTTAGCCAACCACTGCTAGCTTCTGGGGCTCGCATGATCTCTGCTGGGAGTGGTGCACCTGATAAATACAGAAGTGTGGAAATAAATAAATAATGGGAGGCATTAAGTCCGGATAGGACTGGAAGGTAGCCTGAGGGTGGTAAGTGTTATGTCTGACAGCAGCGAACACTTTGATCAGAGGGCCCCTTCTGAAGATCGCTTCCACATCTGCACAGGGGGAACGAGCTGTAAACTGCCAAGAAGCATTTTAATGACAGTTGGATTATAAAATGAAAGAGGGCTCCAGATGGCAGGCAGTGCAGCGGCTGCGGTTCGGAGGGAGGCTGTTTAAACTGCTTTTTTATTGATAAAATATGGGGTGAAAAATTGCGCAGAGCTTATTAGGCGTCCCGCTGTGATGTTGCTCAGCTGGCCAAGCTGTTCACTGTGGCCCCCGTCCAAACATGCCGCCATAAATTTATAGCAGTACCTTTAAATCTGTAAGATCCCTGCTTGTTAAGTTCACCCTGGCTCCCCAAAATTCCCCACTCCGTATTTGTCCTTTGAAAGACTTGCTTGTGTCCTTTTTTTTTAGCCTAGATGATGAAAGCGATGTTAGTAGCTCAACGTAGACGGAGGAGGTTGGAGGGGAGTTCCCACATAGCATGCTCATTATCGTCCACCAAGAACCAGAGTTTAGCCCTTAAACAACTTAATTCCTGCATGATTTCATTAGCTTTACTCTCCCAGTGATAAAATGAGTCTGGCTTTATGAATTCAAGACACTGCGGTTGTGCTTTCCACCTCGATCCACAGGGCACTGTTCAAGGCAGAAGTAGTCATCTGGGCATTGACATTTAGTAACTGGCTACAGTAGGGCCATAAGGGAGAAACACTTGGACTTAGTGTGACTAATAAGTTGAAACCCAAATTGCATTAATAGTTAATCTGCATCAGAACATACTGTAACAAGAGAGGTCCTATCCAGCCCACTAGAGAAGTGGAAAGGGTTTGGTTAATAATGAATCCCCTTTCAGAGGTGCCACCCTAATGCTTCATAAATGTACGTAATGTAGAGATAGGTGTCATGATGATTGATTAGGGGAAATGCATGATAATTCTACTTTGATATGATTTGTAGTGATGTACCTTAAATCAGATTGTCAACTTTTGAAGTGTGCCGTTTACTATTACCTTACACTAAATTGGTCTCATGCACATCATTGATCTGGAGCTCAAATTGGATTTGCTTGAGATGTGAATAGGCCTGATTCAAAAGCTGGGAAAAGATCATGGTCTCAATAAAGGGGATCAGTGAAAGCCATCTTGTCTCAATCAGAATCCATACATGTCACACGTATGCCTTTTTCTCTGCAGACTGGGCTCCTTTCAGCTGTTAGCCATGCTCTCACTGCTAATTTAAAATCCATTTAAGCTGATAGGGTGGTTGACTGAAACGCTGCCGTGAAGGCCTCGCCTTAATGGGCAGCTGTATTTTTTTTCTTACCTTCAGAAAACAGGCAGACCCAATTTATATTCCATAACTACCACTTCAAGGCCAACCCGCCGCGCCCCCATCACACCCCAGCGCATCAAAGACAATTACTGTCGACATCACATCAACTTACAACTGTTGGTTTGCTTGTTTGTTTCGTTGTGTGACTTAAAACCATCTCCCACCCGGGGAAAGTCCCCTCCCATCTGCCCACCCTCACACACACACACACACACATTCCCTTCCAGCACAGAGAAGAGAAGGGACAGGCAGCCGACAGCCTAATGGACTAATTTGTAATTGCGAATGAGAAAAAGCCGAGTTGTTGGACGTGGTATAATTTGACAGAGAGTGGCAGCTCTGAGCCGGACAATGACGCTTCAACCACAAATCTTTCCCGCCCTCCTCCTTTCTCTCCTTCAAATACTTTCTTTCTTCCCCTCCGTGGAGAATAGTCAGAAAGGGAGGTTACGGGAGAGATGCTTTCGGCGCATTCTGCTGCTCAAAGCTCCTGGCTCTGTCATATTCCTTTTCTCTCTCCCCCTCACATTCCCACCTCCCCTCCCTCTCTACCTTCACATGGATCCCATAGGATAGAATAGGGAAAGTATCTCAGAGCATTCAGATGCGTTTGAAGTGCAGGACAGATGGAGGGCTCGAGGGACTGTAAAAAATGAATCGAGGCTAGTAATAGGAGAGATGTTTTGAATCCTCTCCCCCATAAGTTATTTATCAGGGGCCCTTAGTGGTGGAGGAAGACTTCAGAGTGCTCCCTTAATGTAGCATCTGATGACTAGTAGGGGGGCTGTTCCAGGAAGTACTGCTGTAAAACAGGAGGGGAACATTAGCAGGAAAGTCTCTCTGGACCCGGACAAAGGAAAGGAACAACACGCAGGGTGGTTCTTTCCCAGCATGCAACACAGGACAGAGAAGACAAGAGAATGTCCCGGAGCCCCCCACCAGCCAGTGATATCACACGAGGTACAGAGCAAGGCGTTCTGTACTACGATTCCCACCAGGTTAGGTACGTTTGAGTAGAGAAGGTACTTCAAATAGATGTGAAAATAAATAACCCAAATCAGAGCCATGTGAAGGCAGTGACTACTGGTTACCTTAGTACTCTCACATCATGATAGTCATTATGACTCCAGACTATGTCCACATTTTTTTTCTGCTTTATAATAAAATGTGTACAATAATGACTTGAGATCATCCAAAGAAAAATCACTGAATTGGCCCAAAAGTATATCATTTATGTCTTTAGAAACACAAACATAACCTTTGACCTTCTTCAGAGGATCATCTTGAAGGTAATGGTGTAGTGGGACAGTTTAAAGCAATGACGGAAACATGATAATTCGACCAATCAACTGATAATGCCATACAGTATGTTTTTATCTTTTATATGCCAAAAATATCAAAGAGTAGCAACTACAATACTGAAATGCTGCATGTTTAGTTTTTCAACATCACCAAGTATAGTTTTCTTCTTCAACATCGCCTCACATCTGTAATATCAGAAATGGGCGTCAGTAACGAGCTAATTTGTAATTCTAATGACCGGAAATCACACAGGTCTCACCACCTTGAAACACTGTACATGTGCCATCCCAAACCCCAGTAATGGGCCGAGCCAACCGGGGAAGTCTCTGATCACAGGAGACTAATGGCCTCTGAACTGATCACGGAGGCTAATAAAGACCAGCTAACGACATAGCCGCTTCGTTTGTGCTAATTGCTCTCCCTGGACCTCCGCCGTGGCCCATGTCTCCCGAGCATCTGTCACCAGGCATATTCCCTGACACAGCTCAGACCCTGGCCCCGGCCTCAAAGCCGGGCACACAGCCAGAAACAATTGTCCTCTGGTGTCCTTTTACAACAGTGAGGTGTGAAAAAATATTGTCTAGGTAAATTATTTGTTTTGCCAGATTTACATCTTGTAAAAGCTAAACATGTCCATGCCCAAGAGCTCAAACCTAGATCATCTAACTACAATTCAGCAACTGTATTACACTGTATGTATCTAATCATTATTGAGGTCAATATTGACTTTATTGATAACCTCTGGAGACCATGCATTGCTTTATCATTTCACCCACAGGCATATGCACTCAACTTAAGCACATCAATGCTCTGTGTATAGGCCAAATCAATATGACTGTCAATAAAATCATGCAAGCATTAGTTGGCTTTACAAATATAGTGATTGTATGGAGGCCATCATAATGTTTGTAACGACATATACAAACCCATGGCACTAGAATTATTGTGTTATCATCAATTAAATGGAACACTAAAATGTAGTTTAGTTTACATTATTATATATTGAATTCAACTGTAAAATAAAATCACTGTATAGTACTAAAGAGTTTACACGTTTAATCATTGCTGTTTTGATACTGTCCATGGAAAAAATGAAAAAAAAAACTCTTTTGGCACACAAGCTTCTGTGCTGTCATGCTAGTAAAGCTTATTTGCATGAATGAGACAAAGAGAGAGACGGTGACAGTGGTAAGTGAGAGGCTGCTCGGTGCACCCAGGTGCTGCAGTTTACACAGGTATCAGGACTGCGGAGCAGGTGTGAGTGATTGACATATTGCAAACATTTAGCCCATTTTGAAAAGCCAAATCAGTCTTACCAGCTGCCAGTGTTTATCCATATTTTGGATAAACCAAGCCTAAAATTGCTTATCAGAAGAAGCTTTTCACTGAATGGCTGTTAGTCATCAACATGCAGCTTGCTGTCTGAGTATGGACAATCCATTACAGTACACATGGCATTAGTTACATGAAACAACACTGAAACAAGAAAAGCAATAAATTGATATACCCATGTCAGACTAATGGACATCAGCAACAGCATGTGCTGAATGAAGGCTAGAGACTTTGAGAAAAACGAATTTCCTGGTCTGACAGAAGTCTAATTAGTCTAATTTGTTTACTCAGTAGGCCTAAAATAGTGAGTTTGCGACTGCCTTGCTCCTTAAAATCATGACAAATGCTGAAAATACAGGAAACAAGAATAGCTAATGTGATATTCCAGTGTGGTTACAGTAGCATTTCTCAACCACTTCTCAACTCTATACAGTGTAACCAACTGAATTTAAGCTGAACACAGACAAAAGCTATCTTCAAGTCTGCAGTGTCACTCGGACACGGGACCACGTAAAACCACGTAAAAATGACTGATATACAGTCAGGCTCTTGATATTGAACATATCAACCTGCCAAACCAAATCTGTGTGTTTATATAGAGGCAACATAGGGCGCCTATATTTTTTTCATTGTGCAGGACTTGTGTTGCAGATGTAGCAGTGGCCATTTTGAAGCACTGACGCATGGTGCAGCATTACAATGGACCGCAATTTGCATATCATTTCATGTTGGGGATATTAGATTAATGGCTTGTGACTGGTGTGATGAATACTAATTTAGCCTTAAATCATGTCACAGTTCAGACATCAACAGCTTGCCCAACAGGCAGCAGAGCAGTTAAGCAGACAGAAATTTTATAAGGTCAGCTAACTTCCGTAGCCAAGCTCTTCCTGTTCCTCATTCGTTCTAGCCGGTTATGGCGCTTGTTGTAAATGTTTGTTATTTCAGGGACTGTTGGCTTCACTGTTAAGGATATATGGTCCCACACCAGGGGTTAATGCCATCTCCATTTACCCTAGCAGACTATAAAATCTGCTGATCGAGTCAGGCCAGCAGTGATAGCAAAGCTGGGTCTTATGAAAATCATAAATGTTGTAGTGCCCCACCCCCCTCCCTCAATGGCCCCAGTTTGACTCCCAGCATGTTAGTCTCTGGTGCAGGCAGCTTTTGTGCCGCAAGGCGTAATGATGTTAATGTTGTGTGAAAAGGCTACAGAGATAGGTGGGAGAGCAGAGCATCATGCAGTGCTTTAATGTCATCAGAGACTGTTTTGACTCATCCCAACAGGTTATGCAGCAAAACAACATTGAGGACTTGGATCCATAATAACAGAGACCAAAACAGAACTATTGATTGTACATGAGTTCCTTCAAATTCAGTTCAAAGCAATAGCATGACTTTTGCATTTTATTTATCAAGTTTAAATCAATTTGGAAACCAAAGGGAACTGGAAAATGATAGCTAGTTTATTGCAGCTGGAATCAATCTGATATGTATATTTGACTATTGGGTTTCTAAGGTTGATATTTTGTTTTATAATTGTGAAGTGTAATATTTTGAGAAATATTCAGTACCTTTGAATTTGGTCAAGATTTTTAGGCAATGTATACTAAATTCAGCTCAGTTCATAGCCAGGCATCTGAAGGTACTGCAGCTCATCACTAAGGTATCATTAAAAAATGACTGAAGTGCTCAGCAATAATTATATTATATTTTGAATCATAAGCATTGTTTTACTGGTTGTCTCCAATGAGCACTTACACCAATGAATGTTCACACCGGTTTGTCAATAAAAAAAGCCATTATGAGGTACTATAAGATACTGTTATTGGACTATTACGATACTGAATTGGTTCACATTGTATGAATCTCGATGGTGCAGTTAAGCTTGACTGTGGATTGAAATATACAGTGATCATTTCATTAATTCTGTTCACTGCATCAGCCATCATATCAGTTTATCAAGAAATTCTTCATGTTATGCTAAACCCTTCTGTTTTGGGTTTGTAGAAATGTTTTCACATACAGTAATGTGTGTGTGTGTGTGTGTGTGTGTGTGTGTGTGTGTCACTTCATACATTCTCCTGGGAGTCGATGGCTAGCCAGGAGTATGGAGGGAGGAGGTGGGAGGGTGTCCAGAGGGAGCTGTTTGATTGATGTGTTTTGGGGGTAGAGGAAGGTGGTGGTGGTTGGGTGGGATGGTGGTGGTGGGGGGGTAGTACTGAGGATGAGGAGGGGATAGGAGCTTGATGGGACTCTGCAGCAGGAGGGAGGCAGGGCTCTTAAGTGGGGGAGGAGGGGGTGGGAGCTTTAACAAGCCCTAGATTGTTAGTGACAGGCAGATACTTCAACACTTAAAGTAGAAGGTTTGATTTAATCACAGAGCTGTCATTTGTTATTTGTCTGGCTTGCTCCACCAGGGCCACGGCTGATCAACTGCCTGGTCCCAGGAGAGCCCTTTTTCCCCCTGTAATGTCTAAATCCCCTGCACAAATTACAGGCCTGCACCACCTCCCATCCCCAACCCCTCCACTCCCCTCCCTGCTTCAATTCCGTCATGTTAAGAGATGGAGGCCGGAATGGGGGATTCGCAAAGAGGGAGGCGAGTTGGCAGGATGTGAGCAAGGGAGGGAGACAGGTACTGGGAAAGAGAGAGGGAGATGGAATGGCCTGAGGGCCACTAAAGATCATTAATAGGACTGTCAGGGAGGTTGCCAGTTGGTTAGCGTCTCATAAATAAGAAATGAGCTCCTCCCTCCTCGCCCATTCTAGTTCATTAATAATGCCTGCTGTGGCTATTTTGTTGCATCGTACTTTGAACGGAGAAGAAGAGACAGAAAGACGGAGCATGATGAAGTGGAATTGAAGGTTATAGGGCTGCGCTTATCTGGTGTCTTTGGAAATCCAATGGGACAGCCTTCCAAATTAGAAATGAGTCCCCAATACCACAAATACCACAGAACAGAGCCAATTAATACAACAGCTGGTGAGAATGATTGAATGGGATTAAGGCAAGAGAAGGGAGAGGATGAGATGAGAGATGAATCCAAAAGCTACATCTACTCTACCCCTGTGTGACTGTTAAGCTTGTTCTTAACAGCCACTGTTTTTCTTAATTTTTGGTTGGAAATATACATTACACCAGCTCCAGCTCTCCATTCTCTTGGGATCTGGACTGGGAAGAAAAGAAATCACCATATGGACAGATTAAAAATGATGGGGGGGGGTTGTTAAAGTGAGAGAGGAAGCAGGTTCGAAGGGGTCACCCTCCAGGTAAAAGCATTGCCTTTTAATTAGGGTGAAAGGATATGATTCTTTTATAAAGGCCAGGGGCCTGGGCACTGTTGAGGCTGATAGTAGTCAATGCTGCTCATTAACCCTCCCTCCCGCTCTCCGCTCCCGACATGACTCCATCTGAGAAGGCATAGATAAAAGGCTCAGTCAGGCCACAAATGACTTTTGGCTTTCTACTCCATATGCTCACTACTACTCATTTCTTTCACTTTTCTTACTCTATTTCTCTTTGTTCATCCCTTTCTTCTCTTGGTTGCCAATGTTTTAGGCTCCTCTGTTTGTCTTGGAATATGCTCTATCTCTCCAAGGTGAGCTACTTTGGGGCCCACTGAACAAGTTATGTTACATTTGGTAACTTCTTTCTATCATTGATGGTTTCATTACAAAAGGATAAACTAAGAAGGATTAATACCACACTGCTTTTCAAGTATTCCGAAGTACAGTGGTTCTCTCAAAGATGGCACTAGAATAGGTCAAAACAAGGTGACGTATTTGTTACAGATTGCTCTGATCATTTGCATGAGAAGCATTTTTCTTTCATCTTCCTGTCTTGCTCGTTATCTTGTGCCTTGGTTATTTTTGGTGGATCCTGGGTGCTTCATTTTTGACCCTCATCTCTTCTCTCTCAATGCAAACGCTTGCTCTAATCGCTTCTAGTTGTTTCTGGACATCAAAGACAGCAATGAGAGTGACAGGGGAAAGAAAGAGAAAGCATTGTAGAGAGAATAGCAAGAGGCAAGCAGGCAGAGAGCCATGATGTATGATTTTATTCATTCCTCCTTCCTGTTCCTGATTAGGGGCCTTTAAACTGTGATCGATCGGTCCTCAGACCAGCCTCAAATCAAAGGCAGATACTGTACTGTATGTGCTGAGTGAAAAGGAAACACATGGAGGCATTAGAGGCCTGTGGCTCTGAGGTGCACAGCAAGAGGTTGATTCACTTTGTGCAGCCCAGCTAGGGAAAAGGACAACGAGGAGGGGGTCTTGGGTGATGAAAGACCATAGCACACACTTATATGCTGATGGGTAGAAACACATGTCTGTACTCCCAGTCAGTACATACACAGCTACAGACAGATAAGCCTGACCTGCCTCAGCTCCTCCAGTCTGCTGTGTACATTCAGTTTGATGGTGGGAGTGCTGGCCTCGGCAATGCAGGTCATGCCTCCAAACAAGAAGGAGGCTCTTCCCGACCGTCAAACCCAGATGCTTTAACTCCCCATCCGTCAGTTCCCCACATTTTCCTTCACCTCATCCAGTCCCTGTACATTTTCTCCAACACCTCCCCTCCTCACAGCCTCTATCCACTTGAGATGAGCCCCAGTCTTTAAGAGATGAACACACTGCAAACAATTTATGATGCCTTTCTAGGGAAGCCAGATCTTTCCTCCATACCTTGGGGACCTTTTTTCTCCCCCTCTCTCTTTTGCTGTGCTGCCAAAAGAACATTCTGATATGTAATCTCTGGCTGGAGGAATGGCAGACAGACAGACACATGTGCACAGTGCACATTTGTTTTCCTGCTCTTGACCTACGATCGACTGTAGAGCTGCAAGAGAGAGAGAGAGAGAGAGGCTGCCTTACAACAGATGGTTCTCCTTAAGGAGCTGAGATGAAACTCTTTGTGTTACAAGTGCTCTTTGGTCTTTTTTGAGACTCCAATCGGTTCAGGCTCCCCTGCTGGGCTTCGTTCCAGTGCACGGAGGCCAAATGAGTGCATAGGCATGCATACACATACACACACTTGAATATCTGATGAATGGTCTCACCTGTCTTCTCTTTTTGATTTATTGAACAAACTGAGTTCCAGTCAAGGCTAATAAATTGCCCTTGGAATTGTTCCGGAATCTGCCCGTAATTATTGCTCTTGTCATTTGACATTTTAGATGGCTATGCTGGGACTATGAATTTTCCTTAACAATTCAATATAACACAGATTAGAAGGATACAAATGGCCAAAATACAGAAAGTAATTTGTATTGCTGTAATGGAAAATGTTCTGTTCCAGTGATGCATAATAGGACGCATACAAGCATGATTTTATCATATGTATCCAGGTAATGTAAGTAACATTCTTTACCCATTGAAGATAAGCAGATATGTTTAAAGATTTAAAGACAGGCCATGGAGTAATCTGCCATTGTTATTATGGTGGTTCTAATGAATGATCATGGCACACATCTCACCCAGCAGCTTGTTAAGACTGATATCTCGAGCCTCCAACAGATTGATGTTGAATGTGAATAGGAAATGGAGTGCGTCTAGCAGCCGAGGCCTGTCTCAGAAGACGGGGTGGGGGGTGGGAGAGAAGAGGAGCGATTGCATCCCCAGCAGAGTGATGGCATCACTTCTAAAAAGCGCACACGCTCGTGACAAGTAAACTGAAATCATCATTGATGTTATTTATTTTCAAATGTTCCCCGCTTGACAGGCGACATCTTGTTCGGCACGCATCCCAAGGGAGGCTGCGGTGCTCAGCGCTTCTCGGCTCCATCACGCGCAGACAGCCGTTCGGTGCTGACACCAAAGCAGTGGGACTCACTAGAGACTTGCTCTGGAATTTGTCACAATCCTGCACCACACGAAGAAAACACAAATGCACTCAGCTCCTTGTTTACACACAACCAGATCTGTCGCAGTGCTTGTCTCCCACCTCAGCATCTGCCTCCACACTAGAAAACAAAAGATTGTTTGCCCAAAAAAAGAAAGTCCATTAAAGATTAGATTTTTTTTGTGCTAGATAAATGTCAACAAAAGTTTAATCTGTGCAAAAGGAGTGTGCTGCAAATGCCAAAAGCAAATCAAGTCTTGCACATTATTTTGTAAGTTAAATAAGTATTTTTGCTTAATGAAACATTTGTCCAAATATTAACCTTAGCCAGTTCTAAATTCTGCATATTGTTGTAAGCTCCATTTTGTTACCCTATTTTTCCAAAGTTAGTGCAAGGTTTATCTTGCCAGTTTTCCATTGTAATCCATCACAGATCATAGTTGTAGTTCGACTACACAATGCCATGCTTCTAACAACATAAGCCTGCCAGCCCTGCCTATCTCAACACGGTCAGGCTCAGTGTCTGTGTGCGTGTATGTGTGCTTGTTCGTTTGTGTGTCTTTGGTAGCCTGGCCCATCCATTCATCTGTACATGGCCTCATTATCAGTCAGTAGCTGTCTGAGCTCAGGGGAGGCAGTGCAGATGAAGAAGCGAGCATGGCGGTGGGCAGGTAAACCAGCCGTGAGCCAACACCAGAGCCCAGATCCCCCCGGCACGGCTCTGCTAAAGGAGTCCATTTGTCAAATGTGCCTCCACTGAGGCCCGCCAGGGAGTACATTACTGGCTGGGGCCCCTGCAGGGATCGGTCCTCTGACTCCCAGCCACACTCACTCACCAGGCTGGCCGCCCAAGGTGCTTCCTACAGTCAGCAGTGACCAGCCCCGAGCCTGCACTCATTCGATTGGCTCATTAATAAAACAGCCCCCACCCGAGAGCAGGGGACATGCTCCAATGCTCTGGACATCACTCTCTCCAGCTAATGGGCCAGCCGGGAAAGGCCTTTGTCTGCACCCGACTCCCTCACATCCTTCAACGTGTCAGACGAGACAATGCAAGGAAGGATGGAGGGCTTTGACTGTGTAAAGCCCAGATCATGTTGTATGTGAGCCTGGGCTGGAGCTCAGTATTCACCGTAGACCTCGATGTGTCTTCAGTCTGGGCAAGTGCCTAAGCTTTGCTCCATCAATCCCACTTAGCCTCACTTGGCCGAACCTCCTCAATTGTGTCTTCTCTCAGAATGGTTATGGACTGGCTTGCATGTGTGGCCATCACAAAACTACCTACGCATTATTTAGTGATTTCCACCACCAACCACCAACTCATGTATCTCATCCCACTTTGTTTAGCAAAAACAGTGTGAATTTTGCCAGTTTTTCTCCTCCTGTTTTGCGAGTTGAGCTCAGATAGAAGCTGCTGTGATTCACAGCTGGGCTCCTGGGGGAGTAACAAGAGTTTTGTTTGTGTTGTTGTAGGACGTAAATCTAACAAGAGAGGTGGAGATCGAGCACTAAGGCTTATGGATCCCTCAGGGGTCTTACTGAGCCCCTCACTAAATAAATCTAAATCGAAAATACATATGGAGCTGTAAACCGTTCGCATAAAGGAGCACTTGTTCTCCTCGAGGAGAGTATCAGATTTACTGGCTCCATAGTCTGTCTACTGGATTCAACACTCAGCACACAGGGAAGGCATGCAAGAGATGTTAGTGTACATAAAGTTCATTGACTGAAATGTTTTTGTGATGTATCGAGCCAGAGCCTCGGAGAAGTAGCTTTGCTTTGACATTCATCTTTGAACCTCTGCATGAGGTGGTGGTCCACATTTTCTAGAACTCAATAGCTAGCTTTCCCCTACAGCTCTGAAATAAAATCTCCAGGGGACCTAAACCTGGGGCTGTTTAGAGAGCAATTTACTTACCGCTATTACCATAGATATCTAGTTCCTGTTTGGCAGGAGGGAGAGAGAGACAGCAAGTGGAAAGTGCAAAATTGGTGCCATAATATCGTCAGACACAACTCGTGGGGAGAGGTGGCTCTCCTCAATTATTAGCTTAAGGAAACAGACTAGAGATTTATGAAAATCCCCAGGTGACTTAGAACAGCTCTAGTCACTTCCATATGTGACCCTGAGGGTGAGTGGCTGACAGGGCCCTTCCAGGCCGATTAGACTCCCAGGCCCTAGCTGAGAGGCCTGCCTTGTTGGCAGCTGGGGGCCAGGGGAGCATAGCCTCTTGAGCTCAATTGGTAAAGATCACAGATGTAGAGGCCCGATGAGGGCAGCCAGTTGCTGGGTTGCCACAGTCAGTGAGGCCCTCCTCCTTGACACTGGGTTTACTGTTACCCTCAGTCCCTTGAAGAGGAAATAACAGAGGCGCCAATTAAAGCTTTAAGACATTAAATAAAAACCCTCTGTTGTTGCCTTTAAAACATCCCAGTTAATGCTTGTTTGTCTTTACGATGGAACCCCAGTCAGCTGCCATCGCTCTGCTTTCTATTAAAGTAGGATCGAGTGGTTTTGTGGAGTTTTTTTCTCTGCCCCTTTTGCAATTTTTCCCCTGCTTTCCAGTTCGTGGCTTGATTGCTATATAAACAACCTTTTTTATTGCTGAAATACATACTGTTAGAGGGGAGGAAGCCCAGATTTTGTAGACTTTTGAGGCAGTAAACAGCTTACCTCTGTGAACATCTGCAGGCTATAATAAGTACACTGTCTGTACTGTTGAAGTGATTTTGCCAATCAGAATACATTTGCAAACCAAAAGGCTTCCCTGATAGAGGTCTCATGATGAGCCATGAGACATCCTGATGTTTGAAGGTTTTGTTTCATGAATCAAGCCATTTCAGGAATCCCAGGAATTTAAAAGCTTTCCTCATATTAAACAGACTTTGAGGCAGACAACAGCAAGGAGCTTTAAGTTGTAGATCCCAGCTAGCAGATTCTCCCACACAAAGTTCAACTCAAGATTTGCTATTTTAATACAGTTACAGTTCTTTGTACTTTTCTGAAATGTTCTTGATCTGTTCTTTATTGGACCAAAGACTGTCTTTCTTTGGCTGCACAGCAAGACATCTGCTTTTGAATTTTTCACCTTCTCTGTGTACATCACTTCAATCTAATGCAATACAGCATGCATTCACTTAGTTTGGGGATTTTTGTGTTATTGAATTTAGATAACCTGTTAAGTGGAATGTCTTTCTGGACTGAGCTGCTTTATCGAGTTCAGCCTATGTGTGAGGGAAAGGAAATAATAAGCTCAATTGCACTCATTTTATGTTTGAACACCAAACGCAGTGGAAGCCTGTGAGTTTGAAAACGGTAGGCTTTATACGTCCGGTCACTTTTCAGTGCATGGAATGGAGCTCAGGGAAGCAGGAAGTTATGGTCGACACCCCTGCAGTCTACAAAAGCACAACGGAACAAAGGAACAAAAGACCCATATGAAACTGATGTCAAAGGCTCTGTCTGTGGAGCTGTATTGGTGTAATTAGCGAGGAAGGCCCTTGCCCTTGTATCGGTCTTCTATCAACCCCTCCATCCCCACTGGGGCCTGGCATGAAGAGGGCCAGGGCAGCTCACTTGGGGGAATGGAAGGAGTGGTCATGCAGGGTATGTCCCATGAGAGCACAGGGTTAGAAGTCATTACAGGCCTGTGGCTAGATGAACGACCGAGCTGTGGTGCAAAGAGGCTTTTCTGGCATCATGACTGAGCTCCCTGAGCTAAAGTGCCTAATCCATATTACATGCACAAAGGCCTTGCAGATTAGAGAACATCTTCATCAAAATGAATTAAAACTTGAATTTGTGGGATGGGTGGGGGGGCATAAGAGTCTGGTGAAAATGGGCTTTTACCAAGAACTGCTGAGAAGACATTTCTCTCTAAGGTTCTTTATAGGTTAAGATATTCAGGTTGACAACCTTAACCTCTGATGTGGAAGCCATTAGTTTGGGGGGCAAGGGTCTTCTGGCTAAGAATATAGGATTTAGGGTACTGACACACACAATTATGGGCTAAAATGGAAACCATCTGACTGGCGTTAATGTCTTAACTCATTTGCGGTGACTCTTTTCCTCAATGGCTGAGGTTTTATAACTAGCTGAGCAGTAAAAATGTGTGTCTCGTTGTTACTTCTCTCACATACGAACTCAATATTGTTTAATAACATGGCCTAAGGCATGGCCTCAGTTGGACCATACTTTATGTAATAACGAGATGTGATTGAATAAAGACAATTTTCTGTCGATGTGCTGTAAATGGTTGAAATCTAATTTCAGTAATTTTCTTGGTCTCTTCATCATTAATTTGCCGTTAGCCGGATGATATTCCAGAGGCCTCCTCATGCTTCCAGTATAAAGGGGGTATTCTTCGGTGAAATGCCAAATAAGAGTACAGCAAGGGTAGTGTATGAAGAGTGGCATGATGAAAAGAGGTATTCACAAGCTTGATTTGTTGGATGATAGAAGTGAAAAAAGTTCACGTTTGGTGTCAGAGACTCATTGCTAGTGAAACGGATGCAATATTCCAGCCTAGCCACTTTTGTGCAAGTTTTTATATTGATTCCGTCCTCAGCTCTTTGTTTGGCAGTGTTAGGGATCTTTGGTTCACCTGACTGCAATTAGCTGACTTGTGGTTTGTTTACGTTGCATTTTCCAAGTAGACTGGAGTTTTGTTTGAGCTGCTATGAAGTTTGCCACCAGTTCGGTGAAGAGAGCAGTGTAAACAGCTGGCGTCTCAGTCGGTAATTAAATTTGAAATCTACCGTTGGAAATTTTATTTTGGATGATAATGTGATATTCCTAACTTGATTTAAGCTCATTTACGTGCTGTTGATTTGTATTTTGTGATGGGGACTTTTTTGACAATTTTCCTATTTGATGGAGGCTTGTTTCCTGCCCTGACTTGAGCTAATATTAGATTACTTCTCTTTGTGTTGTCTGTACCACATACAGAAACTAGACAGCTTTGTGGACTCAATCATGAGAAAGTCATTGGAACAGTTTTATTGGGCACCAGTCAATATACACTGTAGTAAGTTGAAAACAACATTTTGTAATCACTTTATAAGACTTGCTAACTTTATCAACCATCCTTGTCTTTGAGCTTCTTTATTAGAAACACTCCTCTAGAAATCTGAAAATGGGCCAAGGTCACAGCTTTCCAGAGAAAGCTGCAGCATGTCCTTTTCTTGAGGAAGGAATGGAAGGAAGGAATACACACAGAATGAAGAGCACGATGTTCCTGTTCCACATCCCCTATGAGACAAAACTGTGAATCAATAAAACTGCACAGGGCATAGTTAATCTACCCACCACCATCTTAGCCTCTATTTTGAGCATGAGGGAAGCCGGCAGCCATTTTGTTTTCCTGTTTTCCTGAATGGCTCCTGTGAAAAGCAGCCTCCTGTGCATGGAGTTAATTAAGCCATAGTTTTAGAGCCATAATTGATTAAATCATAGAGTCAAAATAGAAATTGCGGGGCCCCAGCAGCTGTGTCTTAGTGAATTAAAACCAGTGGCATCCTCTGCTGGTGAAAGGATATGTTAATAAGGCCTTGAATGCAATCAGATTTTGTTGTTTTTGTCCTTTTTTAAGCCTGTGTGCTTCTTTTTTTCCCTAACACTTTTCCTCAAGGGGTCTTATTATACACTTCTGCAACACTAGAGAGTTAGTGTGCAACGCAGTGGGAAGCCAAAAGACCCTCCCCCAGCTCCCTTAAATCTGTCAAAGCATCTGCCTCATCCACCCTGGCAAATCCTTTGACGTGTGGGGCTAAAGAGCAGGCCTTGTATCATTCATGAATACTGGTGGATTTCCATATCTGACACTACGCTGACTTACTGCTGGGAGCACTTGTGCCCACATTCAATCCTCCAGCGAGAAATGCGGCAGCATATGGTGACCGTGGAGACGTTGCTTGTGCACAACTGTGCTCCAGCATGCGCGATCATGCCCAGCCATGAACAATCATACACACACACTTATTTTTACATGAGGACATTCACAGTGTTGCACACATACAATCAAAATCTGAAATAGGAATTTTCCGGCACTGTATATATATATACAGGAATTTATATAATATGTGCTGTATATCCTCTGTGGCTTCTATCATCCCTCTTATTCACGCTGCTTCTTGCTCCCTCTCTCTGTGCTCTTTTCCCTGGCTGACCCTATCTCTGCAGTGCTATAGTACAGGGAGGTAATGATGAGAAATGGAGTTATAATGCCAGTTGTTAAACCTCGGGCCGCACAACAAATGTGCTTCAGAGACCCTGCATTTGTCTCTGAATGGATTAGGTCTTTGCTCTGGTAACCCTATATTTAATCTCACTCCAGTCTCAGCCAGCAGCTCTGTGTTTCTCATGGTAACAAATATTCTGTCATTTTCTGCTCCTTATGTCTTTAACCATTGTTGCACCTGAAGAGCTGCAGAATCTTTGTTTGCTCCTGATTATCTGCTTTTCTTCAGTACTGGAGGAATGGAGAGGAGAATACTTATCTTTGAGAGTGCGTGTTATCTGTGCGACTTGTCCGTGAATGTCAGACACTCATTAAAAAACAGCATGTCTGGCTGTGCGGGTTGGTCTTAGCAAGCACCTAGACACCGTTGCTCACCTTGCTTTGCCTTATCGTCTTTTAAGAGTCCTCTGTTGTCTCGGACAGTGTCTAGCAGCTCAGTGTCTACTTATTTGTTATTTTCTGCACATTGCTAAGTGGTCAAGAGCTTGTTAATATTCTGTAATGGGAGGTCAGAGAATGAAGTGAATTTTGCTTCCTTTTCTTTTCCAATGTTGCCTTTAAACTTTTTGTATTTTATTTGACAGCAAAACCTTTGACCACCTGATCAGGCGGTTATGGTGGTTCCCTCCAAAGTGCCGCTGATTATATGGTTATTATTCTCAGAGAGCAGGAGAAGTCATAGAATGTTAATAAACTGGTACCAGTCTGTATTGAATTATCAATGTGCATGAAAAATTCATCTCGAAACGTCTTTCACACTTTCTGAGTCGGAGCACAATTCACTTTTATCTTGTTAAAGGAATGGAAATCTTATTACAAGGGAAAATAACACTACTTGTTTTTAATTTTCCGTTTCACATCCCAAGCAGCGGGTTGGACGTGAGATAGCTCTGATTATTGCAAACACTTTCAGTGTTCACGCATAATTTGGTGGGGTTTGCTCGTCCTGTATGTGGGCTCTATAGCTCTGGAGCAAGTGACATGGCTGTCCTCTCAGAATGCAACGCTGCAGTGAAGCATATCAGAGGTTGTTATTGCAGGCTCCCTACTAAGTGCCCATAAATTACTTGCTAATCTCACTTCTCCAATTTCCATCTTTTTTTCTTAGTGTAAATTATACCCTGGTGGAGACAAATCAGCAGCAAGACCACACAAGGCTGCGCCTTGTGTTTTCATGTTTTCTAGACAAGAAGCAGCAAAGTGTAGTTTTTGCTTCTGTCAATCTTCCAAACAGCCCAGGAGGATGGAAAATGAAAGCTGTGGGTCCATAAACAGTCGTGTATCAAATGCAGGATCTAGTTTGCACATTTTCTCCTGCCAGCACTGTGACGAAGATAAAGAATGTCAAGGTGACATGTGCATGCTTTTGGAGGGAGAATAAAGACAGCAATGTCCTTGCTGATTCTATCAGTGGGAGCCATTCTTTACCTTGTTCATTGAAAGAGGAGGGAGTGGGGGAGGAAGGCCATGAGAGGGTGGGGGTGTAGGAGAATAAAAGCCAGAGAGAGCATAACATCCCTCCTAGAAACGCTAGTCTAACGCAACACTGTTATCAGCTCCCAACTGCTTTTCCTCCCTCATCGATCTGTGGTGTTGGGCAATGCAAATGGCCGCAGCTAGCCCTGGGTATTCTACCATCAATGGAGAGTAATTATCTTCGGCAACAACCAATATTGGATTGTTAAGCCTCAGGATAAGGTAGCCGGGAGAGCCTTCAAACAGTCACTCACCTCTGTGGGCTTGAAGGCTGATGGATGGATCAGCCGGGACTAGCTGCTGGAGGGGCTCCTGAGGCAAACTAGCAGAGTTACCAGCTCTCATCTCCCTCTGCCCTCGCAGCGCAGCCCTTTGAATCCCAGAGAAAATTCATTTTTAATGTGCCTGGCGGAGGGCGCTTTTTGTTCTACATTGCCTCGATCAATCAGGACGACTTTTCATGTCGAATAGGAACCTCCAGAAACATTTGCCACGAGGGCTTGATGAGCACAACTTTCAAGATGGTTAGCAAAAAAAAAGAGCTGCCTGAAAAGCCCTATACATGAAATATGATTTCAAAGAATCACAGACTGCATGTAAGGGAAAATCTGCTACCACTACCCAAAGTCATTTCTACATGTATTTTGTTTCTGCATCTTATTCAGTCGCTGGTACATCGCTGGAGCTCCTCTATTACAGCGAAGTCCTTTACTTTTAGTTTGGGTCTCCTGAGAGTCCTTCAAAGAGTCTGACATCCTCTGGCCTCTGTTCTCAGTAGCACTACTTGTGTTGTGGAGTATGCCAGTGCTCCAAATGGATGACCTAGAAATGTTGTCCATATTGAAAGATGGGAGTCGTTGAATAAGGTGCTCATTCTCACATCGTTGGTCTATGCTACTCGAGCCCCCGTAATGAATAAATCATGGATTTTGGAAGGCACTCTCCAGAAAGAAATTACAATGTACAGCTGCAGAAATAAAATGGAATAAAACATGACTGTGTTCCATTTTGGTGGCGACAGCCTATGTTGTGCCTCTCCACCATCATTACTAGTAATGGCGAGGATTCAAAGTAGACATAGCTGAGATTCAAACTTACAGCGTAGTTTTCTAACTCTAGTTAGAGTAACTGCCAAGTGCTGCTGTTTAATTGAACAATAAAAACTCACAATTATTTTATAGCCCAAATTAACTGAGCCAAAGGGCATGGGGGGCGGTGGGTAGATATTCAGTCAAAAATATCATATTCAGATGAGCACTTGATGCTGATGATAATGAACAGCTTGTTAACATTAGTTTTATACGTGTCAGTAAATAAAACTGTAGTAGTAGTAAAGTAATAAACAAATACTATTATAATTAAAATCATTATCAAGGTCCATCATTGTACTTGTGGTAAAATAATGATAAGTAACTGACCAAAACAAAATGTCATACATGTCATATATAAATAACGAATATTAGGAAATGTACTTAAAAAGCTAATCATGGGTCAGCCCCTCAGGTTTTTCACCATGGTTAGACTCTTTGCTGAGTCTATGGATGCTGTATCATGTGAGTCGTTTGTCAGTTCAGTGAATATTCCACGCTTGAGTCTCCATCCTTCCATAAAATGAACATAGATACAGTCAATAAAATATCAATAATTTTAGCTACATTTAAAGCATTTAGTAATCCCCTCTACCACCACCTTTTCCAGGTACAGCACTAATTTTCCCTGCCAGTGGCCTCAGGGTTTGAAAAGCAGGCTATTTGCTCATGATAAAGTCTCACTTAAAAGGAGCAAATTACCCTCCTCCAAGAAATATTTTCATTTTAAATTTGCTCATTGTGGTCGATTAGCACTTCCTGTCAACATCCGATCTAGAGTCACCGTATTTCTCCCCACCCTCCTGGCTTCTCTCTTTACAGCTTTTACTGTACACGCACCTATTTTAGGAAGCTGTTGAGGGGGGTCGGGGTTATTTTGTGCCAGATGCTACTTCCACAAGGCAGATATTTGGACCAGGCCTCTAGATCCACTCAGTCAGCGCTGGCTTACCTGAGATTAACTGTGCTCCTGGCTGAGGCTGGCAGCATTAGCGGCCCGCCCGATGAATGGACGTGAAGCCGAAAAGCTGGCTGTTAAAGTGCTGAAGGACAGAAAATACACCCAACCTTTCTCCCAGAGGTGATGTAGTGGTTAGACCCCTACCTTGGGAACTATATGTAGCCTTGCTAGCTTAAGAGTGAATCCTACTAGAGCCTCTCTCATGTGTCTATTTTAGCTGTCTCAAAAAAATCGAAGGAATACTTTTTTCTTCTTTTTTTTTTAAATGCACTCCTTGTGATATTTCTCTGCAGCTGCATGAATGGCCTCACCCAGCATCTTCAAAAACGGTGATAGAAGAGCTAGACACTGTGGTTTAATGAGCAATTAGCTTACGCATTGGAAATATTTACTGATCAACAACAGCTGGCCTGAGTTACTGCACGCCGCACATCATGAAGTTTCATGAATGTTGCAACTCCGAAAAGCACCACATCTGTAAAGTAAAACCATTTTGGAAGCAACAGAAAGCATATTTTCTCTTTTCATCGGTAGAAGAATGCCGTTTAACAGGAAAAGACTGCACACTGCCTTATCAACAACAGCATCGCACCAGAACCCAGTGTTTGCTCTAGTTTTCGTTCCTGGGATGGAAGAGATACAATTTGACCGTCAGAGGGGATGATGCCTTTGTGGCTTCGGCGTCTATTGTTTCCGTTCCTTGTGTCTGTGAGGCCAGTTTCCCAAGATGCCCTGCTGGTCCAACATCTGCTTTTCTGTTCCGTACGTCGTCCTGGAATGTTTCCCAGGTGTAGCGTCATGTATGTTCTCCATTTCTGGCTCCTTTATGGCTGCTTTTGGTGAGTTTTTAATGTTCTAGGATGAATAAAGTCACAGCCAATCGTTCAGTTGAGCAAAGTCAAAATTTTGTGGCATCTCACTTTTCCCTGTTGAATTCCAAATACTGCGCCTTTTAGTCCGTGTGCGGGTTAAATTGTTTGTGTGTGTCTGTATGTGTTATGCCCCGTGTTTTTAAGGGAAGTCTGTCGGCTTGGGGATGACCCTTAATCACAGTCAGCTGGGAAATAATTACAAGTCTCGCATTCCTGTCACAAACCCACAGAGTAGGCCGTAAGTCTTATTGTTGTTGCATGCGAGATGGTGCCTAACCTACAGGCAAAATGCGTGGATGCCCAGTTTTAAGACTGGGTATCACAGCGCATTATTTATCCATCCACAATACTGTATTTATCATTCTTTATAAAAAAAAGGATTTGTTTCACATAACAGGGCTGCCGTTCTCTCTGGGGTATCTGTGGAGTATAACACAGCATGGCAGAAAGTAAACACCAATCTTCTACTTGTCTCCAGAATACTCCACAGGGAGGTGGAGTTGTAAAGCAGCCCCTTACTCTGCCTTGGCATTTTGCAAGCATAAGTCTCTTTCAACCTGACTTCAATCATGGCTAAGTTAAGCAGGTCATAAGAGTGAGCAGGATAACCACAGGGCTAACTTTGTAGGAGATGTCAAAGCTCCATCCTCCTCCTCTTTAGCCTCCGAGAGTTCTCCTCTAAAGTACATTTTAAGAATAACATCTTCACTGTGGAAAAGGAGCAGATGGATCGCCTTGCTCGATCAGGACTGATGCCAATCCATACTCCCCAGGCTACTGAGAGTTTTGGGGAATCCTTGCAGACTGGAAGGGTCAATCGGGGGGATTTCAGATTTTTTTTTTTTTTTTTAGATTTTTCTTGCACTTTACGTTTCTGTATTCAGTGTTGAAGCGTGTAAATGAACATATCCAGTTGATGATCATCTTCATGAATCAGAAATTTTAAAAATGAACAAAAATAAGTGTTCCAAATAACATTTTCCCTTCTCCTTTTGATTTCCTGATACAATGAGTTTGATACCAGTCTGAGACTTGATACTGCTGTATGATGTATTATGAATTAGACTTATGAATAAGATCAATCAAAAGAGGGGATGAAATATTGCTCTATTTATCTCTGAGCACTTTACTGAAACTACTTAAATCAGGCAAACATATTCAGCTCCATTATTCAACATAGGGTAGAATAATAAATGCACACTGTGTCAAAACATGCAGCATAAAAATGCGTTTTAATCCTAAATCATATATAATCCATAAAAAAACCGACGATCCGTAAAGAATCATTTCTCCTTGAAATCTGGCTCTACCTGAAAGGGGAAAAAGGCAGAACAATTAAAGAGCACAAAGGGATAGAAAGAGATTTAAAAAGTCCATTATTGGGAATAGTGTTAACAAATCAGATCAAGCCCTCGTACATTGATTGCTCTGGCCTCGTCCTGTCCTCATTTTCAACAGCTGCTGCCACACACACATACACACACAGACTCTCTCTCTCTCTCTCTCTCTCTCTCTCTCTCTCTCTCCCTCCCTCTCTCTCACACACACACACACACCCTGGCTGGGCTCAGCACAACAGTCTCTCTCTCTCTGCGCACAGAGCAGCACGGAGCAGCTCGGAGCGCGCTGCGTGTTTCGGGACTCGTCGCCGCACCAAACGCTTCGGGATTTTAGTGGATAAACGTCCGCCGGTGTGCCTGACGCACAGCAGAGCCCCCGCACGGCTCTTGGATATGTATTTCGTCGCGTTTTCCGCCTGAGATCGACAGATACTTTGGGGGATCTATTGTGGACGATCTGTCATCGGCGCCTCCACCGACCGAGCTTGGATCCACGGAGCCGACAGAGCCGCTGTGATCACCCGAAGAAGCGGCCGCTGAACTTTGGTGAAGTCAAACAAACTGAACCGCCCGACTTGTTTCCTGAAGGGCTCGACGCGTGTTCTTGCGCGGAGACGGAGGAAGAAAAAAATCCCTGAGCGAAGATTTATTGTTCCGGCAGGTTATTTTCTGTTGAGTTTCCTCACCGTCTAACCTTTGAACAATCCGGTTTTTTTCCCTCTCATCCAAATTGGATTTAACCCAGTCCTGCTGGCTGACGCGTCCTGATGAATGCGCTCCTTCGTGCTCCAGCAGGCTGATCTGGATATCCTCCGCAGCCCCGCTCCGCGCAGCTGTACTCGGTAAGGTTTGATCAGATTGCGCCATGCCTCTGCTGCTTCCGCTCATTTCCAGGTGAAATAATCACCGGTGGAGATTTTTTTTTTAAATTTACTGTGCCCAGATTTCGTCGAAATGGCTGAGTGTTTGGTGTGAATAAACGCTTCATTGTTCAGCGTCTGTCCGCCGGTGGCAGGCGCGTTTTCCTGCAGAGCAGCGATGGAGAGGAGCCGTGACACACAGCAAACTTACTTCACCCCATTTTAACATGAAAAACAGCCTCGTGTCCTGTGTGTGATGAAGCCTGATGTAATCACTGCGCTGATCGTTGCAAATCGGCGAAGTCACGTAAAAAAAAACTGATTTATGCGTAAAAATAGAAATTTTCTGAAAATATGATCAACATTTATTCTGCACCGCGGGGTTTAATACAGCTCTGCGATGAGAACAAACGAGAGGTGTGTTTAAATGTACAGCCGTGTCATTTCCCACACCGTCACAGACATCCTAATTGTTATTTTTAACTCCAATCGTCTGCTGTTTTGAAATAATTTTTTTCAGTCTTGAACGCCTCACGCAGTCCGCCGTGTCCCGTGTCTGCCTCGCGCACCCTCGGGAGGAGCTCTTTAAGTCGCTGTTCTCCTCCTCATCTCTCCCCTCAGCAGCCTGATCGTCCGGGTCAGGCCGGATCACACGTCCCCTCTTCGTGTGGGTCCGCCGCTGCGGACGCTCCGCGCACTCAGTCGCAGTCAGCGTGCCTGCGATCACAAACCAGAAGTGCTCCATTGTTTAGTTCCTGTCCTCTCAGAAGAATCCGCCATCATAATCCTATAGGCGCTCACAGTGATGCTGCTTTAAGCTCTCCCAGGGAATTACTCTAATATTTCCATAGGGACCTACAAGTGTTCAATAGTGCACCGTCCTCCCTTAATCCCCGCCTTATTTTTCTCTCTGTGGCTGTAATATGTTAGAGTAGGCGCTGTGACATTTTCTGTCTCCTCTCGTGTCACTGACACTTTTCTGTGGCATATGTGTAGATTTTTGTAATAAAAGAAGCAAAAAATCTAAATGATCTGTTTTGCAGGTGTAAAGCATTTGCGCTGGTTGAAGGTGCTTGTTCAGTTTGTAGATCTACACACAAAGAGTTAGAAAACAGGATATTTATTTGTGATGTGGAAATAATAGTCTTTTTTTAAGGAGTTTTATAGCAATACATTTGATCAATAATTTTGGAATATATTATATTTCACTTAGAATAATACAAAAACAATAGAATGAGAATTATCACAGAGTCAGACGGAGGACGCATCAGCTTAAAAGGACTTAAATCTGATTTGGAAATGTGACGGAATAATTTTTTTTCAATGATACTGTTTGTTTGCTAAATGTCCCAAACCTTTTCTCCCGATAAGACACACAGAGAAACGTGTCTTTGTACCCATTGTTGTGCCTGCCAATCACTGCCTTTTACTGTGCTGCAGGCTCCAAACAGGCTACGTTGGAAATGTCATTTTGTTCTCATCAGAGCTGGTGCAAAACCAGCAGTGCAACCGATGCGGTCAATGATGAAGTCTCAATAAAATATTCTTAGTCCATTATCTCCCCTTATTGCCTGTTAGTTCTGCATGTCTTTGGGTTGTAGAATATATGACACCGTAATAGCAATCATTCTTTAACCTGATATTTCCACCACCTACATATTAAAATATGTATCTTTCTCCGCACCCCAGCACCTATCTGTAATCTACTGCAGATGGGGCTCTGGAATTAGCTTGCAAAAACCTCTCTTATTCCTATCTTCAAAAGCCCATTTATCTCTAGCGGAAAGCTGATAAGAGACAGGCCTGCTTGGCAAATGTGATAAGAGGGTGAAAAATCCTCCAGCTATTTGTAATGTAAGAGTTCAGGCAGATCACAGCTGGGGAAGACATGACAAACCCAGCATCATGAGACTAATGCCTTGTGCCCCCTGAAGCCTGGATACGAGATAGAAGAAGAAGAAATGGAGATTTATTCTAGATCTGTGCGTGAACTCAGAAGTGAAAAATGAGTTAAAAAGACGTTCAACAAAATAGCCCAAGTATTCGGATGCAACACCGTGTTTTCAGTACACACAGCAGTCATGAAACCTCAGAAGGTTATTATTCAGTTTAATAAAATAATGCTTCATCCAGCTAAACTGCTTTGAACTGAAATGAGTCTGGCTTTGAATATTCAGCAGTGTTTGAAATCACAGGGGGGAAAAGTCAGTTAAAGATGTTGTTGACGCATTTAGGGTTAAAGCTGTGCTTAGGGAGGAACGTGTTCTAAAAGTATTGTAAATCTCAACTGGAACCTGTCTGAAACGTGGAGCTAATCCAAATTGGCTTATACTCCGAGACTTAAGCTGCCCTCTGCGAGAAACTCCAAGAAATATGGAAGTGGGTTGTGCTGAAGAATTTCAAAACTACGTACCACTCACTCTGCAGTCCAGCTCTGGCCAGCAGTACCAGAACAGAGCTCAGACAGTGTTTTCCCATCTTTGCCTCTGATTTACTGAACAGAGAACAGGTTCTTGGTCCTCCACTATGGCTGCTCCACTGCATTAAAACTGATGAATGTTTCCCTCGTGCTGGATCTTGATTTCTGCAGATTCACTGAAACAGCTTCAACCTCTGGTCATGTGGAATCTAGCATTAATTTGTCGGTGCAGATGCAGCGTTTGTATTTAAGCTAAAAGCACACATGGACTGTATTTGTAATAATGTGTTCGGCCTTTCACAAGATTCACTGTCAGGGAAGCAAGTCATTCTCTCATTCTCAGACCTATGGGCCACAGGAGATGTGGATTGTTCTGAGGCCATGTCATTACCGCATAGCAGATGACACATAGCATGTGATTCTATCCATACTTCAAGGACACTCCCCGAGCTCCACCACTTGTGGGCCCACAGTGGGAGATGGAGAATTTATGCTTGTCCCTGTGGCACTTGGATCTACATCTTAATCCTGACAGGGGACTTGCCATAAAACACTCTCTCTACACCAAAAGCAGAGGGAGACTTAACAGAAGAGGAAGCTGCTGTGGAGCGAGGCGTTTGGCAGGCTTGTCTTTTAATGCACACTGCAGAGACGTCTCTGTTTTTAACATTTAAGTTATAAATAAGGCAAAGGGCTGCACAAGGCCAGTGGCTGTAAAGGGACAGGGAGGTGTTGTCAAAACAAAATACATTTTTTCTCCCCTTTTTATTGCATGCCAGTTCCTTCAGAGCTGGCTGTGTTATTAACTGCGCCGTACAGCGGGGGATTTATGTGCAGGTCCAAATGGAAGTGACCAGTGACCTTTCCTGTGGCGTTAGCCAGCTCTCAAACTGCCAGACAATGGACTGCTTCGACAATGAGCCTCGGCTTTTTGTCCCTCATCTATGTGATGTTATTTCCTAAATATGGGCATCGGCTCACTGAGAGACCCGGGGCTTGTGTCTCTGCTCATGTTTTTTCACTCTTTCTTTTTTTACATTTTTTTCTTCTCTCAGCTCAAAATGTCAGCTGTGCGCCGCACAAAGCAGCCATCCAAGGTCTTTTGAATACCCCCAGGTACTACTGAAGTCATAGGTCAGCCAGTCACTCAGTCAGTGGGTAATGTGTGTTTCATGCTCTCGGCTGAATGCGGTGAGCTCTTTGCAGTGGCTGCTGAGCAACACAGTGCCTGAGAGGCAGGCTGGAAGTGGAGCGGGTCACACCACTAGGCCACATCGCTGTTACAGGCATTCTCCTGTGATGTTGTTATTGTTGTTTTCTCTGTCCCCGCTGACAAAGAAGTCCCTCTTCACTTCAAACAGCTGCTAAATCCCATACATATTTCAAAGGAGCTCTCCCTTTAATCCCCCCAGTCCTTCTGCAATTAGCCATTGACAGCAATGCCTGGTGCAGTTCATGATCTAATAGAAGAAGGGGAGACAAACTAGAGGTCCTTTGATTCTCGGCTACCGAGCATCTCCTGCTCTCAGCCCGCTCATTGGGACCCGTCTCAAGGAGAGGTGGAGACACTCGAGTGAATTCCCCCTCTTTTGAAGCTGCCGACCTAGGTCAACCTGTAATTCTGGCAGCTGGCCAGCTCCTCGGCTTCCCCTCCACCTCCTCTCTGTCTCCCCCCACAATTTCCAAACAGTGCTTCCCCGAGAGCAGGTTGTGTCTTTTGTTACCTTTATGAGGCGTAATTAAATGTGCACGGCGTGGCACAGTGTTTGAGCAGGAACCCCAGGCGTGCCATTAGCCAGATGTGGCTGCTCAATCCTTAATGATAGAGGAACAGAGGCGGAGGAGACGAGCCCAGGAGTCCTTCATCACGCCATCCCGAGGTGTCGTGTGGGCCTAATTGCCCCATCGTTTTGTGCACCGTACGAGCCCCCCTGACACCTAGCTTCATGCATTCATTATGTAGTCTCCCAGTGCTACTTCAGGCTGTGGTGTTCATGTATAACCGGAGGTGGGTGGTACACTGCAGCTAGGCTTTTAGCCAGCAAGTATGATTCATGAGGGGAGTTCTTAACACCTTTGTTTTGAACATTGCACGCAAGAAGTGGGGTGATGTACTGTGTAATGCAGTGCATTAACAGTTTACAGTGTCTGACTGGAGAGGGTTTCATTGTCATCTACTGTCATCATGTGAGACTGTGAGAGGGATAAAAGGCACATCTTTGTATGCAGCTAGTATTAAACATCACCAAAGTTGTACATCGTTATTTGTATTCAGTTTTTGTTTGAATCATTAAGTGGTTTTGACATTTGGTTCAGGCTGTTGAGTTCTGTCATTCCCTGCTCTAATAGTTGAGAATTGATGTACATGTCCTTGGAAGAGGGGCCAACCAGGAGAGCTAAGAAGCCACTTTTCTAGAAAACAACCTGCTTGTCTGTCTCTGCCTGGGGGCTTTGGAAGTGCTAAGGGATCAGACTGACAAACGCTGACTGATCGGCTCACATTCACACAGCGTTTCCTTCCAGCCTTGCCTGGGATCTTACTATTGAGAGTTCTCATATTTCCTCCTAAGCCCTTTCACTCGCAGTGTATTAAAGCTCCCCATCCCATTCCACCCCTCTCCCCGTCTTTTAATCCAGCCCGCGTGTTTTTCCCCCTTACTAAGCAGATTTGAGTCAGGAGCTTTAATTAGATGCGTCTTCTCCAGGATGCGGATGTGTCGGGTGGTCCGTGCACAGCCTGGGGAGCGTTGGGTGGAAATGGGCCTACATGCCAAACATACGGCACCCTCGCTGGAAAGCAGGCCCCTTCGTTAGTGAGGAACTGACGAGCTGCCGCTCACATTTGGGTAATTAACACCGCCACAGATTGTGGAACAGCTGTGCAATTTAGCACTGTGGCAACACCAGCGAGTCAAGAGAGACTCTGCAAACAGAGGATGGCTATGAAGTAGATTCATAGAGCACCTCACTCAGGCCTCATCCAAGCTCTCTCCAGTGGCCAAACATAATGCATATCTTCAGCTTCTTGGCAAAATAGCATGACAAATTATTAAAATCACATTATTTAAGGGAATTTTAGATGATGAATACTTAAGAAAAACAGAAAACTATCATTACCATTTGGATGCTCATGGGCTGTGTGCCACAAGACTTTTTTTCTTTTTTTATAAGAGACGGAGTTCAGACTTTCTTTTGTCAGTCTGTTATCCATATGTTTCAACACCTTTCTTCAAGTCATGGCCATGCGGAACAACTTAGATTCAGCATGGCTGCATCGAAGTTCAGTTTCCATGGACAATTTACAGCAAGGTTTTGGGGCTAGTCATCAGCCTTGTCTGCAGTTGTGGAGAATAGATGGACCATGTGTAAAAAGCCTCTGCACTTTCTCTCCATGTAATTTAAGTTGCTTTTCATCTTTCTTTTCTTGGCAGTGCCTGGCTTGCCCCCACAAAACCAAATTATATGTGAGAAGTAATTAAAGCATCCTGGTCTCCTTTTTGTTTCTTTTTGATTATAGTTAATGCGTACCATTCCGTCCTCCACTTTTATTCGCCTTGTTTTTTATCCCCACTGATCCGCAACATCTGGTTTTGGGTTTAACCATCGGGGAGTGGTGAGAGTGTGGGGGGAAAAATGCTGGTACACATGCAGTTCAAACTCAAGTATTTCTCTGCTGGTTTCTACCTGATTATTACTGAAAAAACACAAACATCCTGAGATATTTGGCTCTGTGTCAAGTTGTGAGCATTTTACAGTGACAGCCCAAACTGAGTCATTTGCATGGTCATGAAGACAGCCTGTCCACGTGTGATTAAGGCTAGTTTAGATTTGTGCAATATGAGAGTCATATTTCCACACAGAACGTGTTTTTTTTTATGGCCAGAGTATGGTGAGTAGTTATATGGAGCTGTGTACTTAAACGTGAATCTGGTAGGGTTGAACCCTGTTGCCTCTCCTCTCCTCTTTCCTCTCCTCTCTCTAGCCTATCAAGTGTCAGTGACAGTGACATGCCCAGGGCTGTCAGCAGGCCATGTCCTGGCTCTGTGCTCCGTCAGAGAGTGAATGGAGAGAGCCCAGGGAACTTGTTAAATTTCTGCTAAGCTAGGCTATGCTGACTTTGACAAGAGACATTTCCTTCCAATCTCCTCAGGTCCTCTGCCGCCATCATCAACCACAACTCAGTGAGTGAACAGGGCAACGGAGACGATGCAACGATAATAATGTGAAAAATGTCTATCTGCAGTAATGCCAGGTGAAGGCAAACGGACAGGCAGGCAGCCAGCCTCTGCAATGTATTCTGGGAGGCTGGGCCAAGCCCCAGCAGGGCTGTCATTTATTTATCTATCTGCTGTGTCTTGAGAGGTGAAGAGAGGAGAGATGGCAGAGGCTTCGCTCTACCAGAGGGGGCTGGTCGGCTCTTGAGGGATAGGAAATATAATTGGGCTTCTCTCACTCTGGGCTATGGCACCAATCAGACATTTCTCCCTCCCTCTCTCACCCACCCCTGTTGCTCGCAGACATAGCTGAGGAGATGAGGCAGTGCTGGCCTTTCAGGCCCTGAGCAGGGACGACCCCAAACAAGACTTGTCACTTGTGCTTACAGTGGCATTTATTTGATCGGAGGAGGTTTTTCTTCCTTCCCTCCCCCCAGCTCTTTCCTCTGCATTCTGCCACTGCCTCTTTCTCTTTGGCCTAAGTTGTATTGCTGGAAACCTGAATGTAGCTTGGCTGGGGCGACCCATGACTACTGCTGTGTGGGGCAAATGACTTTGCTGTGAGGGACAGGCCACCTGTTAGTGACAGGGTGGGGGCAGAGCTGACAGGACAAGTGTAACTGTCAGTGAAGCAGGATGAAGTCTCTCCCAGCAGGAGGGAGAGGGAGAACTGTTTCCACTGGCCATTCAGCACCACACCGGCCCACACATCCAACAAGCACGCATGTATGTGCGTGTGTGTTTCTGGAATGGGAAACGGGGTGTCGCGGTGGTCTGTAGTGTAGGTGGAGCACTGGAGCATGTGAGCACATCCGTTTCAGCCACTCTAATTGCGTATGTAGGTATTGATCTGTGGTTGGTGGAAGGGCACTGTACCAGAAGTTTTTGCCTCCCCACACTGGCATCCCGCCAGGGTCCTGTCAACCTTGGATGTGGGTGACGGCCCAGGCGGGGACCTGAGTATTCAGAAAACCGTTACAGGAGTGCAGCAAAGCGTGCGAGGTCTCCAATTACATGTTGGTGGGTGGCATGGGGTGGGATGCCACGCAGGTTCACAAGACCAGCTGGGCAGCCCCTGCTGCGATGCACCTGAGCATGTTTAAAAAACATTAAGAGCAGAAGCAGTAAACGGGGCTGGTAAAATATGTTGGCCTGGACCCGCTGCAGCCCATGGTCCTCTAGCAATAGATCGTTCACTGACTGTGCTCCAAGCAGTGGGTTCGGGAATAACAAGAACAGCATGAATAAAGCATGACTTGAGCTAAAACCCTTCACCCTTCATCATCCTACTGTGTGTACCCTCACAGCTTTTAATACTCGATTAAACCTTCTTCTCTCAACTAAATCCTTATTTGTACTGAGAGAACGTGTGAGGGAAAGATGCTGTGAGGGTTTCTGCTGTGGACCACGCATGATGGTTCATCTGGGTTCTGCTGGCATTTGGGTTTATATTGGCCTCTACTGTCTAACCACACACATCTTTACCACTGGCAGTCATAAAATGCAAACACCCTTTTTTCCCTTTCAGCTGGATGAATAGCATACAGTATGAAGGCCCTGGAGCCTGGACCAACTAATCCAAGGATTCTCTCAAATGTTAGAAAAGGCTGCTTGAGTACACAAGCTGCTGCCTTGACTTCATTTGTTTGCATATCTCCTATTCAAATACAGAGAGGAGCCACCTGAGCTGGGCTGAGTGTTTCAGGATGTGCAAATGTTGAAATGAAGGCAAAGGAAATAAAAGTTACTATAGAATTACCTTAGAAAAACAAGCAGAAGTTTTTTTTTTTAAACGACACAGCTAATTAAACCACCAGCATGGTGTAGACAATCAGTGGCTACAGCAGACATCCTGTTGGAAATGCAGACAACTCAACATTTAAGAGGTAGTTTAAGGGTGTAATTGTCAGGTTTGTTTTATTGACAAGAAACTGGTTTGTGAAGACAATCCAGTGCTGCCGAAATGAGCTGTTTAACCTTGCTACACTGCACAAAAATCAATCCGCTGCATTATGTACACACACTCCAGTAACGTCACTGGAGCCAACCCACTGGAAGTGAAAATGAGTGGCCTCCGCATGTGACTTGGCGTCCTTTTTGCTCATTTACTCCACTCGTATGCAGAGACTCCCACAGAAAAACAAAGCTTTTAACAAGCACTAAGATATTCATTGTTGCCATCATGAACAAGCCCAGAAAAGGGTATTAGTGCTCCAGGGAATATTCTTTGCCTGTTGTTTTTTTTTTTCATTTGAATAATTTAAGGAGTTGCATGTAAAACAAAGTTGCATTCACTTGCTTCATTATATTTTAATCCAGAGCAAATGATGCTCCGCATACACTTGGCATGGCCGACAGCTTTTAATAGGCCTCTCTGCAGCGATTGCTCATAAATCTGCTCTAGCAATGCAAACACATCAAATATATCCTCCTCACCCTGCCCTTCTCCTCTGTCCAGGGATTTGTGTTCAGATGGATGCCAGATCAAATTCCTCCACAGGTGTTATGTTATTATCAGAGATAACAGCTGGTGGGTTTACACAGAGTTCACCAGGGCCCATAAAAGAAACTAAGCCCATAGAACAGACAATTACAGCCCATTTGGATGTTATTATTTAACAATTATAGGAAATATAGGTTGCTCTGAGTGTTCAAGAATAATATGTAACTCACCCTAAGGTTAAACATCAAACTGACCTACGAGCAATACTGGTAGGTCTGGTGGCCTGTCACTACTCTGTAGATGACGCAGTCATCAAGTCCATGCAGTTCATAACAATTTCTAATGCAATTGCAGCCGTGACTGATCATAGTAATTAAAAACCACTAGTAACATGGCTGTTGTCAAGGTCAGGTCATGGTGTGGTGTGCTAGAATGCTGTTACACAGTAAGTGTGAAGTCTAAAACCATAAGCTCTCTCACAAGGTCTCTGCAGTTGTCGCGCTGGCGTTAAACGAGCTTGTGCTGGACTCCCTAGAGGTGCACAGTTAGCTCAGCACCCCCTCCATCACCTCCTCCCATGCAGAGCAAAGTTCCTGGCATGTGCCACTGATATGTCATCATGGTTATTTATACACTCACACCCACCGCACATTAAGTCACACATCTGGACTGTCAGTGACAGAAGAGCTCACTATGTCATGTCATGAGAGGGGTGTTTGTGTGCGAGTCTGTGAAGAGAAATAAAAAATCCATGAAAAAACAACATGAAAATCTAAAGAACAAATTGCTGTGATGAATCAGTGGGTGTACGGTCAGCTGCTGCGGTCCTCGTTCTAAATTAAATTCCTTCTGTAACCTCCGAACACGACACACTCACCCCACTAAGAGAATACACAGCAGCTTGTATACAGCAAATAACAAATATCCTTCCAATAGCAATCTCTCCTCTCTGTGTTCGGTAATGAAATGAAAGTCTGTCTGTTGTAAACAGTGACCCTCAACAACCACCACAGTCAGCCTCCCCCTTTTTCAGAAAGGCAGCTGAGCGGTGAAGGGATTTTAAAAGGTGACTCCCTGGTTGTTGGGTGTCCTGTCCGACCCCGCTGTGAGGCCTCAGGGAGAAGCTCGGGTTACAGCTGCCAGAAACCTGAGGCCTGATGTCTGCATCAAAAGTAAATTCCACTTAACATGCCACATCCCTTTCCAACGTGGCCTGAGGGCTTTGGAGGTCTGAGACTCCTTTATATAGTGCATACCGTGTTTGTTTGTGCTAGCAGGGTGGATAGTGTGCCTCAAAGTGGCATGGGGAAGGTGGTGTGAGAGCGATGGGACATTTAGCAGCGGGTGCCAGGCATCCCTGCCCCATTTCCAGTTTTCCACTCCTCTACTTGCCACCTCCTGCACCCCCCCTGCACCCCCCCCCCCCCAATTCCTCTGCTGGGCAAGTGGCAGTATTATTCCTGAGGGCCTGGTCAGGCTAACTTTCATAGTTGCGGCAGACACATGAGCAAAATGCCAAGATGAATTCCTGAATTCCCTTTGCCTCATTTCAGCAGCTGTTTAGTTTAGTTTAGTTTGATGCCGTTACTGAACCAGCATCTGCAACTTCACACCCTCCCATTACACTGATAAACTTTGAGTTCAGCAGGGAGCCAAGCTTAAAGGTCAGAGATCACGGGCATCCAGTGTGTGCATGATGTAGGGTTTAGGAGGCTGCTGAGGGCTGCAGGATGACTGGTGTGGAGGCAGGTGTGCGGAGCCCCCATAGTTTCTTTAACCTAGAGTCATTTTAAACTCCCACAGGTATTAGAACGACATTTATTTGTGTTAGAGAGGAGGTGATTCATATTACTCAAAATCACCGGCACTGTACGGGTGAGATCTGCTTTTTGCTGCGCATTTTTTTCCTCTCATTAAAGGTGTCCGTGCCCAGAGGAGCAAACCAATGCCTACCACACATTTCCATGTAGTGCCAGCTCTGCCTTTTCTTCTCTTTGTGCGCTGTCTTTCACTGCACAAGAAATTCACTGTGTGTGGGTTGAGGCTAGGGAAAGGGTCACAGCTTTTATATCTCTGCATTATTTAAGATCCTGTCGAGTTTGTTTTTTTTTTTCCCTCTTAGCAAATTCATCCAAGTCAAAAGCACAGTACAATCTTAAGAGAGAGGAAGAAAGGAAGAATGTAACTTGTGTAGCCCGAGGTGGGCTATGACTCACCTAGACATTGTTCAGATGGAGTGAAAAGAAAACAAGTTCAATAAGAGTTTCTATTGAGCTGTGCTTAAAGCCACCTTTCTCTTAACAAGCTGCAGTGAGAGGTGGTTTGCCTACCAAGCTTGCCTGCAGCTCTCCGCAGGGCGATTATGTCACGGCGGGCCAGTCAGAATGATGTGTATCTCTCTGTTAGAAGGCAGCTCTACTGCAGCAAAGTCTCTGACTAGGAATATTATTATTATCTCCTCCAGGATCCTCTCCACAGCAACAACGGTGCCGCATTGTGAGAGCTCTGGAGAAAGCTGTTTTTGAAATAATCAGCCTGTCTGTTATCCTGCCTCTCAGACAATAACATCCAGAAAGGCTTTTTTACTTTCCACCACCCACACTGACAATGGGGTAAAGGTTTTATAACAAAAGGATGATGTGGATATGGAGGACAGTGAGTTTCTGTGACCCGTCCTATCAAACCTCCTCGCGGCGGCCCGGAGGGAGCCGGGATTTGGTTGTGGCTGTTGACCAGCCAATCAGGATGCGGTGAGCCGTGTCTTAAAGGGCTATCTGCCATCTCGGCTGCTGAGAAACCTGAAGAGCCGGGGAGAAGCCACCGGTGCTCTGATCTATATCAGGGCGAGAGTAATGACGAACAGCCCCCTGATTCTACTGGGAGATTACATGTGGCTCTTATCACTGCTGGCACACATTTTGACATTAAAAAGGAAGGGAGGCCACGCCCAGTCTGCGGTCATCTGTGCAGTGCCTAACAGACCTGCTGCGACCTCCTACTTTTGTTTTTCCATCTCCCGTTGCCTTTATCTTGCTGTCTTTCTCTCTCCTTCCCCATTTCCACAGGCCCAAGCAGGACTTAATGAAAGTACACCGGCCCTGCTACACTGACCCTTATCTCACCCTAAAAGAGATACTACTAACTCCCTCTCCTTGTGCCCTCCCTATTCCCCTAAGCCTGATAAGGGAGGAGAGCCACGCATGCTTTTAAACCACTGAGCTCAGATGTGGTGTTGGATTAATTGAGTTAAATGGATTGCGATGGTCGAGATGATTTGTCTGTCGGCTTTTATTGCTGCAATTTAGACTGTGCCTCATTGCATTATGCCACTTAATGAGAGCCCTTCGCAGCCGTTTTGTCTCGGCTGGTATTAAAATGCACAGGTTCACTTCACAGGAGAAAGTGGGAACGTGCTAGCCCTAATTTCCTGCGAAATTTAGTTGATAATCAGCTGAGAGCACTTCCTCTGACACAGTCACTGACATTTTAGAAATGTTATAAATAACACCTGGTTCTCGTGTCCTTTTTGTTACTCCGTAATCTGTGGGGTTGAAATTGTGATTTGCGACTTCATCTATCCTTATACCCTGCTACCAGCCCGCCTCCATCCTTCATCCCAGGCCCGTGCAGGGAGTCTGAGCAGGTCTGGATCCTCTCCGGTGAAATATGCCTTGTCCTTTTTCCTTCATTTCTCCTTATCTGGTTAGTGCTGGCTGTGGGCCTGCTGAGGCGTTGATTTGTGACCCTCTCTGTCTGCGGCGGCGAGAGGCTTTAATGCAATGCGTGCCTCTGCCCTTCTCCCTACTGATGAAACAGGCCTCTGCATTCCCCTGATAGACTGCTAATTTGTATACTAAACTGACAGGCAGCCGTGATAAGGGCTAGCAACTGCTGCACAGCCGGGGGAGGGAGGGGAGGGTGGAGCGGCAGCGTGGGGTGCGGTAAGCGAGACGAAGGGTAATATTTTACACAAAGCTCAAGCCCCCCTGCTCCTCTCTCGGCATTCATTTCCCTGCGTCTGTTGCTAGGGGGAGAGGGAGCAGGAGTTGTCAGCCCTGGCGCGCACACATCCACACACACATACATGCGTTATACGTGGCTATGAAAATGCCACTCGGGGCTAAGTATAAAGAGGTTTGTGTGTGTTTTGTGTGTGTGCAAGGGGAGACCACTCCATTCTACACGGTCACTATGGAATTCATTATGATCTTAATGATGCTCCAGTTGAGGCAAGTATCTGTTGGTTGACAGTTGCGTGGGAGGTTTCTTCTCTCTTTTTTGCCGTTCTTGCTGTATATCCCATCACGCTCGCTGGGGGTTTGCAGTCTTGCTGGCCCACACCTGTTCTGACAAGCAGGCGGTGGCGGCGGCGGCAGTGGGTGGGAATTGGAGGTAAGGTAGATCGTGCCTGTTCCCCACCTTGGGCACGCATAGCACTGCTACGGCTTATAATAAACGACCGCTCGGGAGGTCATTAACTTTCTGGAACGGTGCGAGGACAAATGCAAGGGAGATAATTAATTTGGTGTCTTCCGTTGCAGCCTGGGAGCTGTAGGCCCACTGTGCATGGCTAATGCGGCGTTTATTGTCAAAGTAGCATTAGCGGACGTCTGGGTTGAAAGGGCGACAGTCGTTGAGGGCCTGGAGTGGGTGCTGATAGAAGTGTTTATCAAAGCACCAAGCTACTCTCACATGAACGGAGAAAATCAGGCCCCTGATGATGTTTGACTGATAGGTGTTATTATATCAGCTCTGAGAAGATTCTCTGTGTCAAGATCATTATATGACCTGTCTTTGTGCACAGAAAACAAACATACTCAATCAGTTCAAATCAAAACAGCACAATAGAATGATTCAATGCTTGTGGTGTTGTGGTGTTGGTCTATTCAACAATAATTATGTGCTTAAAAAATGACGGCTGAATAAGAGTAGGTGCCCAAAACCTGATTTTTGCTTAAAAGAAAAACTATATTGGTACAATCCTGAAAAAAGACAGAACATAGGACTTGAGGTGACAGTAAATGGAAAATTGGAAGAGAGGGCAGTGAAGGAGGAAGTTGACAGTGATGAAACACCAAGCAGGGAAGCAAATTAACAGTGTAAGTGTGTGTGTATGTGTGTGTGTCAGTGTCAGTGTAGGTGGGAGACGTAGTGACTGTGGGTCTATGGTCAGATGGGTTCGGCCTGGGTAATTGAGAGCCTGATCATCCATGCCAGGATATATGCCCTTTTGCCCGTTTCCCTGCTTCTCTGTCTCACTCTCTTTTTCATTTCTCTCTCTCTTTCATGCTACCTGATAGGTCTTTCAGTACCATGTCCTGTCACATCAATAAAGCACAGCGTAGCCGTGTTCTCTTATACACGAACATCAAGTGCATTTGCCTACACCGGGACATTTGACCTGTTCATTTCGCATGCACAACAATATGTTGTGTTTCTTTGTATGCTCTATTACCCATGATTACACAGTTGGACAACATGCTTCCAGCTATAGCTGCAATGATGGGTGTTAAGTGAGTTTTCATCTGCCTGTAGTTACCGTTTTATACAGTTGATCATCTTTTTTTCCTGTCCGTTAAATTGCTTATGATATTGATCTGCCACTCTTTGTTTGTTTTTTTTATACCAGAGTTTCCTTTTCAAGTGAGGGAAATGTAATTTTGAAAACTTGTAGGCTCGTGTTTGGCTTGTGGTATATAAGTGTTAAGATTAACCGCCTTACCACTTGTCCTACAACAGTCTGTCAAGAACATAGCATGTGCCAAATGACTCAGAACTAAACTGTAATTATAGTCTTTGCAGGCATGAGCCCACAACAAAGCCCACTGACAGGTTTCTTTGTTTTCACGGTACAGCTGTTGTGATAGCGCTGCCAGCCTGTGTAAAAATTATATCTCTACCAGGGAGGGGAAGGGTTTTACCTGCTTTGCAAGGATGGGGGGAGGTCGTATTAAGAATTTGGTTGTATTTAGTCTGGGTTTACCTAAGCTCTGTCTGCATAATTTCTTCCTGTTTGGAGATAATTTGTTCAGCTCCAAGGAATGCTGGGCATGCAGTAGGAGCTCTCAGATCAAAGGTAGATGGACAGCCTGGGGATCATTTGATATAAAGCTGAGGGTTTGGCGGGTGGGGGGGGGGGGGTTGTGGGAGAGAAATTGGTCTCTCAGCAGTCTTTACTAAATGAGGTTAATTGAATCTGGGTAATTGCTGACCTTCCTGTCTCGGTGAAATCACAGCCTTAACTGATCAATGCCTTTCATAAATTTATGCCTGAAGGTCATTCAGTTGATTATACCGCCCTCCCTCGCTGCCTGCATCGCCTCGCTCAGGCGGCCCATTGTGCTTAAATTAACCAGGGAAGCGGTTTAGCACTAAAAAAAAGTGCAATTAAGCTTGTCTCAGATTTTCTAAATTAATTAGCTTGCTGTGTTGTTAAGTAAAAGCGATGTGGACATGGAAAATTTACAAAGAATTTTTTTCCCTTGCTTCTTTGCTGTGACAGCAAATGCATTTTGCTTCGCAGTAAATGTCTTACTTATTGCTAGCAAGGGTTTCTGCCTCTCTGCTCTCCCTCTGCGGCTCTGCTATTATCTGGAGATTTATGCAGCCAATAAGTCACTGGTGCTCAGGGAAGTTGGGGACTTTTTAAAACAAACAGCAGTGTAATTTGTAATTTGGCATTCCCTAAATCTGGGAATTATGGTTCTGCATGTGGCTCTTTAGAGAGTTAGCACTCTGATGGTGGGTTTACTGGCCCAGCTCCCTCCCTGGCCTCCGTCTTTTTCTTTCTCCCCCTCATTCCTTTTACGCCTGCCGAGGAAACGGAAGGATTTCACAGCTGCTGAGAGCTGGGCCCCGGCTGGGCCCTATGACCTCCTTCTTGCTTTTTTCCCCCTCCCTCAGTCTCACTCCCTTTTTTCTCCCTCTCTCCAGCAGTCTCTTTCCTCAGGGAGCTCTTGTGTGGCTCAGAGGAAGCTGAATCATAAAGCATGGCTAATGAATAGAATAGGGAAGGAAAGCTGAGGCCTGCTGACGGCCCTCCAGAGAGGAGGCCAGGCCCCTGAAGCCCCAGGCTCAGATAGCAGACGGCCCCCTCAAAGGTCAGGCTTCCTGCGGCCCGCTCCAAGGGCTTTTGGCTCCCAGGCAATGTGGCTTGCATTTCCCCCATTATTTTTTTTAAATGGTTAAATTTCCCTGTTTCCTTTGGAAAACCTGGCCTTTGCTCCTCTTTTTTTTCTTTGTCTGTCTCTTTTTCTCTATATATATTTTCCCTCTGTCTCGTCTTTCCCCGTCTGTTTTTAATGGCAGCCAGGGTTGCCTCAACAAAGAGAGTGTGAAGAATTTGTTATACGTGACCTCTGCACACCACAACCGCAGGCAGCTCAGACTGCCAGCAGCACAGCCCCGTGAAAAAATGTCAACTTGACCAGCGAAACCCAGAAAGTTCTACAAAAACAACAGCCAAAATCAGGGCTCTGCTTTGACATGCCTTTTTAAGAAGTGCTTTTGTAAGCCGGCCTTGTAATTGTAGATTATACGACTGACTCATGCAGACTTGGCAGGTGCAAAACACAGCATTAAAACCTAAATATTGGTTGTTGATGTGACTTGGAATACGTTTGGAATATAAAACAGCTCACTGCACACTCAAAATGGCCAGAATAGGAATAAGGAGAACTAGGTCGTGTTGGCACATGGTAAACACAGCATTTTCTGTTCTCTTTCTCAGGAACGTTTTGTCTGCCTCACTCTCTGGATAACCACTCCGGTCATAACAATTGTCTTAACTGTTGTAGTGAGTTATGGCATGACCTACCCTGTCTTTTTTTTTTTTTTTTTTTTGCTTGTGTGACCCCGTGCCACACTAAGCAAGTCCCTGAGCCAGCTCCCGTGTCCATTTGACAAGCTTCATTTCATTCTGAGCCCATATTTTTCTTCCAGGGCCTCCGGGGCCGTGATTCAAGGCTGCTGCAGAGCTGAGGCTTGGTACTGGAGCGTTTAATGTCGTCCAAAGCTAACAAAGAGCCTGTGTTGTAGCCTGGCGCCCTGGTTCTGGGAGACTGAAAGAGGGCAATGCACAACACTCTGTCTTTCCTTTATAGTCTTTCGCCCCGTCTACTGTAAGAGGAAACAGGAAACATCTCCATTCAGCTGAGTGTTAGCCCTGCTTTAAATGTTCCAACGATCGAGACAAAACTAAAGAGGTGTTAATAACCTCTTCTTGCATTTCCATCAGGTTAAACACACGGGTCAAACAGTCTTCCTCTAAATCTTGTAGTTTATTGAAATCATAAGTGAGATGGTCACAACTTTTTTTCCTGTTTTTAGTAGACACAACAGTTTACACCTGCTTTGCCGTCTTTGGTTGTGGTTCCTACCTGCATTTTACATGGCTGCCATGTGAATAAATGAAATTGTTGTGAGAATCAGCAATGTTGTGGTTAGCGGTGAGACGAGACATCTAGCAGACAGACAAACACTGTGGAGAACAGTAACACAGTGGCAGTGAAGGAGAAATTGGGAGGTCTTGGAACGAAGAGGACGTCCTCAAAACACTTGTGAAGAACTAACACGGATGCCAAGGACAGCCATCTGTGTTTACTAAATCATTTGCTTTCTCTTTTTGTCTCTGTCTCTCTTGCACTCACTCTGATTCACTGTTCATTCTTTACATATGCTGCCTTTGTGCCACATAAAATACAAGCATGGCAGTTAAGGACACACGGGCCCTTTGGTTGGAACATATGTTCGGCTCTCGCAGCTTTTTACAAGCACGCAGAACCCAGATGAGAGGATCTAAAGCAAAGGGAAATCATGGCTTTAAACAAAACCCCTATATGGGCTGATATTACAGGCTGAGGAGGATTTTCATTGTTAATATTATCTTCCAAGCACACAGACTTTTTGCTACGGTATTTTGCGCAATAGCAGGTTTTTTTAGTGGATTTACTGCTTTTCAGTCTTAGTGTTTAAAAATTCCCCATCTGGCCAGTGAAGATGTATTTTTGTAAAAATGTATGGTGTGTTTTGATTTAGGTGGTGCTTGCCAGAATTTACATGTCCATCTAAAGTAGAGAGGAAAATACCTTGCAGTGTTTAGTCTAGAAGTCACCACTATCACTTCATTATAAGATGTATTTCTCCCTCAAGTGACTCAACCTCCCTTTTACTGAAGTCCACCAGGTTTCCACTGCTCAGTGTCAGTCACATCAACCAAACCAGACAGAACTGTGTTTGGCCCAGTCAATGCTTGTGTTGTTGACTGATCATTTGTTTACTTCCTGTATGGGTTGATATTGTCTTCAATATTGAATTTGTGAAAAAGGATATTTCTTTTAGCAAAGGAGCACATTCTGTTCATGAGATATGTTTTTCTGGCCAAAAGAACAAAATGTCATTTCTGAGCAGCAGCGTGCATGCAGGAGCCTTTGTGCTCTGATGCAGCATAGCCACCTTACCGACTTCCTCCGTCTTTGACCGCATTTCTTTTGAGGGTTTTCGAGTGGCACAACAGTGCCACCTAATGTTACCTCCACAGGAAAAAGCTAGACAGGGACCATCAGGTACAGAGGGAGCTCTTCTTGTTCGCTGTCTTTTGATTGACCGTATAATGCTGTCTATGACAGCTGGACTTTTCTTGCAAGCACTTGTGGGCACATTAGTGGCTGAATAAGCCTTAACTGGGCAGACAAAATGTATGTCGGTGCTTGCATCAGTTTTGATGAATAATCAAATTATATGAGTCACATCATTTAAAACAGGACTGACCAAAGTTTGCCTCTGATTCAACCCATCAGACAAATCCTCTAAAGGCCTTTCTTTCTTCTTCTTCTTTTCCAGGTGTCTGATGTAGGATCAGAGAAGCTCTTTTCCCCCACCACACCCAAAGGTAAGAGCCTGTTCTGTTTTCTTTTCGCCTCTGCTTCATTCTTACTCATAACAGCAACTGGGTTTTGCGAATTAGTCCAAATCTCCTCCACTCTAATCCTACAGCTTCCATTCAGATTTAAATGTCAGCAGACATTAACAAGGTCTGGTGACTACATATGCATACATTTTTGCCTGGGTGCGGAGTGGCGTTTCTTGGACGACCCCAGCAAAGGCTTAGTCCTCCTACATATTGCTTCATTAGAGGGGATTTAGAGCCTCCCTGCCACATGCTCCCACAAATGGGAACTTCCCTCAGGCAATACAAGCTCTCTGACAGCAGGCCTGGGCCATAATGGATGCCAAAGGAAAGAGAGAGAAAGAGCTTTGTCAGCCCCCCAGACAACACACACCCTGTGTGTGTGCTTTCACATATGCACATATGTGGATTAGATTGTCTTTTGTGTGTCCATGCATGATTTCTCATAATCTGTGTCCATATGAGTCCAAACACACACATTTCATAGTGGATGCCATATGGACACAAAATGTAGGCTGCACCTGTATATTAACCACATGCAATGATGCTTGCCAGGTCAGAACAGGGAGAGGGGTGTCAAGTTGTGGATGGTGGGAGGTGGGGAGGGGAAGAGAGGCACGATCAGCCCACTAGTGACAGATAGCAGCATGCAGACCACATCCCCCCAGGGCAGAAACCAGGAAGCAGAGCCATTAATACAAGCTGAGGGAGAAGGAGGTGGAAATGCACAACAGTGTAAACTATGGCCATGTGAGGAGGGTTTGGGGTGAGGGAGGGGGGCATATCTGCAGGACAGACTGGACGAACAGATCAGCTTGACTCACTTGAACTGTTACAAATGTTATCATTATAGACACCATGCTAGTCATATTTTATTCTGCTCATCTTTTTATTAGTCTCATTGTTGATCTCACTGTCCCATTGCTGAAAATACTGTAAAAATGATGAAAACATAGTGCTCACCATATGTAGATATTTATTAGTATGAAAAGGATTTTTTGTAAATTTACTTCTTCCTTTTGGTAATCACAAATGTTAGGTTTTTGTTTACCCCAATTTCTATTCAAGCTCAAGATCAGCAAATCCACTGTGAAAGCTTGATTCCCTCTCAACAACTTATTAAGGTGTTGCTTGGTTTAGCACAGTAGCTTTGACTGCTGAGGGGGAAAGCGTGGCTGACAAGCAGGAGAGAAACCAGGCTGTGTGATGTAGATGACCTGTGACCAGCGTCGGCCTCATGAAACCAGCATTCACAATGACAATGACTTCCAGACTTGCATGGTTTAGAAAACAACTAGACCGCGTCCGACTCCATCTATTCTCCACCGGGCTGTTGGACTACTGCTGTTGTCAGCTGTAAGGGTGTTGACTTATTTTCCCTGCATGCCCGTACAGAACATGGCTGCATATAAACACACCGTGGAGAACTGCTAGTGCAGGCACATACACAGGCATAGCCGTTGTCTTTTACACACATCCGGATCCTCAAACTCCCCTTCCATGTCAGCTGGCGGACCAAGGCCTCTGCGGATCTTGCTAATGTGCACACAGGGCTGAGGATTAGGGCCGTGGAATTACATCCAGATAATCCAATCAGAGTCTCTCCTGATTGTCACACAGATCAACCAGATCCTGTTTGGAAGAAATAGTAATGTAGGAGAGGGGCAGCAGATTAGAATTAGGGGTTAGAAAGGGTGAGGCAGCAGTGAAATCTGCTGCTTGATGAAGTGATTTGGTGACGATGAGGAAGAAGTTATCACACTACAATTGCAGAGCTGCCACCAGCCGGCTCTCCTCTCCCATTCCAATGTTGTTGTTTTGTGCTGTAATGGATTCTAGGACAGTGTTTGTTTTTGGCCTAGACTGGTTTTTCTGTGTGTGTATAATGTGTGTGTGCGTGTAATACAGAGCAGCCCACAGGCTGTTTCCTCTGGTTTAGAATGCAGCGTATGTGTCCCATTACCGGTCTCGCTCACAGTCCTGTGGGACCAATGAAAAGCCCGCTTTCCTCTGATCACCAGGCCCGTTGAGTTGTTGGCAGGGAGACTCATGCACGCACACACACTTAAATATTATGGCACACATAAATATATAATGCTGTGATGATGTTTGGCTTGTAGATTTCTCTAGGTAATGAGTGTTATTTCTTTTACCTCTTCCTTACATTTCAACATTGTGCTCTTCTCTGAACTTTATTTTGGTGAGCAGTTACGGGTACAAACAGTTGAGGTTAAGTCCAAATTGCACACAGGCCCACAGTCTGTCATGTTAATGAAACGGTTCAGGATTAATAGAGGAGAGGAAAGACCAACATTGTAATCAGCGAAGGCAGAGCACTGTAATTATGCACACAGAACATGGTTTTGGGCAAAACCCAGACACCCTTGCCTTCTTTCTCTCATATTTACTTTTCGTCATCTCTACATCGCTAGTCTGTTGACAACCTGTTATAGATGCAAGCTAACAGCACTGATAATAGCACAGGCTAATGGTATGTGTGATAACACGGCACACACTGTGCAGTCCTCCTTGGATGTTGTTATCCAAGAGCTAGCACAAGTTCTGCTGAATGTCTGTCTGTGTTGGTGGTTATGAGGTAGGAAGGTACAGCAAAGGGCAAGCATTATCTAACAGTTATTGGTTTTTGTTTATTTCCTGTCTTAAACCTCCTGCAAATTATTGATTTCCTGGAGGATGGTATGTTTAAGTAAAAGCACTATGAAGACTTGTGCTCCACTCAGGGCTACTCTTATTGAATTGCAGGTCAGAGTTTACCGTTGTCACTTGCTCGAAGGCGAATGAGAAGCTAAATGTAGCTGTTGAGCATGTACGGGGCAGCTCCACAGAGCACAGATAAACACTCCACTGGTAGGCCTTCTTCTAACATTTCACAATGCTGCGCCTATGGAAATGGTGGGGAGGTATCACCTAGCTGTCACTGGCTCGAAATATCTGAGAGGAGCTCTCTGGAATCTGCAGCGATTGTGTTGAATGTTGTATCTGTGGGTTTTAGCGCAATATGCAATGTCTTTTACCGTCCTGTTGTACTCTCTGAGGTCCTCCTGTTCTAGCAAGGTGCTCCCTGGCGTGAGGGTAAGCCCATGTTCTGTGCGGTCCACCAGACAAACCTGGGGCATCTTGGGATAGCAGGAGAAAAATTTGTAGAAAACCCATTTCTGAAGTGGATTTGTGCCCTTGTAATCCTGATTAATTTTGACCCGTTGTGCTCATTTTAAACAGAGCATTACAGTAAGCGTGAACACAGCAAGCTCCGGGGCGAAACCAGGAGCTTAGCGGCTTTGGGAGGCTTAGCTGCAGATGGCATTTTAAGCCGGACTTAATAAATTGTTTCCATTAAACTTACCGGCCCACACATACTGGATTAGACCAGTGGAACAAAGGAAGGAGAGAGCGTGCAGACGAAGAAGAGAAAAAAGCACACACACAGCTCCCATCATGCACATCTGACTCCGTTAACATCTCTCTGAGGCCACATGAAAGGTGAAGACGAGGTTACTCTGGTGTTCAGGGAGACAGGCTTTGGACGTGAATGCAAAATCCACTCACTTTAGATCTGCTGCTCGTCAGGGATGTCGGACCAATTTGCTTAATTGACACAGAAGTAAACAAACAAAAAAGATGTATAAACCATTTAGCTTGGCAGTGGATTTAGAGCTTATCCTCTAACTGTTTATATATAAACACATTACCAATGCTGTAGCTTAAGGATTTAGGATCTGCCCATACCCTAGCTTTATTTTCATATGGAGCCCTTTTACTCATATATCAATCTGCTATTGTGGGAAATCAATTCCTTATGGTAGAACCCCGCCTTTTCCCTCTTCTATCCTTTGCCCGCCTCCGCTTTACCTCCTTCCCCCATCGGATCATGGCTTGCTCCCTAAGCTCTCATTATGTGCTACACAGTCCAGGGTCCCCGTGTCGAATCGCTAATCAACCACCCTGTCTGCAGGCCTGCTCTTTCAATAGGTGCTGAGTGGCCTTTGTTCCGCCATTGCTGTTTGCTGCATGTCAATAAAAGAGCTACCGCCTCCTCCTCCTCTTCTGTTACCTGGCCCAGCCAGAGCCAAAGGCCTGCTCCTGTAGTTCGAGCTTCAGGAAAATGAAACTCAGTCTCACCTGCCCGATTCTGAATGCCAGAGAAGGGAGGAAGGATGGTGATTGGAGAGGGAGCGGCAAGGTCAGGGGCAGGGGGGATTGAGGGCAGCCCAGGCATAGTGAAGTAGATGAGAGAGCATGTTTGTATTCGGCTAGGCAGCTCTCCTCTGGCCCGGTCAGTGTAATGTATCACTAACCTCTGTGGCCGGCCCGACTGTTTGCAGCCTCTCACCCATTAAATAATGAATGGAGGTTGACCCTCTGACCAACAAATCAGCTTTTCGCTGCTGTTGAATCAGGATAGAGTGGAGGTAGATGGAGAGCGTGGTTGGCTTGCTGACTGGCTGGCTGGCTGGCTTGCTTGCAGGCAGGCTGGATGACTGGAGGGCAGACATGTTGGAAAAACACAAGGGCTGCAGAGGCTTCACACCGCCAGATTAGCTAGCATTGGAATTGGAAGCAGCCATCACCGCTGTGGAATCTATGCCTGGTGAAACTCGCCTCCAGTACCTGCTGTGATTTGTTTGACAAAGTCCGGGCAGCTTGCAGGACATGCTGTCTTTATCAAGACCAATGTTGCTCTGTCGGCATAGTACTTATGGTTAAGCTCTGGTGTTTTGGGGTTTGGGCACTTGTATGTGACAGTCACACTATGTACAAAAAGGGAGCTGGTGGTTGGTAGTTTTGGATGCATAAAAGAAAACATCCCTCTTGCTTCGAACACCACCTCACTTGTCACTGAGACTAAACAGCAGCTCATGTGCTCATCCTTCTTTAATTTAAGATTTTAGAAATGTACAGACTGGTAACAGACTAGAAAAGACAGACTGGTCAGTGAAAATCTATACAGTTGGAGAAACTGGAGAAAACCAAAGAATATGGCTTGTTTCTTTATTAATTTTTGGGTTATTACAGTTCACAGACATAGGACAGCTTATGAGCTGGGTGATTTGTTTTTGGAGAAAGGGGCTGATATTAATGCTCGCTTTATTGATAGTGCTAATGCTGTTTGTGCAGCCATCCCTGTCGGAGAGATGAAAATAAATAGGGGGAGCTCGGCGGAGATAAGACACGTGTTTAATTATTAATTGAGCCATTACTGACAGAGATTGCCTTTTTTGATTTAAAGCAGGAAGGCCTGCTTCAGGGACAGAAAAAGCAATTACAGAATTCCCAGCTTGCACCACTGCTGCCCATCGTTTCACCATACGCTGCGAGAGAAGAGTGAAAGGAGACAAAACACTCCCACACACACATACACTCACACACACGCTGTTACACTGCAGTGTTCCATGAATTATTTTAATTCTTCTTCAATATTTATAGCGTTTTAAATTACGATTACATCATGATGTATTATTTATGTAGAGTGGCAGGCAGTCAAAGGGACCAAGCCACATTACCCACAATCCCTCTATGGCCCGGCACCTTGAAAAGCTGACTGAGGGGAATTGTTTTGTATGATTCAGGAAGTGATGTCAAACTGCCACAGGCCCTTACAAGCTGCCTGTTTTCAAAGACACTCCTGATTTTCTATGCACAGCAATTAGCTGGCTTGTAAAATCCTTGCTGATATGTCATGCTATCCCTGTGTGCACTCTGTGGCCCCTTTAGAGCACTATTATGTCCATTAGAAAAGTGTCTGCTCTGTGCAGAGAGCCCTCTGTGCATGAAATATTAAGTTAGCCGGTGTGAAGAGTATTGGGTCACTGCTGGTTAAGCTTCAGTCTTGAACAGAAACTCTGTCAGAGAGTCAGTGTATTTGTCTCCTTCTTGTCGATGTTAGCCATTACATGTCAGGGCGCTTGACACCTGTCAGTCAGTCCTATCAGTCCCTGTCATCTGTGTCAGTGAGCCTGTGGGTGGTGATCAGCAATTGTGACAGAAAATGGGAGTCATATTAAAGGCTGCATGATTAGGCTCCATTGTGTGCCTCTGTGTTCATTGACTGAATATGGATTCAGCTTTAGCTGTGGAGAGGGAGCTATTACAGAATCACTAAAGACGATGAGGGAGCTTTAAGACAGGTTGTCAGTGGCAGGGCAGGCATTTTGCCTGCTGCACATTCACTGTACATCTTTAGTTCATAATGCCATGGGTGTGTCACCTCTGAGCTGTGCTTCCCATCTTACTGTCAAGGACAGGTTGGTATATTCAGCGGGCATCACATAGAATGATGCCCCCCCCACTGTGGTCTATTTTACTAACAGCTTAATTATAAACCAAGGTGTTTTGTGTAGAGAGTTTCACCTGTGAGTGAGGAAATCAGAGGCTCCCTGACAAGGAAAAAGCTTTTTGGCAGATAAGCTGCAGCCCCTGCAGTTAACTGACCAACTTCTGAAATCAGGTTGACTGTTAACTCAACAGGGAAGTGCTGTTGGCTTAAATGGATGTAGGCTCCTTGTTTTGTTTTGTTTTTTTTTTGTTGTCTTTTTTTTTTTTTACAGAGGATAAAGGGAAGAATTCAGAAAGGATAACTCTAGAGAGCAGTAGCTCTCATCACATCTTCTGTCTAATCTTAATCCTCCTCCTCCTCCTCCTCCTCCAATGCAGACGCAGCCAGCTGCAGTGTGGAAGGCATTTTCATTGTTTACTTGGGAGAATACATGACCAGCGTCTTATCACTACTGTCAGGCCTGAAATGTAAAGCGTGTCGCCTGTGATCACTTGCAGGTTTTCTTGTTTTTAATCCTTTATACCAAGCTCCAGTCATTGTGCCAGCGAGAGTGGGTTTTTCCCCCGCCCTGCATTTGTTTGAAGATCCCAGTTCCCTGCTATGTGCGTTTTAAGCTCATCTGTGTTCAGCGGTTCAGAGCCAATGTTGTTTGCAGATGAGGCTGTAACGCTCATTGACAAAGCCAGATGGTAGGCGATTGTGGCCAAACACGACGCTTGGATAATGTACAATCGCTGGCAAGGGGACAGTCGTCAGCCTAGATGGATATTACAAACACGCTTGTAATGGATTGGACATTTTGGGAAGCAGTTCACACAGGCTTATAAAGATGGGAAAACCATCGCCAGGAACAGAACGGATGTAAAATGCTTCAGATTCCATGACGGACAAGGACATCCATGCTTTGGAAGAATGTGCCTGAGAAGATTCTGGGGAGAAAGAAGATGAACCCAGGAAACAAGATCCCAAATCAAACAGAAATGTCAGCCTGCCACATAAAGTATTTTCCAAGTATTTGCACATGGGTGGTCCTCTTGTTCTGTTTGTTCAGTATTCCTGGGCTCCATACCTTTCCAGCGGCAGCATATTAGCATCCATGTTTCTGTCAGTGACTTATCAGAGCCACTCTGTCTCGCAGCAGTACCGCAGGTTTGGACTGGTACAGTATGTTTGACATAGAGCTGGGTTTGGAGAGGTTTGCGACAGAGCCTTGCTATTAGCCTTGAACTCGACACATGGTGAAAGCAGTAACCCGACACGCACTGCTGAGAAAGGGCTTGTGTTTGTTCCTGTATTTCACTGGGCGTGAGTGCCATTAATCGTCCCAGTGTTCATTAACAGACAGGCAGTAATTCGCTGAGACACGGGGGCCTGCGTTTTGGCCATTTCAGGCAAGGTTAAAAAAAACAACAACAAAAAAAAAAGTATGCACAGTGTGGTCTCATCCAATATTCAAGCGGTCATCTGTTTGGCTCTTGTTTTTGGCTACCACTGAATTCCCTGCGCGGGGCCCTGGTGGTGGGGCCCCTAATGGCCTCTGACTGACTGTAATACCCCATTCAGCAGAGCATGGGCTCCAACCTCCCTGGCTGTTGGGTTAGTGCTGCTGTGTTGAGGGGTGAGCAGCAGGCCTGGGATTTCACTGCTGTTTGCTCTGGGAAGGAGCGAGAGAAATTACTGCAATGACACATGACCAATGGACCAAGTGTGAACGGAGCACTATAAGCAGTATTGAACCAGGGTTGGACTGATATATGATCTTGCCTGTGTTTTCCTTTTATTAAGATTAGTTTTTACACTTCTGTGTAATGCACATTGAGTGAACATGTATATTTATTATAGCACCTATCTGTTTTATACGCTATCTCTCTAAGGAGCCTGTAATCTAAGATCACAGTCATTCACATTTTAATTATATATTTATTATATATCAGTGCACATTGTTATATGTCTTAGTGAAATCTTTAAATACTTTACTGACACAAGAATGTACCATTTTAACGTAGTGGATAGTATAAACGAAACCTCTATCCAAAACTATCAGCAGTGATATCGACCTTCCACATGTGTTACAGCCCAGCAGTGACCAATTACATCAAAATTGTGGCTTTCTGTGTTTCTAGAAAATCTACACATGGCTGTTGCTGTCACTAATGATACAGATATTGGCTCATCAGCTGTTAAGTACAGAGTGTTGAAGTGCCTTGGTCTCCTTATCAGCTGCAGCGCACTGTATTAGTGTGCTGGGTTTGGCGTAGCGCTGACCTAATCCTGGTAGCAGGTGCTGCTGGAGCCGAGGTAGAGTGGACATGTTTTTCAGGGAGGATGAGCCATCTGGGTCTTGATACTTTATGGTGCTTAAAACACACTCTCAAGTGTGACACTCCCAGCACTTACCTTTTAGCTGCACACAATAATCTAAGCGCTGGCTGCTGAAGGGAGAGGGGAGGCATTCAGGAGAATTTACAGGGTTTGATGCGGTGTGGAGCCTCCGCTTCGACACGGATTCATGAAACAGTCAGACACACTTGGCGGTTTGATTTTGATTCCTCTAACTCTTTCAGTGTTGTTTTGTCATCTGCAGTCTGAAATATGTCGAGCAGAAAGAAAAGTGTGTTTGTTTTGTTTTGTTTCTGTTTTCTGCTTTTGTGCCAGCCTGCCTTGCTCGACACTTTTCGGGGGCCTTGTGTTGTTTTGTTTTGTTTTTTTTTCCTGGTGTAGTCTGTTTCATCTCAGAAGCGATTTGGCTCGTTTCAGAGTCCAATTTCGCTCCTGTTTCACCGTGCACCACCACCCTCCCCCTCACAGACATACTCGCATTCACACATTTCCCCAAACTGACACGCCGCCTTCACACTCCAAACAAATCAATTCTTCACTTGCCGCACTCGGAACGTCACAGTGAAATACAGCAGCTCGTAGCAGCCTTGAAAACTTGCAGGCTGTTGTTAATGTTCCTTGTCCACTACGGCTTGAGGAGGCCAGACCCAGATTCCCCTACCTCCGTGTGTGTGTGAGAGAGAGAGTGTGTGTGCCCAGGGCTTAGAGGAGATGGGGGCAGACGGTGGTGGATTTAGGTTAGCAGCAGACACACAGGTCAGAAACCCGGCCTTGTCTCCATTAGTTTACCTGACACTACTCCCTGCCCTCTGCTCCCACTCCCCTCTCCTCTGCCTTATTAACTAACCCCTCTTTCTCCCCCAGTCTGGGACACTTTATCCTCCTTCCTCTTGTCTTGCTCCCATCTCTCTCTCTCTCTCTCTCTCTAATCAAGAATGATGAATGGGGTGCGAAGAAAGACAGCAAATGTGACCTGATACACCCTCCAATTGTCACTCTTTTCTTGCGGTGGTGGAGAACATGTTGGTTGTGTGAGGTTGGAGAAGGAGAGAGGGGGAGTGATTTTGAGGAGGGTTTTGTGTGTGTTTGTCTTACTAAGCTCTGTATGAAAGCTATTTCAAACATCCCCACCTCGGCCCCCTAAGTGTGTCATCAGCCTTGACATGTAATTCATCACCACCACCACCCCCCAACCCCCACCACCCCCCAAAAAAACTCACACTAGTGAAAAATATATATTTTTAGGCTACTTTCAGATATCATAAGCTCTGAATGCAGCAGAAAAAGGGCTTGTAGCTCTTGTAGCTGCTCTTTTGGCGTGTAGCCATTAGCAGGGGAAATGCCAGCTCTAGTCTAGTCTTCAACAGCTGCTGGGTCTCCATCTGTAAGCCTAATTACCCAGCAGCACCCCAGGAGCAGTTCAGCAGCAGGATCCTCCTATAGAGGAGGCATTGATTACATCAGTGTGTCTATACCGGACAGAGTGTTTCCCTTGAGGCCCGCAGATATGTGAAACTTAAGCTCAACCACTTTAATGCACACTAGGGTGCTATCTTTAGACAAATGGTCCACTAAGATCTTATCCAATTGCATCCACCCTACCCGTGAGGGAAATTTCACATGTACTCTAGATCATTTAGGGATACCACAGTTTGCTGTAAATAATATGTTATTAAATAAAATTTATTTTGAGCAGTCAAACAGAGTGCAGTGTGTCCCTGTGTAGTGAATATTGACAAAATGATTTGTTGAAAGTGACCTTAATTGATTAAAATGAGTGTTTTTTTAAAAATGATGTAAATCAATATTTATGAAACAGATATATGCTAAAATGTTCATGAAATGTATTTTAAGTTGATATCAAGAGAGTTGAATTTGGTACAGTATCTTTGTCGTAGCTGTGGTTGCACATAGATTGGTAACATAGATTTTTAATTTATTTGCTTTTAGAAAATTTGATGTTATCCTAATTCATTTAATTGTTTGGCCCCCATGCGGTAAAATTCCTGTGGCATGCTCTAATTTGCAGTGAAATCTTTTGCATGGCAGAGAGCCCTGAGCTTTGATCAGCACAGTGAAGATCAGTGGCCCTGGCCTGTAATAACAGGATGCCTCAACATGTAAACATGACAAGAGGAAAAAAATGTGGTGACTGATTGATGGTTGGGCTCTCTGGCAGTTGTGGATAAAAAAGATATTTGTTTTTTGCCGTTGCCATCTATAGAATACCATCACTGCCACCAAGCTAGCTCCCTCAGCATTACTGGCTGTCAGAGGGTGTTATTTGACATTATGAAAATGGCTGCTATATTTGCATGAAGCAGGTGAGCTCAGGCAACGTCTTAGTTGGAAATACAGCTTGTGATAGTTGCACCGACCTGTATCTGCAGAACACAGGAAATATGATATGTCTGCAAAGATGTTTGTCCTAACCCCTTTCATGGCTCTAAATTGCAACGGCTACATATGTCAAAACAGTGAATGAGGTATGGCAAACGGTTAGGAGCTGTCAGCTTCCAATTGTTGCTTTGCTTTCTGAGTGGGGAGTGAAAATGGAGATGGAGGAGGAGGAAAAGAAAAACATGCAGGCTCTTTCAGCCCACTGTCATGCCACTTAGGATTTGTTGAAGGATTTCACCCAGCCATTTCCCTTCCATTGAGAAGTAATCAGTACGGCACTGAAAGATAATATTATATCCACTTAGAGGCATGTGGGCTTCATGCATGTTCATACATGAAATGAGGCTGGAAAGCAGTGCCTCTGTTTACATTGCTGAGCACTCACTCCCTCCATTTCTGCTTGGACTTGAAGCTTCCTGGCAAAAGCTCCCTGTCTTTGTGTCTCTTACATCTCATTCCTTCTCCCTCTCTCTTTCTTTCCCTTCCTCCCATTCTTTGTGGATTGCGAGCCAGTTGGTGGGCTAATAGAGGATGCTTTCCTGTGGGGCACCAAAGTGATGCTGTTCAGGCGTTATGCGAGCTTAAGTAAAGCTGACACGCTGCTCAAGAACTACAGCCCACACTGAGCTCCACAGCAGCCCGTGGAGAGACTCTGAAAAGGTCTTAAAGGTATGGGAGACACAGGGAGGCTGCCACTGTCCTCCCACCGCTGTGCTGTGATGTGGGAAGCAGGAGTTAAGTCCTTTATTAGAAGTGGCAGGCGTTGTCTCCAGTCACCTCGATAATTGCAGCACCACGTCCACTGGCGTAATCAATTGAGACAGCTGCCGCTGCGGCGTTCAAGTCCATCAGGCAGGCGTGTCATGCTAATTAATGAAATGATAAGGCTAATGCTTGCAGCATTGCACAAATAACTCCTGAAGGCTCCCCTTCTTTTCAACACAAAATTCATCCGTAAAGTTCAGCTCGCCCCTCCCTCTCCTTGCCTTTTGGCTGTCCGTCCACAGCTGCCTCAGGGTAGGAATGGTCACCAGGGTCGGTGATGGGTCAGTGACAGTGAAAGGGGTCAAATTCCAGACTGGCAGGGTGGGCTGTGTCAGAGGAGAGGAGCCATTAGACTTGAGCTTTTCTGTTGAAAGTTCCAAGATGTCCACCCTTTTATTTGGGAGAGCCCGGTGGCACTGACCTCAGATGACCTGGCTGTGTTCATAAGAAGCTGAGACTGATGGCAGTCCCAGAGCACATGAGCTCTGCTAGAAACAGCTCTGCTGGGAGATGGGCCTTGATGAAGATTGAAGGAAGGACAGGCAAGTGCAAGTGTGGACGCCACTTGCGTCTGCGGCACATTGAAGCCAGGGGTTAATGAAGGTTTAACACTGCTTTTGGAGCAGCACTGAACTGTATGTGACACAGAAGGATTTGGACAATCAGCATTTCGACCTGTTCCTCTCTCTCTCTTTCCGTCTCTTTTCTTTCCGTTTTGAAGAAGCGCCCCACGTCATTCGCCTCCCATCCACAACACTGGCATATGTGCCATGAGAGGTGAATGGCATATGTGTCCTGCACCATATGGCTGGTGTTTGAATTGGGATCCGATATGCGTAGGAAAAACTGATTCATCCCACAGCTTGAGCTGCCAGCTCTCTGAAATGAACATTAGGTTCTCAATTTATGCCTGGGCTTTGACTGGAAACGTGTTACAGCTTAACACCCATCCCCATTCTGCCATCCACTCCTTTTGTCAGCTGCAGTGAAGAGACAGAGAGAAATAATTGAAACGTGCCAGCTGTCCCCACTCTTTAGCTATCTTGGCCAGCTTTCTCCTCGTCCACTCCCCCATTAACATCTCTGAGTGATTTGCAAAAACGTCGCCTTGGCTCCCCTCGTTACCAGCTTGGAGATGCTCGAGGCAGATTAAATAGTGTGAGGGAAAGCAAGCCATTGCAAATTTCTCCTATGATTTTATTATTAGCACAATGATTCAACACTGCTCAGCCTTCTGTTCCTCTCATAGAAAATCATTTTGCTGAAATCACCCCACCTTTTTTTTATGACTGAATACCTCACGGCAATGAAGTGTTGATTGTCAAGACTGCGGTTTCCTGCCTTCTGCCAGTATCTGTTATAGCCATCTTCCACAGTCACTCACTCGTGAGCTAAGCTTTGGCTCCGTGCAGATTGCTTGTCTAGAGAGGTACAAAAACCAAATCATTGTGAGCTCAACCGCCAAGAGCAGCTGAATATTCTGTCAACCAGAGCCAGCGGGAGATGGATCAAGGCAGCGTGCATTCTCACATACCTTCTGCATCCTCCAACGTCTCTCAGCAGATATGCCGCTTTATTTAAATATCTGTCTGTTCATGTCCTTATTTTATCAGTGCCCTGACTGTTTATGCCTTGGCAAAGCCACGAAGGGAGCGAACCACAGTGTTTGCCTAGTAAATGAGAACACCCAGTGGCCTTAAGCTTCTCTTACCTCCTGCCCCCCCTTGTCACAGTGAGCATTTGCATACCCTCATATCTGATCTGAAAAGGCTTTTTGCATACAGGTTCTGTCTCCCCGGCTGTTGTATATACTGTTATCATATCAGCACAGAGCAGGTAATTTATGTAACACACTTATTTGCATTCACGGCATTAGTTTGCTGAGGGTTTGAGTTGGAGGCTGAATGAGAACATTCTCGAGGGCCCTCGTCTCATTCATGAGGTCATTGAGTCCATTTGCAGGTAACCAGGTGTGTGTTTAAAATAAAGTGGTTTAAAAAAAGCTTCAAAGTGAAGGTGTTTTAAGGGCTACAGTCAAAGCATTTCAGAGCCAGTGTGCATTGCTGTCCTCTGGGGCCTCCGCATAGAGTTCTTGACATGGCATGTGTCAATAGGATGTCCTTTAGAGGGATATCCTGCTCACAGCAAGGGGCCGCGCTATCCGTCACTGAGGAGTCTTGGATGACGACAACCAGCCCCTCTTAGTCCAGCTCAGGCCAAGTCATTCCAGACTGGCCCAAGCCATTCCAAGCTGGGCCATCTGGCTGCGTAAAGGCCACATCGGACCAGGCCGGTGCCAGCTCTCCAGATGTTCCGCGGGGACAAATAGGGTCACAAGTGAAGGATATTGGAGGCAGGAGCAGCTGTGCAGCGACATGGTGTTCACCCCAGACTCCCCGCTGGGCACATCAGTCATGACCAGCAAATCCCAGCGGCTTGTTGTCCGTCTGCTACCGTACTCCCTTTGTCCCCCCTCTGTCCACCCCTCCAACCCGCGACCCTGTATCACTGCGAACCCAGGCACGTGCGCACAGGGCAACGCCCAATTCCCCAGAGTAAGCAGGGCCACAGGAACAACTATAAAAAGATCAATACTGGGATGAGATGTCATCTGGTGAGCAGACCTGCCAACACCCCCCTGGGGAATGTCCCTTTTCCCCCTGGTGCACCAACCCAGCTAACGGGGGAGGTGTGTGTGTGGGGGGAGAAGAGGGGTGCTACCCCCCACCACCAGGCTGCCCTCCAACCTGCCTGACTCACTCACACCATCTGCTCAGGTTTGTGGGGCAGAGCTTCAGGACAGCACATTTTTTGTGCAGACACTCCTATGGCATTTGTTTCACATGACTGCCTGTGGCTTGCCTACTGTTTTCCTCAGTATGTGATTGCAGGGAAAGCGTGTTCCATGTCCCGAGGAAAAGAAGAACAAAACGATGCAGAATTTGGCATTTTGCTGAAATGCTTGAAACTCCAGTTGACAGTAGTGCGGTTTTGCGGCAAGGAGACAGTGTTTGTTGGGAAAACAGCAGTGATTTTACTACATATAGCCCTTAGGTGACATGTGTCAGAGAGGCATTTCCGTCATCTTGTTATCACTGCATGTTAGCTTCTGCTCAAAATGGCTGCTGCAGAAACGCAGAGAAAAATGGTGAAAAGTCATCTCTTAGGTAAGGCAAACAGTGTTTTCTACCATCACTTGTTCACTGCCCTTGATGGCCTGTTTGCTGCTAAAAATGCTGGAGCACCTGCAGTTCAAAGGGCTATCACACAATAACTCTAATCACACTTATGTAATCATCCTACATCCTGAGCACATCATGTCATGTTGCCATCAGTTCTGAATCAGAGTAATCGAAATTATATGCTTTTTTTTTCTTTCTCCAACTAAGTTGTTCTGATTTTCAAACCTTCACTGAAATGAAGATGTCTAGGCTATAGTGTGTGTGCCAGTGTGTGTCTGTGTGTCTGTGTGTGTGTAATATGCCCACGCTTAAAACTTTTTTTGTGTGTCTGCCTTCTGTGTTGTGCATTGGTGCATGTGTGTGTCTGAGCGCAAAGTGTCTCCGCTTGCAGAGTGATTTTAATGAGGGATGGGTTGGTCTGAGCTGATACCTCCCTGCCTCCATTACAGCCCATTAGAATCATCATTAAGATAACCCGGCGCTTCGCTGTGGCCCTGGCTTCCCAGCATTAGTATTAGAAACCCCTCTCTATCTCCTAGTGGTCGTAGTGAGACTTCTTTCAGTATCACTCGCCTCGCATTGTGTCTGGAAGAACAGGTTGCCACGGCAACATCACCCAACGGCGACATTTCGATGGTGGATATTTGCTTCTTTCCCTGTTTGTCTGTCTGTGCCTGTCTCTCCGTCTTTGCCTTTAGTATTCTTCTGTTTCTCCTTCGGTTGGAACGAGAGGCTGACAGTTTAATCCAAATCCCAGACCCCTATAAATCGGGAGGTCTATATATGCCTGGACCCCGGAATTCATTAGAAAATCGTGACACCTTAGCCAGCCCCAGTTCCCCTATAAAACGCAAGGAGCGAGGGAGGGGGAGCTCAACAAATAAAAAAATAAAAGCTCTGCCCTGCCTTTTTATTGGTCTTTTTATGGGTGTTAGGATCCTTGAAAGATTAAGCAGGCTGTTAATAGGGACTGGATATTCCATTAGTGGGCTGCATGTTGAGTTCTCACTGGCTTGACAGCAGCTCCCGGCTCTTCTCATTTTTTGTTACCGTCGAGAGTGCCCGTGGAGCTTTTTTAATTGAGGCGCTAGTAAGCCTTCTGACTGAAGTACTGCCGCATCTTAGCCGTAGATTAGAGCCGCTTAGAGAGCCTCATCTCCACCAGGCTGTTTTCCCTCTTCCTCTGTCTCTATCTCTCTCTATCCGTGTGTGAACACTTTCTCTCTCTGATTCTTTCTATGCATGTGATGTGCTTAAAACGAATTCCACCACTACTGGCTTTAATGAGTTCAGAAGCTGCAGTAGTATTTTAGCTATTGTAGTTGTAACGCTACAATCTCCTCAAACTTAATTTCTTTGTGCCCCATTTTACTTTTCTTTTAACTCTGAGAGAAGAGGGAGATCGCCAAATGTCTTCTCTTTTTCATTAAGATTCATAAGTGCTTTGAGTTTCTTTGTATGTGAAAGGTGTCGAGATGCTGCATTTTCTGCCACTTCCATTTTCCAGCTACAACAGCATATAATTACAGTCATTAAATTGCAACAGCCTAAGTATGAAAAGTCGTTGTTCAGTGGAATGCTGATTATAAAAGCTTCTTGTCTGTTGAAAGGACCCCTGATGAATAGTAAAGACAAAGTGGTGCAGTTCAGAGTGCTTTGCTGTGGTTTCCCAAATCCCCTGAAAGATCAGGATGGGGGGATAGAAAGGCGCAGTGGCGGAGAGGCCAAGATAAGGGGCCACGATCTCCCTTCACAGCACAATTGAAACATAATTATTTCATGCCAGATTGTGTGCTCAGCAAAGCCCTGAATAGGGGCCGACATTTAACTTTAATTAGCTGTGATTTATTCATACTGACTGGATTGCGGGAAGAAATTGGATCATCTGATTATAGTCGAGCATGAAAATGACCTGATTAAACACTTAATGGAACCTAGGGAGAGGGAAACAAGAGGAACCTTGGGCAGAAGACATTGGGACAACATTAAAGGAGGAAAGGGAGCCATGTTTTACTTATCACAGATCGTTTTTGCTCCTCTGGATGAACACAGTAGCAAACAGCTATTCCTGCATGGTTATTATCTGATTTAGGCATCAGGTGGTTTTCAAATCTGGACAGAAAATGGCTTGACATCTGAAATGCATCATTTATCTCGTCAGATGAGCCTTTTCAGATAAAGCTTTACAAGTTGTCGTCTTACATTTCGCTGTTTCTTTTCTTCTCAGGTGTGCCAACGAATGAGAGTCCCGAGTCCAAGACTTGTAGCTCAGCCAAAGTATCAGGGCTTCAGCGCAGCCAGGAGCAGAGCAACAGTGAGGTGCCCTTCACACCTCCCGTGCCCAGCCCCACCCCGGCCTCGGCGCCCACGGGCTCCCCCGCCCCGGCTGCAGCGGCGGCCCCCCCTGAGCCCCCTAGGTCGCGCCTCCCCACCCCGCCTCCTCTCAGTGTCAAGAAGGAGCAGCAACCTCCGCCCCCTGTCCCTACCCCTCCCCCTCTCAGGTCACCACGCCACCCCCAGGCCCACCCACCTCACCCACTCTCGCACCAGGAGCCCCGCATTCTCCCGCCCCCGCAGCACCACGCACGGCCAGTAACCAGCCACCAAGTGCATCACCAGCTGTACAACAGCCTCCACGAAATCAGGTAGGTTTGTTTACAGGTGCAGAAGTTGAGTCGTATGAGCAGAATTTCTGTGTCCAGAGAGGTGTTCGCCTCCTGTACTTGATCACTGGGTTGCACTACTGTGTTCCTTTAATGTGTGTTAATGTGTCTGTAAAATAAACTGTGGCAGTTTCCTAATGAATATAATATACTCCAGTGCAACAAGGTACTGAACAATTCTGTACACTACACAATATTGGCTATTTTCTCACGGACATTGATTTTCCAGCTTCACAAACCTGCAACAACTAGCTGTCAGATTTATTGTTTCTCATTGAGCAACGCTCTGGTACATATAGCACATTCAACACTGAGGTTTCACCTCATCTCATCAGAGCCTGCCCATGCCTAAGAAGTTTTATGGGAATGTGTTGTCAAAGCAAATGTCAAACATCTTTTTAATGCTGAACAAACACTAAGCCAGAAACAAAGCAAGTGAACACCTATACACAAATGATGAACACAAAAGTATCACATATAAAGATTACATCATGCTGCTGCATTCTGACTGAACACTGTGCTTTTAATTAATTATTAATTATAATACAGTTTTTCTTTGTTTCTCATTAAATCTTCAGCCACAGCAGCAGTCCAGTGGGTCTCCCCAAACAGCACTTGCCCCTATCCCCTCATCATCACCTCAGTGGGCTCCCATCCTCGGCCCCTCCCTTGCCTCTGTCCATAGCTAATCTCTCTACCTCGCACTATTCCTCCCTACGGAGCCCGGCCCATCGCCATCCGGCCATGTTTGCAACCCCAGCCACACTGCCGCCACCACCGACCTTACCGACCAACAGTTTAGTGGTGCCTGGGCACCCTGCCGGCACCCCCTACCCAGGTAAAGCCGCGCACCTCACATGCTAGATGATAGCTTCAGTGCAGTCATAAACCTCAATAATACATGGCAGCTTTAAAAGAACATCCTGTACATTTAATTAGATAATTAGTTAACACATTATTGAAAAATATCAAAGCTGCAGACTGTGCTAGTATACAGTATATTGTTCTAATTTATGACATGTCATTATCAGACGTTTCCTCATGAAAAATACTTTTTTAATAACGTCTAAGGCTTTTTCATGTCACATTTAGCTGCATCTTTGAATACTGAAGTGTATTAGTATACATATGCAACACAGGCTGTATTAGAGTTTCTACAGTGTTGTGGCTAGTGTATATTCTAGCATGTGTTTCATGTTCAGTTTTATTAGACTTGGCTGCACAGCTCTACTTTACTCATGTTACAATTACAATTTAAGGAAATAAATATTCAAATGCTTAGAATACTACAGTTACAATGCATACTAAGTGGAAAACTCGTTATCAGCTTTTACTAATAATGCACTTTTCTAATATTTATACTGTACCATAAAGTATGTATTATGTTGACACTATTCAAGTGTTGATATATGATTTCCTGATCTGGTAAGTGCTCATTTGTTACATTTTGTAATTATTTATTCTGTGAGATGGCACACATTAATACAGTATATTCATCAGTGTATTTTTGATCTTTTTATTAATTGCTAAAGTACTCAATGTAGGCTTATTTTCTAATTAACCAGTTTTATACATGGAATAGAAAAAGCTGATTTACACAGGTATATATTGTGATGAAAAGATTGCCTCCGATATTCTATCAGTCTATCAATCTAGAAAGCACTGTATGTCCCACAATAAGTCTTTTTGGCTATAAATATGAAGAATGCTGCTTGGTTAGTGTAGCAGCCAAAGATATTTTGAATAACTTCACAGGTGGTCTGTCTCTCAAGCAGATCACGTTTACGCACAACAGAATGGAAACTAATCAGATTTAAGTGTAAATAGCAATAGTGTTCAGCTACATCCTGTAATGTTAGGTCTGATTTTCGCTGGTGGAGAACATCATGCATCAATTTTTAAAATTGACTGCATTTATAGTAGCTTGGAAATCTTAAAAGGGAGCTGAGGTCACAGTAGGAGAGCTTGGATGCGTCACTGGAAAATGTCAGCTAACAACTGGACAGTCATCACAGCTGGAGACATCTTGAGCATACTGAAAGCAGCACTTTAACACATCACGTGTTGAAAAATGGTACACTCAGTCAGCAATCTGATGCAAGCTCAACCTCCAAAATTATGTTTTCTTCTGCCAACAATATGTTATTTGTAACGATTTGATAATATATAACGATTTCATCAAAACAAGCAATTTCTTGCTGCAAAAGAAGGAAACAAATGTCTCCAGCAATGATGGGTGTTTCCCAAATATGTAATAAATATGCCAGTTGTGCATTGACTTTCTAATAGAGGGCAAGAGTGTGTGTGTTTTCTGCTGGGATGACTCTTGGTTCTCTCTTGTCTTTAGATACCAGTCTGTTGATATCATTCAACCAACCAATCATGTATTGCCAGCCTCATTCGGGGATTCTGATTGGCACATTGTCACAGGCAACTCTCTTACCACCACCAATGAGTCCCCACGTAGAAAACCCTCACAGCATGAGCTGGAGAAACAGAGAATGCCAGGTGACTATTTTCTTTCTACTCTTCTACCCTTGTTGTGAAGACTGACTTGGGCGCCCGTGCCTTTTTTTTCTTGTGTCCCCCCCCCTTCCCTCTTTCCACCCCCTTTTTTTTCTTTTTCTTTTTTTTTGTTTTGTTGTTTTTTTTTGGTTTTGGTTTTCCTCGCTCTCCTTTCTTGCAGAGCATGACCTCCTGAGGCAGGAGCTGAACAACCGCTTCCTGGTTCAGAGTTCAGAGCGGGGCCGGGGGCCGTCCGCCTCGCCGCTGGCCCCCGTGTCACTCCTGAGGGCTGAGTTTCACCAACATCAGCACATGCACCAGCACCAACACACCCACCAGCACACCTTCACGCCCTTCCCCGCCAGTCTGCCCCCGGCCGCCATCCTCACCCCGCCCACCGCACCCCCCATGGTGCGTACCCAAGCCAGAAATGTGAGGATAAGTAAAAAACAGCTCCCGTAACTTCCCACCCACCCACCTGTCACCCCCCCAATCTCCTCTTCAATCAGTTCCTCCTTTTTTTTTTCCTTACCCCAGAATTTGATTGAGATGATGCCCTGTAGCTGTAGGAACCCCTCCCTGCAAAAAATATGACACTGATTCAGTTTGAATTGTGCTCTTTGATTTCTGCATACTGTCCTGCTGAAGTCGGAGAGCCTGTGAGAAGCTGGGAGCATCAAATCTGTTCCACTGTAATAAAGACAAATGCTGGGCAGATATGGCCCACTGGCTGCCACCTCCCTTTACATGCACCAACACACACACTAGCACATTTACTAGGCTGTGCTAGTTTCTGCTCAGATTTGTTAAACCAGACCGAGCACATGCATACTCATGCTTTGCAACATGGATAGTGGAATTCCTTACATTTCACGATATGCATCACTTTTCATAGAGACCGTTTACTGTCTTGTGGCAGGTCAACCGAACAGGCCAACAATACCATGTTTCATTTAAATTATTCACCTTCATCTTAACTTTGACATAAATTTAGTTGTGTTCACTGAGGATAAAAAGTAGAAATGCCTGAAGGCAGGGGCTTCAATTGTTTGCACATGGATGTGTTTTAATGGTTCTGAATGTTTTCATTTGCCTGTTCACAAAGAACAAAGGCGCCATCAGACAAGTGTGTGTGTGTGTGCGTGTGTGTGTGGACGAGCTCAATAGCAACCATACTTGCCAATGACAAATTCAAAGCCTTGCAGTCGGTCAAATGACTTCATTGCAGATGAAGGGGGGATGACATCACTGCAAAACTGTTTTGATAATATTTGTAATTGCTTCCGCGCTTTTACTGCCATCAAGTCTGGGAGGAAGGGGGGGTCAAACACTGGCAGCTCTCAGATTAGCACAAAGGAAAAAAGGTTATGACTATTCATCCATCATTTCAAATGCACAGCAATCTCTGACAGTCGATTCAGGCATTTGTAGCTTTTTGGAATTAGTCTAATAGATCTAATCCATCATGTCGTGACCTCTGATTAAGAGCCTGTGGTCCCATTAAGGCTCCACTCCAAGATTATCCCCATCCTGTACATTAGAAATCAAAGCTCTGGTATTTATGGCACGGTCTCAGATAAGAACAGAGGCCGTTTAGACGGCTCTTCAGCCAACACACATGCTGTTATCTGGTCTGCTGCTCATTCCTGACATGGTAGGAATTATATACAGTACACAGTCCTCCCTTTGAAGATGAAAGAAGTGATTTTCCTCATCTCGCTAATGCCAGCATTATGCAGCTCACGGTGTACATACCCCCTCATCGTTTGTTGTGTTGTTGGGATTGGATTTGAGACGGCGATTAATGTCTTCTACTGTTTTTTTTTTTCGTTTAATTGAAAAATGTGTTGTTACTTAACTTATGCCTTTTCCTCCCCTCTCCCTCCCCTCAGTAACAATGCTGTTTTTCTTCCTTTTAGTTCTTTGCTTAGAGAGGCAGGACTAATGATGATGTTGTGGTTGTTTTTACTGTATTGTCATGAAAAGGCAAACCAAGTATGGCCCAGCTGTGCACCCCCCCCACCCCACCCCCATCTCTTTCTCTCTCTCTCTCTCTCTCTCTCTCTCTCTCTGTCTGTCTTTCATTTTCTCCTGTTCACTAGACGCCCCATGTCATTTCAACTATGTAACAGTCCTTGGCTAATGGCTGTAATTAATGAAATTATGAAGCCTCTATTTTTGTTTATTGTTCAACGCCCTCAAGCAGCTGGCTTGCCAAATGGCAGCCCTGAGTGTCTTTCCTACCCCGCCCCTTTGCCCCTGCCTTGTCTTTGGACAACAAATATCCTTAATTGTTATAAGATGACATATTAAGCTTTAATTAGCCAAAGCTGTTTACTATAAAACTCTGACAGGCACCATAAATTACAAGGGCAAGTTTTTGTTTTTTCTTCTTCTTTTTTTTTTTTTTACAAGGCCATAAAGCGGCCAAAATCTTTCTCCCAGTGTCAGACATTAAACAGCCTTCAGAAATGCAGAGGAGCTGTTTAATGAGCTCGGAAGCTGGCCCGGCGTTTCCTCTCAGTAGGCTGTCTGTCTTTGATTTGGGCCCATTATCGCCCACAAACAAGGCCGCCAACACCATTGCTGCTGCTGCAGCCATTTTGTGTGCAGATGTGAATGGCGCTGCTTCATCAGAGGGGCCCCCTGACCCAAACCCTGCAACTCCACCAGCGGCTTAGCCAACCCTGCAGCTGCTCCCCCCTCAACCACCCGTGTCGCTGCACACGCACACACAGAAACACTGATTCATACCCACTCATTTCCCTGTTTTATGTAAACCCAAAACGTCTGCGCCTGCCAAGAGAGCTTTGTGAAAACACTCGCAAAAAGTACCTGCAAATGGTTTGTGTATTTGCGGAATCAAAATAAGTTACTGTCACTTGTAATTAGCCTGTTTCAAAATAGAGAGCCAGTACTGGCTCGCGAACAGACATACAAAGTCCTCATTCATACATGGCGGAAACATTCTCCGGTCTCTCTCCCTCCCTTAGCTGCTTCTCGGCTTACTGACTAGATTCCCATGTGTTCAGGACATGATCAGAAATATGTTTTCACACAATGACATAGTTTTTATATGGTAAATTCCAACTTAGATTATCCTGGTAGGCATAAGCTCAGCCACAGAAAAGGTTTCCTCGAATCAATTCAGCGTGTCAAGGTTGTATCAGTTTCATGCTGAGATTTCCTGAATTAGTTCTTAACCATTGCAAATATCATCTACGCGATTCAGTTCCAATCATAAAAGATACACAAGAGGCTCTGTATATTCTTTCCAAGATTTTATGCACAGAGAATTGAGCCTGATTTTTTTTTTTTATTAAATCTCTTTTTGTCTGGTTTTCTAACACCCAAAACAAGCTATATGTCTCCACATATCCCACACATCTATAACATCAGGGCTCCTTGTAAAAAAAAAAAAAAGAAAGAAAAGAAAACCATAGCAGTCAAAAGCAATTAGACTCACATTTCTACAAATTTTCCAGTGAATAGAAACAACTGGTCTGGTTTTAAAATGGTCTGATTTCCTAGCTGGGCCTCCACGCCCAACGTCTGTATGCTCAATTGGAAAATCATGCAGGCTGTCTTCATCTTGGCAGTCTACTAAAGCGGTCGTATTGTTAGTAATTTAACTGCCTATCTGACCATGCAGTTTAAGTAAACCCATGACCGGTGCAAGCCAGCTGCTTTACTCGAGGACTTATTATTCTGGATACAAACCCTGCTTATTACCACTTACAGATGTTGATCATGTGTTTTGTTTTTGTGATGTAAAATAATGAGACATTATTATTAAAAAAGAGTTTTTGCATGAAGGATTTTGTTAAAGTATATCATTTATGGACTTATGTTTCCTAATTCTTTTCTCTCTTATCTCTTCCAGTTCGACAAATACACCCCCAAACTGGACAATCCATTCATAAGACATTCAAACGTGAGTTTCTTTTTGTCGTTCTAATTTAAATTAGTTATTTGCATTTGGCAAATCAAATATTTGACATATTTGAATGTTGCCATGAGAGCATTTATTGTGGCTGTGAGTTTGTGTGTGCATATGCTTGAGTCCTGTACGTATCTCTGTATGATTGTGTTTTGTGTCTTTTTGTGTCTCCCATCCTACTCTTTTCTCCCCCAGTTCTTCCCCTCCTATCCCCCCACCATGCCAGGCATGCCCCCGCTGCTCCCACACTCAGGACCCTTCAGCTCGCTGCAAGGAGCCTTCCAGCCTAAGGTCAGCCCCACATCCCTACCCTCAAACCACGATCTGCAAAAACAGGCAGAGAATATAAGAACGCGTGGGCACAAAAGAAATCACAGAAGCTTGTACACATTTGAAAGAAAAACTCACAAATAAGGCACAAAAGGCAAATCCAAATTTTAAAATGAGAAACATTTTAAAATTCCAACATCCATTTTGTCAACGTCAAAAACAGCTACACACATTCACCTCCGGAAATGAATGAAAGGAATAATGAATATGCACTGCTTGGTTGGGATGTGAAAAACTTCATGTTCGAGTATGCACTATACATGTATCACTGAATAGATATCTTACCAAAGAATTAACAAGTACATTGAATATTTCACCTCCCAGAATACCTACATCTGTGTCTTTGGGGTGAGAAAAGCAGCTGGGTACGCTAAAGATTTGAAACAGGATGCTAGTAATCCTCACACCATCTCATCCATAAGTTCATCAATAATACTGTGTCAGACTTGCATGAACCTGAAGCCGGGTCAGAACTGTGGGCTGACCTGAGTGTAGATAAGAAATGTCTGTCTGCTTAAGACAGCAATGGAAAGAATATGCAGGAGCAGTGGGGATGCGGGGGCTGCGAAGGGGGGTAGGAGGGTGTGAGTCTGTCTGGCAGATGCCCAGCGGCTGTGACCCGGTGTAAGCCACCAATCAAAGCTGGCCTAAATCCGCTGGCCCTTTTCCCAGGGGGCTCTGTCATGGAGTGGCCCTTTTGTCGAAGGCCCCTCCAGATGGTTCAAGGAACAGTCTTTGCGCCCAAAGCCCCTGCTAAGTATTCTTGGCGAGAAGTTGGGGTGGAGGAGGGCGCGAGATGTGTGTGTTTGTGAGGGGCTGGTGACCCAGGTCACCCTGCGGGATCTTCCTATCCCTGATGTAGGGATGGATTTATAAGGCTGATCTAGACACTTGTCTGCCAAAGACTTGCGGAGAAGAGGAGAAGACCCTGCAGCATCATTGCAGTTTTATCTATTGACGTCAGCCGTACAGCAGCAGTCATTGAGGATTAGTCAGATATGGTACTGCTGAAGGAAGATATCAGGTTAAAGTGCTCTTAGCATGACTAGTTTGAGAGTCTTCTGTTGGTTTCTTACATGTTTACATGTCACAAACATCATCACTGAGTTATACGACTGCATAGCTATGTTGTATGTGAGGACACTGAGATAGTGAGAAAACCTGGATAAAAATAGTTAAACTCCTGCATTCTCGAAAGTAAAAAATACAGTTAAAACTAAACCAAGGATACTCTTAAAGTGCTTCTTGAATGTGGTTTTTCGAATCATTAGAGATCAAAATACCTCCTAATGTTGTGTGTATGCTGTAGCATACAGTGTGCAACAGACCCTGCGTCTTTCTTTGATCTATAAATCTTTAACTTCTGTAGATCTGGTTGGTCATCATGTTTTTTCTTTTGTTTCTCCCTTTCTCTGCCAGGCATCTAATCCCATCGACGTAGCAGCACGTCCTGGAGCAGTACCTCACACACTCCTACAGAAGGATCCACGGGTAAGCACCAGGCTGAAAGTCTGCTCTTGCTCTGTTCCTTCTGGTGAAAGCCACACACGTGCCATGCACACAGTATGTGTCTCAGAGAGATGTGAATGCACCTATTTGCATTGATATCATCTGTCTATTCAAAGAGGCCTAAAAGTAAGGACATGCACCTTTTAGGATCCAAAGTCCCACTGTGAATGTTGGCAGTTTTGATCTCTGCACATTTTGGCTTCTTATCTTCGTTGTTGTTAATAATGGTCGTCCGTTTGTCCATACAGATAACAGATCCCTTCAGGACGTCTGTCAGGGTGAGTGGTTGCCTTGTTCATCTTTTGTGAAATGTTTCATCTCTCTGGCCAGGCCACAAAGTCTAAAACTGCTGATTCTTCAACTATTTCTGAACACGGACATGCAGGGTTTTGGCTGCATTTAAGCATAGCTTTGAGGTCTCTATTGGGCTAAAGTAAGGGTTAGATTTTCTTAATCTGTTGCCTGGTTGAAAATTCTGATGAGTTCCCACTTTGTAGTTTGGCCAGAAAATTTCATTGCCAGAATCCATTTTTAGCTCCCTATATCTAAGCCAGCAGGCTAACCTCAGTTTCTCTCTAAATTTTTAGAAACCTGGCAAGTGGTGTGCAGTGCATGTCCAGATCGCATGGCAGATCTACCACCACCAGCAGAAAATGAAGGTGCGTGAGATGGATAATGATGTCTTGCAAGAATCTTGTCATGTAAATCCAGTAACAGTATATTGGTAAAGGAATAATGACCCAAATACCATACCTACTGAGTACACAGTAGGGATGATTATGTCAGATAGCTGGACTTGTACCTGTAAAATCATCTATAATAGTTTTTACTGGATTCAGAAAGACCCATGTGGGTGGGAAAAGGCAGATCACAAAAGAGATTCAGAAGGCTGTGAAAAGTAAAATAGAAATGGTGTCTCCCCATCTTAAGCGTTCTCTAAGACTTCAGTACGAAGGTTACACATCTTAAGCATGCTTCACTCCAACTGAAAATAAAGGGCAAGTAGATGATAAATCTTCACATTAATGGCACTAATAGTAGATTAAGTTATTTTTGTATTGAACAACATAAACTGAACACAAAAACTGCTTTTTGGGAAATACTCCTCTCACTGACAGAGGTTGGTGTGGCCTCGCCATGGAGATCCTCTGCTAATGCCACTGGCCCAGTGGTGTCAGTCCTTCTTGGGCCCTTAACGCCCGTTACCAAGGATTTAGTGTCCCTAATCAGCTTACTTATATTTGTTGTAACACAGTTGGCGAGAATTGGAGACATGGAGCCATTGTTGATATATCTGTCCTCCTCTGATCTCTCACCCAGTGTAGCCGAGGACAAATCCCCCTCTCTGAGTTCTTCAAAATGTTTGGTTCTGTTGTCCACCGACCTAATTTACTTTGTTTGTCTCCCTCTGTCTCCCTCATCTATAGCAAATGCAGCTGGATCCTCACAAACTAGACATGAATGGGAAGCTGGACCTGTTTAGTCGGCCCCCAGCTCCAGGAGTCTTTCCTGGGTTCCCGTACCCCCATGACCTGGCACGACCCCTCTTCTCTTCCACAGGTCAGTAGGGTCTCCCAGTATCCAATGCAGGGTGATGAACTGCACCTTCCACGACAAATCATTCCAAACACACAAATTATCCCATTCTCAAAGCCTTGCAATGCCATTTTTGTCTTTATGCAAATGAGCATTTATAGCCGCATGTCGAAATTGTTCCTCCACCACTGTAATGAAATGGCATGTTTTTTTCCCCTCTCCTCTCATGTAATGTTCACTTAATTATAGTGCTTTTGTAGCAAATGTTTTGCCAGTAAAGGGAGTCAGATATGGCTATGAATATGGATGACTCTCGGTTAGGTAATTGACTGATTTGCCCTGCGTTGGAGGGCAACAGAGAGGCAAGCGGCCTTTGACTGGTAATTATGCAGTGGTGTGTCAGAGGCACTCCTGTAATTGGTTCTTTCATTAACAATTCATGGAATATGGGTGATGGTAACAGTGTTTTGTGAAAGAGGCCAGCTTGTTGCACAGTCAGGAAGTGACCTCAATAAGCAACTATAGACTCACACAGAAATGCAGCAGCTGAAATAAAAGCAAAATATCAATTGCTAATTTGCTCAGTGGCATTACTCAGCCGTCTCTAAACTGCTGCACTGTAGCTCACATGTGTATTCAACATGTTTGTGAAGCCATTACAGAAAAATATGATATGATTTACTCACAGTTACATTTGTAGTTTCGGTTAATCACAGAATTGTAATGCTTTTTGATGGAGCATTTTTTTTTGTTTGTCCCTGCATGACTAGTTAGAGGACCTATAACGACATAATGATAATAATGCCGTGATATCCTCTCTTCTCTGATAGGCTCAGGCCACCCAGCTCCCTCCCCGTATGGCCCTGCCCCCCACCCCAGCGGTTTCCTGCCTCCTAGCCATTTGGCAGGTAAGTGTAAGTAAACCCATGTTCAATTTTTTTAATACATTTATCTCCCCGTTATCTGTCAGTCCCTCTCTCACTCACTCTCTCTCTTTTGCACTCACTTTTTAACACATTAAAAACCACCCAAGTTTAATCTGCAGCCTAAAAATCTCTACATTCTGCTTCCGTGATAATAATTCTAATTATATGGAGTCCTGTTGGTCATTGTAGTCAGTTGGTTGCAGCACTTCTTGAAAAGAACGTGAAGCTCATGGTAATGAAGTGTGTCGCCATCTAATAATCAGACATTATGATTCAAAACACAGTCTTAAATAACTCTGTCTGGGGTTATTAAAAAGTTGCATCTGGTATTCATTTCTTTGGACAAACTATACAGGACAGAGGAGTAATTGAGGGTTGTTCGATTTATTTGTTGATTTATTTGTGCGTTGCTTATGTTTTATCCAATCATTTATTTTCCTCCGTTCTATTTGAGACACTGTTTGGGTTCAAGTTGATTTCATGGAATAAGCCCTTGAGTCAATCCGTTTTGTGCTTATGAACACATGGTGCACTGAGGAGGAAGATTTAGCGAACAAAATTTTCCTGTCCGGGGAATTCATGTGTGAGGCAGAGGAGATTTCTCAATTGTTTGTCTTTTCTGATATATTAACAAGCCCCAGAGCTGAAAATCCTCAAACCCTAATCTGTTGATAAGTTCTGCATTTCCTGATGGATTTTTGCTGAATTAAAATGGGACTGAAAATTGTCATCTGATGAATGTTGTTCACTGACTTCTCGGGGTAAATATTTGTATTACTCCTATAAATTTGGAGGCTCTAGTACGCGTCAGTGGAGCCCATCAGACACCGATTCTCTAGTTAAATCATTGCAGTCCGTCTAGCCTAATTTTTACAGCGTCTAAGTCCCCCCTCCCACCACCACCACCACCACCGCCACCACCACCACAGTCTATTTTCAGCTCAGCTCCAACAACTCAAAACCAATTTCCCCATCACACAGCGTTGTTCCACCAGCCCAGCAGGGTCAGAGACACTCCACTCCAGTTAGTGGCAGTGAATCCAGCATCCAGGCGACCTGGCTACTGCAGGATTACCAGACAGAGAGCTAGGGTGGCAGCGCTAAAAAAACCACAGCTCGCTTGTAAGAGAAAAGCCGAGTGGAACGGGTTGGTGTTGGGGTGAGCACCGCTAGCCAGCCCCCCCTTTTGCTAATCCCTGTTTGGCATTTTACAGATCCTTTCAGTCGCTCCAGTTCCTTTGGCGGCCTCGGCAACCTTTCAAGCAGTGCCTTCGGAGGATTAGGCAACCCCTCGCTTGGTAAGCGCTGGCCCCCTCTCCTCCTCCACCGCTCCCCCCTTCAATCTGGCCCCTATGGCCAGTAACAGAACAGAGCAGGGCAGCGTTAGACCACAGGGAGAGCCAGGAGGGGAGGAAAAAAAATCAAGACACTTAGCTCTAGTTTCTGTGTCAAAACAGCCCTAGCCCAGGGAGGCCCAACCAGGCAGCACAACACACCACAGCAAACCTCCTCCCTGCCTCCACTTCATCCACCAACCATGTCCCCAACAGCCTGGCTTTAATCTGGCTGCACTGCTGCCAACAGGCACTCTCAGGTCCGCTGTTTGGTGGCAGTTCATCTATTAATTATTTGACAAGCCCCTTCTGCAGCACCATGGAGGGCTTTATCTTCCCCCCTGCATCCATCTCTCTATGCCTTTCTCTCTTTCTCTTCATCCCTCCTATTTTTGTGTGCCAAATCGGTCACCCTGTTGTGAAAATGGATGCGATTGGAATAGACATGCTGTGGAATGCTAAGGTCTCCCTTGGCTTTTCACAGTCCTCAACTCCAGAGGGCAAGTGAGTCTCCCCTGTTCATCCAGTGCAAAAAAGGGAGGGGAAAAGCCCTTTAGTCCAACAGCAAATGAGTAGGGTTTTTTTTTTTTTGCTGGTGGGGGGAGCCATTAACCTCTAACTCTTTCAAACAGCTTCAGTGAGAGAACCTCCAGAGACAAAGACAAAAGCAGCTTTTGTTGTTGAGTCTTTCTCATCTTATGTGTTCTCAAGAAGGTTTTGTGTCCAATTAACTTACAGTGGATCCCACGCCTGTCTTCCTCTTCCTTCCAGGGTCCAACAGTATGTTTGGCACCAAGGAGGGACCAGGAGGACTGCCCACGTTTGGCAGCCCCCACCACGACACCTGGAACAGACTTCGACGCACCCCGCCATCTTTCCCCACCCCGCCGCAGTGGCCCAAATCCGCGGACACTGAGAGAAGCAGCTCCGCCAACAGCCACGAGAGAGAGCGAGAGAGAGAACGGGAAAGAGAAAGAGAAAGGGAGAGGGAAAGAGAGAAAAGAGACCCGTCCATCGGGAAAGACGAGAAGGACAAAGACAGGTCAGTTGAAAATTGACTTTTGCTTTTTTATGTACTATTATTTTTTTATTATTATTATTTGAAAATTAGCTTTAAATTGAACTTAGTGAAAAAAAAAATTCTATAATACACATTTGACGTGTGACTTCACCTCACACGTATTGTTTCAAAGTACTTTGTGATGAAAAATCTGATCATCTTCCACACAACAAATGTACGAAGAACAGAACAGAAATTGTGAATATTTGCATACACAGAGCAAAACTACCAAGATGAATACTATAAGTATTATAGTACTATAGTACTATAAGTACTATAAGGCCACAATAATGATCCCCTCCCAGGTAGCTTTAGCATACATACAAGATGATCAAATTATGGCACGATTACAGACAAAACAAAAACACTTGAGTCACCAAATTCAGCTCCCGATAAAAAAGACGTAGTGTTACAGACAAAAGAAATATGTGACAATATTCCAGTCCATTAGTAGTATCCATGGGAATTAAAATAGATTGTATTCATAGATCTGACAACAAAACAGACACAATTCAAACAGGCCACCAGCAGCTCTGAGAGACGCTATCTGTCATAAATTAATCAGAAGGATCTCTGTGGATGATATTCCAGCAAAACATGGGTTTGCCGTCAAATTTAAGTGTCTGAACACTGTCAGAAGAAGACAAGAACATGATACCCTGCATTTTAAAAAGAAAATTATAATTAAATATAGCCCACCTACATGATGCTTGCTTGTATCCAGCACTAACAAAATTATTTTATGATGGCAATACAGGGATTCTGTGGATCGCAACCGCCACTCCAACCGCTCATCTCCGGCCTCTGCACCGGTCAGCTACCAGATCAGCAGCCTGATTCGCTCAAACAGCCAGAACTCCAGTGACTCAGGGCGACATCACAGCGGCAGTGTTGACCGGGTACGTGAGGCAGAGAAGGAGCTGCTGGAGCGTCACAGAGAATCTTCCACGCTGGCTGACGTGAAGGTGAAGGAGAGCCGCTCGCCCGGCAAGGAGATGCTTGAGAGGAGGTCCTCAGAAGACTCCATCAAACCCACACAGCGTTCTCCTTCGCCATACTCCAAGGCAGTGATCAATGAGCAGAGCATGAAGATGGCAGGTGGGCCCCCACCTACACTCAAGGACAACGAGAGGAAAGAGCCCCCGCCGGCAGAGCTCCTCCACAAGGTGAAAAATGACATGAAGATTAAGGAGGAGCGGAAAGAGGAGCAGGAGGTCATGGTGGTGAGTTCCGAGCCCGCCCCCCAGCCACCAACCCAAGCTCTTCCTGCTCCCGTCAGCCAGCCTGTGAACCCGCACCACCACCACCCACCGTTGTCCCAGCAGCCCCCTCTTCCTTCACCACGTGGCAGTGACATCCCAGCACACGGCCTGCACGGGGTGCCCATGGCACACTCTCTGCCACTCTCCATGAGTGCCATGCCCCAGATGGGCAGCCTCAATGTTCTGGACCGGGCTCGCATGGCTCCCTTTATGGGAGTTAGCCCCCTGGCAGGAAGAGAGCGCCTGCCCCACCCGGCCTTCCCCTGGGACCCACTAAGGGAGGCCTACCGCAGCCTGGACCTGCAGCGGCGCATGGACTTCCAGCTCAGGGCCGAGCAAGGACATCGCTTCCCCAGCGTGTACGAACAGGAACGAGCCTACCGCGAGAGGGAGGCTCACGACTACTCTCACCACGAGCACCTGTTGGAGGTGCGCAGGGAGCACGAGAGGATGAGACAGCAGGCGGAGGAACGAGAGCGCCTCCACTTGAGGGAGGAGCTGGACAGAGCACGCCTCCATCAGCTGCACCAGTCCCCCATGGAGGGCCACCTACCCCACATGCCCCCCTTTATGCCCCACCTTGGTGGCATGCCCTATCCCAGACTCAGCCCCTCCACAGGACACAACGGCCCTCTGAACAGAACACCCCCCACTGCCGCACTCAGTGCGCCCCCGCCCCTCGTGCCAGCCGGCAGTGCCAGGCCAGCCTCTCCCAGGAGGACTACCCCCCTCACCACCCAGGACCCCCGGGACTACTCCCCATCTCGCAACCCCAAAGAGGTAGAGGCTCGGTAGCTTCTTAGAAAGGTGCACAAAGTCTTACTAGGCGTACTCACGAGCCCCACTCCCCCACTCTGAAAACTTCTTGTGAACAAAATGCACTGCTCCTCGTCAGAGAAGAGCAAAACTCCCTTAGGGAAAGGGTATGATTGTACAAAGTAAAGGTGTGTAAGGCTGATTAAGCACATGCCATGACTTTATTTTTAGTGGACTGGAGGTTGAATAATGTCGGTAAAGAGAACACAAATATGTGTATGTTTATATCCGACTTAAATATTTGATAATTATTAATATATTAATCCAAAACCTTTTTTCAGCTTTGTGCGAAAAGAGAGGTCCTGAAATGAGTTTGTACATTTCCTATCCTTGTTCCATGTATAGATATCATTTCTATGAATTTTATGTATTTTGTGCATTAGTCACACCTTTTACAATATTTATCCCAGTTGATTGTGAGACATATCCATTATGACCCACTGTAAAGACTGGATTTGGTTTCAACCTTCAGTAATTTAACCTCATGGTACCAGGATATCCTCAACAATGACAATGTACAATGTTACATTACCGATTTGTTTTGTTCATTTGTTTTGCCTTTGAGATATGCAGATAAATATATATTATGAGGTCTTTGTTCAGTCTCTGTAAAGAAAACTGATGTAAATAACTTGTTGATATTCCTTCGCTGCAAAATTACCGTGTAAATTTATTAGTCTTTTTAACCATTTCTAGAAAAACAAAATTAAATGAAACACGGGGAATCAATTCCCTGTTGAATATCATGGCAACAGACAAGCCTGGCCAATGGATGGGAAATATGTTCAGGAGGGTGTTGTAAAGGGGGCACAGAAGGATCATCTGCAATCTATGCAAAGCAGCACACAGCACCCTAATGAAGAGGTCTCATGGAGGGAGCAGACGATACCGGTGAAATCGAGAGAACTTGGATTGACACGTGTTTATATTATCAATGAAATAATGATGGAATTATTAAAAGACTTCCAAGTCACAAACTGGACCAGCCCCAGACAGAAAAGAAGGACACTTTTTAGTGGGCGGCAAAAGGACTTTCTCTGTCAACCTTGTGGTGTTGTGCAGTTGTTTTTCTTAGACTCTTGTATACAAAACAAGTAGAGTTTTAGGCGTGCAAAAAAATGAAAATGAACATTCATGGTTTAAAATGTACGGAATAAAGTTTGGACCTAATGTCACACATTTGTTGCTTGTCTTTCATCGCGGTACTCATTGTCGGTGCTTACTCCAACTACCGAATGTCTCTGTAAGCCAAACCAGCTGAGTGGAATGTTGATGTGGGGCTGATAGGTTTGCCGATAATGCTTGTGCCTCCGTTTTCTGCATTTAGAGTATTTGCTCATCTGATATCATGCTATTACTTTGAAATCATAAAGGCAACAGACTTGGCCGGGAGAGTAGCCTAAGCCATCAGATCATTTGACCGTAATCTGTCATACATGGGCTGCAGAGCTCTTCAGTGGGGATCGATGAGATTGGGCCAAGGCAATACAGGGACGGACTAATAGGACATTGATTTTGTATGAAAGCAGGTTTTGAGTGTTTGTGTTGCAGGTAACCGGTATTGACTGGCAGCCCAGCGGCATATTGACCCGCGGTCTGCACTCATTAAGAGGAGCAATGCCTGGGAGGCAAGCTATCAGATGCTGGAGGAGAGGCTCCTCTCTTTTCTCATACGCCTCCTCTCCTCATGCACACCACTCATCTGCTTTTCTAATGAGGCCGGAAGGCGCTCTGGAGTGGGCCGCGGAGGGAGCCCTGAGGCGCCCTGTCCTGTTATTGACAAGACCTCGGCTGTGCTTGCCGCCTGTCCAGAGATGGCCAATTCATCCTGATAATGCCCTGACTACTCATCTCGCCGTTGTGTGCTGTGAGACCCACCAATCCTGTCCCATGGTATCAGCCCATAATGACAGCGTGGATCAAACTGTGGCCAGGTCATTAGGGGATGTTATTGAAAATCAATGCCGCTCCTGTGTCTCACACACTCCAGCAGGGTTTTTTAAAAGGCCTCCTTGAAAAGACTGTTTGCCAGAATGGGGCTGGCGTATTGGGAAGACTTAAATCACTATCACTTTCAATTTAGGCTCCCGGTAATTGAGCCACATATTCCTCCGACGGGTAGCATCTGTCAGTGGCCAGCTTCACTTTAGCGCTGTGTGCTTTTAGTCCTAATCATCTAGTCAACAACAGGTACTTAACCCTTGTACTTGTTACTGCATTTCTTCCTGTACCTATTATTTACCAAGCAAGCTTTGGTAGAAGAAAAACACACACCTTACATTTTCCCCAGACTCAATCACTCTGTCCTGTGCTCCATCCATTTTACGGCTGAGTGTGGAACGGCCCTCCGGAGATGAAAAGCTCCATCAATTTCACTCATCGTCTGGCAAGGTCAATTTATTTCAGCACACAGTCCATCATCAGATAGGAATCAATTGACACATTGCCTAGCATATCCAACCCAAGGTGGGTTATTACAGCTTCTGCAATTGTCAGCTCTTTTCTAGACCTACTCTTCACACGTCCAGCCTTCTTTGTTGTTGTTTTTTTTTTTTTTTTTTTCCTGGAATTGTTTATGATTTCTATATTTACTTGTTCATAATTCAGCAGGGCCTCATGTAACAGCCTGTCACATGAAAGCGACTGTGATACAAGATTGTGTGTTTTTTTTTTTTTTTTGCACATTTCTCCTCTATAATCCCAATTAATAGGATACGGTGCTATCTGAGGTAAGACATTGTTTTATTGTTCCACTAATCCTCTTCATTTATCTGTGAGAAACCTCAATGCTGAGGGTTTGGGATTGAATTTTCATGGTCTCAAATACCTCCAAAAAGTGCTTGGCACAGAGCTCACCCGAGATTCAGCGAACAGTGGGACAGGCCTAAGGGGCTTTTATAGAGCACAATGGCAGCTAATAACACAGTGCCAAGCTAATAAGATGGGCAACAAATGAATGGTTCAGTCCAAGCTCTTTTTCTCTCTCGCTCTCTCTTCCCCCGCTGATAAAACATGTATGAAAGCGTTTTTGAGCCGCTATGTAGTGGCTCCCTAGACTTTTCCCCCAGCGAGAGCTAATGCATTAGTTCCCATTTGAAGGCCGTTTTGAAATGGAGATTGGTAATGAGACGGGAGGCCCCCGCCACGATCACATTTGGATTGCCGGGGCCTCAGCCGGGCCTGGTGATTTGGGAGACCGCGGCTCTGCTCGGAGTTCAAGCCCATCTCTCTGCGGGGGTTAGCAAACCCTGACGAGAGCCATTCTAAACCACTAAACTATATCTGAACTGTGAACTGAGGGAAGGAGCACCAAGTCGAGGGCTTTGGCTGCGGATCCCTGTCACAGCGCTCCTTGTAGACTGCATGTTGTCCTGACCACCTAAAAAGGCCAGTAGCATACATCCTTCCATGTTGCCATCTTTTTTTAGCCCTCAATGTCAACAGAGCGGCAGCTGACAGAAACCAGGCCAGTCAGCGGTTAAGGAGCTGACTTGGAAACAGCCGAATGGTGTGAATTCCGGACCCTGGTGACAAAGTGCTGTCTAATGTCTTTGCACCTCTGGACCTATGACAAATATTCCGGCTGTCTCACACCACCACCTCTCTGGTTGTGCGAGGAGACGGTCCAGTGCGGCCTAGGAGAAAGTATATACTGTAAATCGGTCACAGAGGAACCGCAGAGAGGACCATGTGAGACAGGGAGGAGCAGGGGAGAATTAAGGGAGATGGAAAAGGAGGAGGTCCAGAGGAGCCACCAGCCAAAATACGTTTTCCACTTTGATTCAATTTCGAGGATTTTTCCAGCCTTTAGTGGAACCTCACAATCTCCCACACTGGCCATATTATGTACACAAGCCATAAAAAAATGAATAACATTTATGCAGCTGGGTGCATCTGGCAGCGTCAGTCCTCTCATTCAGGGACCCACATGATGGCACCGTGCCGCCACACCACCCTCTCTGTTCTCTGTACGGGCACTAGACAAGAGAAGACTTAGGGGAGGGGTGGGTGGTGTAAAGGGAGGCTCTCAAATGCTTCGAATGAGTTTTTTCTTTCTTTTTTAAAAAAAAAAAGAGAGATCTCAAGGCAAATGGAGGCCATACGTGGCTCGTCCAATTTGGCACAGCCTACGCACATGATTAGCCGTAGAGACGTTAATCAAAAGTGGCTCAGTATTTGAAGGGGCGGTGAGAGGCACTGCCAGCTGGTGACAACATGGCTTGTGTGCACGGGCCAAGAGTGAAGTTTATTTGAATATGGATCTTGCCGTGACCGTATTTCTCCAGAGCTCAGTTAGCAGAGCGTTCCTTGGCTCATCTCTGGGATCGCCTCAGAGCCGCTTGGCATCCGGGAAGGCGGAAGTTTTTCCAAGCCGCAGAATGAGAATTACGATTTAGTCCATCCCCTCTGGTGGTGTGGGCATATTCATAAGCATTTATTCAGTTTGACGCTGGCAGAGACGCAACACCTAGTTCTTGGCGTCCATGTGTGAGGATTTCCTTTCCAACACGAAATTATGAAATTGACAAAAAGGTTGTTTTTACAGCCTATGAATTAATAACACATTTGAAAATAAAACATCCTATCTTTCCACATAAAACCATGCAAGACCTGTGGTGAAAAACCACAGAGTTTGAATATTAAATCATCCGCGTTCCCTCAGAGCCAGGGTTCAAGTTGGAATAAGACCACCAGTAACAGCACAGCATCTGTTTTCAGCTTTGATGAGTAATTTGGTGGTTTTTTGTTTGGTTTGATTGGATAAATGACCAATTAATTTGGCTGTGTTTCTTCAGCTGAATGATAGGTTAAGATTAGTGTTTTGTTAGAAATAGTTAACACATGTAGTTACTCTTGGTATCAAGAGTTTTTATCCAAATGGATTTGCCCGGTAGTATCGGGAATTTAGTGATCTAAACAGCGAATGTAGTACTTGGGTGTGTGTGTATATGTGGTATCAAATTTATTCAAATTTTCTTTTTAAAAATGTATATGTGCAAAAAAAATCATTAGCAATTGATTTTTGGTCAGGCCTGATTTCAATCCCTGGGCCAGCAGGGAAAATGTGGATGGGGAAAGTGAGCAAACAATACAAATGAAAGTCATGTGGCCTGCTTTGGCTGCTTTGGGTTATAACTCAGTACATGTCTTGGCTACTACTGAAAGATTTTACAGCAAATTTTTTTTAATGATTTTTTTATAGCTTACAGTTATAACTCATTTTTTAATGTTTTTATTTCAATACTGACCTCAAAAGTTCTTTCAGTACATGTTTTACTAACTTGTCAATAATGATCAGTTTGATCATTTCTATCACTAAAAAAAACATTGTAATTACAACTTGCACAGTAAAAAGTCATGCTGAATTTCTTCTTATGCTGTTTACAATTATATCAGATAGTGAATGATATTCCAAACTCACAAACAGCTTTGGAATTTGGATTAGTAATGGATAAATACAGTCCACATTCCCATATGTGTTATCTCTGACAGTCCTATTCCATTTTTGCCAAAGGCAGTAGAATTTTAAGCTCCACTGTACTGTAATGAGATCGATAAGCAACATATTTATTTATTTCATTCAACCTGAAGACAAATAATTTTCTTTAGAAAACAAATTATCTCAAGATGTCACAAAATCAAAATCACTTGTTGTGGACAGAAACATGCTTTTATACTTGAAGACCTTAAAATGAAAAGTCCATGTTATCGTGATGTTCATATAAAATGGAAATGAAGGTTACATATGCCCTGCTACGCTATGTCCACATCCTGGTTACACATAAATCATAAATATGAGTCACCAAACAAACAATACTTTGCAGACAGCTATGCCATATATTGATTCAGACAATGTTTATCTGGACTAATATTTCTGTCAGTCACTGTGGCATCACGACCCAAAGGAGACACTGTTAAAGGCAGTTCACAGTCCCTGGGCGTGTGAATAATATATGAAACAATAAAAAATAATGTTCTAATACTCTA
>JBAJHX010000076.1:5002124-5022026 GCA_037176925.1 Amniataba percoides | reverse complement strand
TGTATTTTAACAGACTATACCTGCATTTTTGTGTAATTTAGCTGATATATAATGACGTGTTTACTGCATTAGACATTTTGTTAATGCAATAAATATGTCTGATAATGATTTTAAACACACCTACACACAACACCTTCCCATCCTCCACCAAGAAACATGTTTGAATGAGTTCACTACGTTTTTGCTTGTGCTGGTGATTAAAAGGTTTGAAAGACCAAAAGCCAAATTGAATTGATCCTGTCTGCTGTCACTGTTTTTGTTCTCTCTTTTTATAAAAAATCTGTCTGACATGATGAATATAGATCTGCAAATTATATAAATGTGAAAATTAAATAAATCTTCAAAGCAAACAAAAAGAAATATTATTAATTTTTTGTTGGGTAATGACAATAAATTCTTGACATCTTAGAAAATCTGGATTTTTTTTTAGAACATTGTTAAAACATCAACTGTTTGACTTTCTTTGAAACAGTGTTCTTATCAACATTTATTCTGTATGAATAATTCTGATATTAAAGAAATGGTAATGAAAGCTGAATGTGTTTTAACAGCAGTCTCTTTTGGTTTATTTTTCTTCAGGTAAAAGTGCCGAGAAGTCAAGTGTGATTTTCACCTTGATTTTCCTCGATCCGTTCCTCATTCCTCTGTTTGAAACTGTCAGGAGAGGCTGTGGGAGTTAACAGCTGATGGGAGTGTGAGAAATATTTTTTCTTAACTTTCACAACTGACTGAGTTTTGGGGGGAGAATAGAGGCTGATTGTGGAGCTGCTTAACATGGCAGAAAATGATTTACTGTAAGAAGAAAAAAGTTCACATCACATCAGCCATATGGCTGTTGAGTTTGATCAGTAATTTATTTTGAACTGCGTCTTTGCAGTCTGTACAGTATTTTGAATGTTTTGATTTAGTTTTGATGATACATGCTGTGCAAAGTGAGTACTCTCACCATAGGTCCACAATAAAGCTGTTTTGGAGCTTTTAGGTCCTCAATGGAGTTGCCCAGTTTTCATGAAATTGCAGATGTTCACATTTCAGTTTTTGCTAAAAGACTTTTCATTTGTATTTGATGCTGACAGATGAGAGCAGCAGAAGCAATCCATCATATCCACTGAGAGCCAGGAAAGCCAGGAAAGGCATGATGACCACAGCTTGAACAACAGTCTCATACCAGAGACGCTGTTGGAGGAGACGGAGGCAGTTTCAGGGCAGATCATCATCATTTTCATCAACAGTGATGATGTGACTGAAGCAGAGAAACCTGCTGTCTGAGAAATGCCATCATTGGCATGTAATATATTTTCTAAAGAAAATATGAGCCTGTTGCATGGCAGGAACTCTGCTCAGCCTGCAGGACAGCTGAAGGATCCTCAGGAAAGGCTGCAGAGTCGCTTAAAACAGATACACTTTAAATCTGGCTGCACCTGGTGGACCGATCACACTTGCATTTTCATAAATGATCAGTGATGTGACTCATGATGAGAATGAGTCCCCACTCATCACCACCATCCATACCCACGTTTCCATCCTTCACCCTCCACCTACAGAGGAAAGCACCAAGCTTCCCTCCCTCTAACCCCCTCCTCCATTTCCCATCCCCCCGTGTGATAGTGTGAAAGAAAAAATGAAATAGACTTGAAAAATCCATGCTTCCTTTCCCATTAGATTGGAGACACAACTGCGGTTACATTTACATTTCAGGTATTTGCCTTTTTCCACAACAGCCTCTCTCTTCCCCTTTGATTTTATCAGTTCAGAGCAGTTCAAAGTGCAAGCGAGGATCCAATGCACATATCTGACATCTTTTATAATGAGAGCAAAAAAACAGAGGAGGAGCAGACAAAGACTTTTAATGAGTCACATTGTCACAGTATACCACAAAGATTACCAAAATTTACTAAGTCCCTCTGTACATGAAGCATGGAAACTAAAAGTAAAGATACACAACATACACACACTGTACAGACAATATCTCATATGTAACCTGACCTAAAGTGAGTGTTTGTGTCATTATTGGTCACAGTCTCAGGCTCAGGGTTTGAGTAAAAAGTGTAGGATCAGCACATACATGTCCTTTAAGCTCAGCCGGGCTGCCCCTCCTCCATCAGCTGGTGACGGGCTTTAATGTGTCAACCCTGAGCCTGCCAGGAAGTGCAGCCACTGCCTGTGTGGACCATGAAGAGAAGAAGCGGTCTGATACTCAGCTCCGGGGACGAGAAACTTCACTTTTGACGGTAAAGTGAGCTGTTCAGACGTGAGGGAGCTGCGGCGCTGCGGGCGGAGGCGGCGAGCTCCTCGTTTCCTCTCAGACTCTCACACTGCTAATGTTAGCTCTGTTGTTAGCTCACTGTTGTTGTTGAACCAAGTTGTGTGTGTGACACGGTGATTTCCCGCAGTGTGTAAGTGGAGAGACATTTTGCCAGGGTGGTGGTTGATATAACTTCATGTTTAATCTACTGGTCTCGCAACAAAGTCAGCTAATAACGTTACATAGCTAGAAAAGCCGAGGTTAGCTAGGTCTGGTTAGCTGAGTTTACCCCGTGCCAAACCTGATGAGAAATTCAGCCATTTCAATGTTTCTTTGCTTGTTTGGCAGGGTGCTTTATGAACTAACGACGCTCATAACCCTTTATCAATCAGTAAAGTGCACTTGTGAATTCGGCATACATAAAACATGATATATCCAACTGCACTGGATTTAAAATCAAATTATGGCTCCTCAAATTATGAAAGTTTTCTGATGTGTTATTCAGACAGCTGTGAGATCTGAAAACGTAACAGCTCCTTATGTTAATTTATTTAATTGAAATAAGAAGAAGCTTTTGTTTTGTTTAATACCGAAATTAAATGTGGATGTGTAGCATTTAAAAAAGAGTTTATAAGGGTATGACAGCAGTGGGTGTTTAAATATCAGATTTTGATCCTATTTTGGCATCAGACACCAGACTCCATAAGTCTGGTAATTATGAATAAGTTAGTTTGACATATAAAGTTTGTTACAAATCAAATCAACAGGTTTTGATTACAGCAGCATACACAAGAGCCTAGCACTGATGGTTCATTTCACTTTTTCTTTGCTACCATGTACTCTTTGCTACATCATCTGCCTTGTGATTTCTTGCAGAAACAACAGTGGGAGATGGACAGCTTAAGAAGAGGACGGCCGTGGGGAAAGCTGGTCAAAGTGGACACCAGTGAAACTGTCCTGCTTTTCAACAGGGAGTGCACAGTTGGCAGAAAAAAAGGTTGGTTGGTTTCCCTTTTGTCGTTCAGGAATGAACAATAGCGATTTAGCTTTACTTCATGTCTTATTTCTTAAAACTTTGCTGACATGTTTTCATCCTGTTTTTTAAAAAGTTCTAAATGTGGTGATGCCTGTTAACAAAAGATAGTCCTGTCTGTAACGTAGACATTGCTGTCAGTGTCTGGAGCCTTAAAAACCTCCCCCTTGAAAACACAAAGCCTTCTTTAGTGCACCAAACTTAGACAGCCCCTTGTGACGATAACAAAAGGCGTCCATTGAGAATATGTGTGCAGAATATTAAGTGGATTTTTTTTTGTATGGGCTTTGCTTAAGAAAAGGTTAGGCCTATATTTCCCCCTATGTCTGCTTTGTTGTTGAGAGCTCTTGGGGTCTACTTTTTTGCAATGCAAAGTGACTAGCCTTAATTGGTAAGCTCATGTCTGGGACATAAAAGGTTTATAAAAAAAAAATCATGACAAGGTGAGTCTAAGTATGAGGTTAAATTTCCATGGTATTTATTTATAAACCAAGACTGAACATATAAACACATACTTCCACATCAGTTAGAAATAATGAGAATAAAGGGAAAAGGGAAAAAAACATGTCTTAATACTTTTAAAAGGATGCATATATTACCAATTATACCCTCCCTAAAGAACGCTAAAAGGCTGGATTAATTGAGGAGGCTCTGTCTCGGAGAGCCAAAATAATCTGTATTATGTCTATTCCATGCTCTCACAGTGGTGTTTTCTTTTTTTGTTGCCAGGATGTTATCTGTCCTTTCCAGCTAACAAACTGGTCTCAGGGGAGCACTGCAAGATTGTGCAAGATGAAAGCTCAGGGCTGGTGTGGCTGGAAGACATGAGGTACTGTGTTGCTTAATATCCACCCGGCAGTGAATTCCAGCTGCAGTACAAAGTTAGAGCTCACCATGTGTCATGTGTTTTTATTTCCTGATGGACTGCGGGGCAACGTTGATTTAGAAATTGGATTAAACAAACCACATGTTGACAGAATTTAATCGTGTTTGAAAGACAGACTATGATTCTATTTTTGGAGCTGTTGTGTGTACTCATGAAGCAAATACATGAAACGTTTCCATTGTGCGATGACTCATCCAGCTGCATGTTTGTTTGTCTGTAGCACTAATGGCACAGTGATCAACATGTCCAAACTGGTCAAAAAGCAGACTCACATGCTGCAGAGCGGCGATGTCATCTACTTTGTATACAGGAAAAGTGAGCCGGAACAAAGTGAGCTTCTCTTTTTTTTCTTTTCTTTTTTTTTTGTTTACCATGAGAATATTGTTTATATGAATTTATAACATGGAAAGATTGACCATATGTTCTTTTGTCACCCTGCAGACATTGCCTATGTTTACCACTCAATCATAACAGAGCAAGCTTATTCACAACATTGTTATGGTGAGTTGTGATAAATTCCCCCACAAGTCCTTTGTCCAATGCAACCGCTCTTCTTCCACAGCTATACTGTGATTCAGTAGTAACCCCCACCCTGTGTCTAAACCTCAGACATGGAGCAGTCAGCGCACAGTCCTGCTCCTCTTCCAGCCTCAGAGATGTCGCTCTCAGTGGAGCCTGTAATGCTCACAAAGGCTCCTCATGATCCCACTCAGGAGGAACCTCAGCCCTCCACCTCCACTTCGCACTTCTGTATCGGGAGCCCAGCCGCCTCTGGTCCCACGGCAACCACAGCCGGTCCTGCTTCTGGTAGGTTCTCTGCTAACGTATTGCTGCATAGGAGTGATCCATTGTGGTCAGATGAGGGGCTTTTTTTCAGTTTTCACTCTGTAAACTTATTTATATTTTAGGTATAAATTATATATGATTATGTAAGATTATGTAGATGGTCCTCATAGTTCAGGACTCTTTCTTGGCTGGGAGTAGTGACTTTCCAAAGTCTCCGCTGGTCATCTTGTACTGTAACCTCATGGTGATGACAGGACTGCAGCAATGCACTTCCTCTGACGAAGAAGGAATCACGAAACCCCTCAGTGAAATCACAAGATGTTGTCTTTACACTTCGGTTTTGGACAGAACCAAACAGGCAGTTTCCCCTGTTTTCAGTATTTGTGCTAAGCTAAGTGGCTCCTGGCTGTAGCACTTTATCTGACAGATATGAGTGTTATTGATCTTCTCTGCGAGACAGCATTTCCCAAACTGACTTTAAAGGCCCTGGTAAATGAAAGATCAGCCTGTAAGTAGTTTATTGTGATTGTCTAAGGGGTGCTTAATTTGGTCTTTAGATAAAACCAAGGTATTGTGAAGTATTTATGAAAGTACAGCTTTAATAAGATCATGTCAGTGGGGTCAGATTTATTGAGCCAGCATCTTTATTTTGCCTGATGGTGGATTCACAGGATGTTAGGAGGAGCAGACAGAGAGGCAGAGCTGAGGCTCTGTACAACTCTTAAAATAACTCTCTAATTGATTGATGGAAACAGACCTGCTGATGTTAGTGAGCTGATCAATACTGAACTCGAAACTAACTTAAACTCATACTGTGCTAGGCGAAATGTGTTCAGCTGGTGATGATCACATTATCCTCAGCCTGACGTTTAACTGACAGTGCTATCTGCTCTCAGCTGCTTGGTGCATTGACCTTTTCCCCCCCAAATGTCCACCTGACTGTATTAATGGAGCCATTTACCTCCAACTTCCCTAGCATTTAAAACCCAGAAGGATTTTAAATGCTTATATGCCCCCCGCCATATCACAGTTAAATATAGATAAAATATAAATATAAATATTATATATTAAAATGTATATAAAAATGTTGGCATGACAATTTTTTTTACCATAAAGGCACATATCAGTGCTATCTTAAGAGATATGATATGATTTAACACAGCCATTATCCAGCTGGGTCAAAACAAGGTATTTGAAGTGTCAAAAGCATGATTTGACCCTGATATGTTATTCATTTGTTTCATCAGGTCATGTTAAAGATTATGCCCCGGCACAGGAGAAGGACCTGGACAGCATGGAGCCAGAAATCAAGAGGAGGAAAACTGATAATAGTAAGTGTGTATTACCTGGAGATGAACCTGTTTTCCCCTTGTTTCCTCACATTAGATTTTGGGCTGTATTGTGATGGCAACGCAGTGACCAGTGCAAGCAGCACTCTGACCGTTTGGTTTTTCCATGACCTTGAAATTAGCTTTGTTCGTCTGTGTGATATTTCAGTGCCGACTGCAGAACACACGGTGCACAGGTGGGAGGAGAGGCAGGAACAGCTGTGAGGTTCATTCAAATTAAGCGCCGCAAAGCACGTTGTTGATATTTGGCAGGGGGGGGACTGGATCGTACCGACAAGGGACTCAGAACCACGTTCGTCTCTTGTGCTACATGTTGCAGCTGCCACTTTGGCAATTTTATCAATGAGACTGAGCTAAATTACAAAGGCAACAGGACACGTGTTAAGTCTGTAGCCTCTGGTTACAGAAAGAAGTGCATCACCAGAGCACAGTATCATAACACCGTCTGTAAGTAAATCACATGGATATGACCACACACACCTCTACAACCTGGTGTTCTGTCTGTTAATTCACAAAACAGCAGTTTAACCATACTTATTAATGCTCATGTAACTTCCTTACATGACTGTTTCAGAGCTATGGGAGCAGTGATGCGACTGGCTTAGTGGATTTATGAGTCATTGCAACCTTTTATCTGTATTCACCTTCAGCCTGCCCTCTTGCTCTTTACACTGCTGCACATGCATGAACCACAATGGTACCCAGTCTGTGTGGTTTGCATTGGTTTAAGCTTATATAGATACAGTTAAATAGGACCCTGTATGTCTTACCAAAACTCTACTTGGAGCTTTTGTTTCACATTTCTTTTCCACCTCCATCCTATCCTGGATGCTTTTTTTTGGGTAGGTCAGCTGCCAAAAAGTTCGCTTAGTGGAGTGTGTAACCATCAGTTATTGTGTTCTACAGATAAAGATTATGATTTGGACTTGCCACACACCTCCAGTAAAGAAGTGGTCGGCTCAGCTAAGGGAAGTCTTGGGAGTCTTTTGTCTAAACCTCCAGTGAAAGGACCTAAGACTGACAAAATGGAGGAGAGCCTTACTTGTGTTATTTGCCAGGACCTACTGCATGACTGTATCAGGTAAGCTCTCAAGGACAGCACATTATTGTTGTCTTGTAGGGCACATCAATCAAATGCTAGTAATATACAAGTATAATTGTAAGTGTCTTGCTTTTGATTTAGCTTGCAGCCTTGCATGCATGTCTTCTGTGCCGCCTGCTACTCCGGCTGGATGGAGCGTTCTTCTCTTTGCCCCACCTGTCGCTGCCCTGTGGAGAGGATTCGTAAGAACCACATCCTCAACAACCTGGTGGAGGCCTATCTGATTGAACACCCAGGTTTGCACAGATGCGGATCATTTGAATCATTACACATAGGCACTGTATTTTATTCAAATGCCAGCATCGTTATTGCTCTCACCTGAAAAGCTTCAAAGTGAACTCGGAAAGGTCGCCTCATATAACAAGTTTTGTCAGGCAAAAATTGTCAGCCAAGATTTTTCTCCCCAAGCGGACAAGATAGAGATTCAGACAAGAGAGAGGCCACAGTGTGTAATCAAGACCTGCTTATTTTGTGTCATTTCCCAACTGGTATACATTTTCAAAAAATTCAGGTGCTGACTTTATATAAGCATGTGTTGCGTGCCTCTCTCTGTCCTCCAGAAAAGTGTCGCAGCGAGGAGGACCTGAAGAGCATGGACAGCCGGAACAAGATAACTCAGGATATGTTGCAGCCAAAAGTTGAGCGCTCTTTCTCTGATGAAGAGGGAAGTTCAGATTACCTGTTTGAGCTCTCTGACAATGACAGTGACTCCTCAGACATTAGGTAAGATATCTTGTTGTTTGTATTCGGAGGAAACCAGTTCTTCATTAACAAAAGATTAAAAAGTCAGATAAAGTAGTGATTGTAACATTGTTCAATTCACAGAACTTGATAATGTAATGTGACATTCGCTGAATTTAGTCCAGAAATCTGTTTGTTCCAAGTACTGGTAACATCAGATGATGACAGAGAGATAATGCTGAAAGCAAGATGTTTCTTATTAACAGCAGCGCTGCAAGTTTAGCAGCTCATTTAACTTATGAATGACAGATATTTTGGGATGCTGGGATGGGATACTTTTTATGTATTTATGTTTTTTAGATACAACTAACACAGCAAAAGTAGAGTGTGGAATATTTGTGTGTGTTGTATGAGATGTGCAAAATCTTGTATGTTGTTTTTTTGTCCCCAGTCAGCCTCTGGTGATGTGCAGACAGTGTCCCGGGTACAGAGGGGAGGTCAGTCAGGTGCTGTTTGCTACAGGCTCAAACTACTGGCTCCCTGGTCTGCCAGCTCCACTTCCTGTACCTCCTCCACCCAAACCAGCAACCGAGGAGGAGTCTACAAAGCCCACGGGGGAGCAGCCCTCAACATCCTCTGATATCCCCTCTGGTGATTATGAATGTAGATTTGATGGGTAGATCAGTTGCTACACTTCTTACACAATAGAAAGTCACAGGATACTGTATTCTGTTATAATCCTAAAACTAAATCGACATTCAAGAATGACAGTGTTTTCTTTCATTTAAAATAGCCTCTGAAAGTCCACAACGACAGCAATCCTCCTGCCTTCCCTTCAGATTTTCACATCTTGGCTCCTGTCTAAAATCTTTCTCTGCTCCCTACCTGTCTGCAGCTCCTCAGGAGTACCGCTGCCCCCCTCAGGGCTGCCATCTCATCTGCACCTGCTGCCTCCAGCCAATGCCAGACAGACGGGCCGAGATAAACAGCCAGCAGGTGATTGCTCAGCAATGTGAGTGGTCCCTCAACTTGTTAGCCCCTCTGCACAGATGTAATGTGATGTGGTTAATACAAATTACACTGTCATTCAGAAAGCTACACGGAACTACGGTGAAATAGAAAGTGAGCTGATATAGGAGATTAAAATCTATAAATAATATAAGCCAGGCAGAGCTGTACAACTTTGCCAGCCATTTCCATGTGTGGATAGATTGTTGCACAAACTCCATTATGCTCCTCGTGTACATGATGTGCTGTGTGTTGGCAGGTGTGCTGTGCCAGCGACCCTTCTGTCATATGTACTGGGGTTGCCAGAGGATTGGCTGTCAAGGCTGTCTGGCTCGATTCAGTGGTATGTATCTGTTTCAGCAAAACAGCCCCAGGGGGATCTCCACTGTTAGGCTGGTTGCTGGGTTGTGGTGTTTCGACCAGTGTGTTTGTTTTTTCTTCCCTGATATGATAGTAGTGTAGTTGTGATATACTATAATTAATGGAGCTGATACCTTATTAGTGTCTGAATTTGATATCTGTCCTTTTAATGATTTTCATCCTCAGATCATAAACATCTTGTTCTGTTCTTTCTGTTCTCAGTAAATTGGAGAATTAAACAAATGTATTCCAGGATATTAGCGTGAAAGTTCAACACGTGACAGCAGAACAAATGTTCTCTACTGTTATTTTTAAAAGGAAAGCATCTTGATTAACTATACAGCATTCTTCAACAAGACACAGTCTGAGAAAAAGTCAAGCACTCCAGGGTGAGTGTGGGAGAAAGCTGTGCTTTTGGTGCTTACATGAACATAGACTCTGACTGAAGGAGCTCTTTTATCTCCGTACAACAAATATGCAGGAATTGAAACCTCCAACTCTTAAAAATCCTCTCCACGATAAAGCCTTTCTGATATTTATCTGCTAATTTATGTGTTGTAGCTTGCAAACTCTTTTGTAGTTCAAATCCACCATGTTTGTTTTTGTTTTCCAGAGCTCAATCTGACAGACAAATGCCTCGATGGTGTGCTGAACAACAACAACTATGAATCTGAGGTGCTCCAGGTAAGATGCCCCACCTGTATGTCGGCTGCATCAGCTAAAGCTTTTGTCAGCTGACTGTAGGAAGCTATTTACAAGCTGTGATGAGCTTATAAGACACTTAAAAGCATCACCCAGACATATTTCGGTTGTGTGTCTCCGTCCCTCCACCAGAACTACCTGTCCTCCAGAGGGAAGTCCTGGAGAGATGTACTCCAGGAGTCTTTGCAGAGCTTACAGCAGGGAAACCTTTATCTGACAGGTAAGCCTTCATGTCAAAGCCCAAAGAACGCATTACTTACATATTAGATTAGACACGTGCATTTAAGCGATCCAAACACAGTGCCTCATTCGCGTGTATTATGTTCAGTGTGGCTAACCAAAGTCCATGCTGTCCTGTAAAATGAGAGTGGTAATATCTTGTCCCTCCTGTCAGATTGTCGGATCTCTGCAGATGCCATCCTGTGCTTCTGCTGTGGCCTGCGGTCATTTAAGGAGCTGGCCTACAAGTACAGACAGAACATCGCTCCTTCTGAACTGCCAGGTAAGACTGAACATAATTATTTAAGAGTAGCTTTTTTTAATGCTAGTTGTGCTTTTTAGATAACCTGGGCATAAATGCTGTTTTTAAGATAAGACTACCGTAAATATTCAGGTCATAACCATGTAATAACTTTATTTGACAATCTTTCCTCAGCTGCTGTAACATCTCGTCCTGATTGTTACTGGGGACGCAACTGCCGTACACAGGTGAAGGCACATCATGCAGTGTAAGTTTTGTTTTTTGTTTTTTTGACACACAAAGAACTGCTATACTCTTATTACATCTGCCCTCTAGTGGTTATCTGATGGAGCTACTGATTGATGCAGAGAGGAGTTTCAGTGACTCTTTATTGGTTTCCTTGTACATACTTGTAAATGTTGTGATCTATTGCTTCTCTTCTGCATTTGGTAGCCAAATCTGCAATCATTTGTGGATTAAAAAAATGGCTGATTATTGGAAAGTACTTTGGACAGTTAGTTAAGATGAAGCATGTTGCATGTTGTTCATGTACTTCACCACTAGAAGGAGTCCTTGTATAAATTTGTTCCTATTGTTCCTCATTTGCTTCATGTCATCTCATCTCTTTTGTGTTTTTATGTGCAACACTTCATTTATATTGTGTCTGTTTTTCCTTTGTTTTAATTTCAGGAAATTCAACCACATATGTGAGCAGACGCGCTTCAAGAGCTGAAGGAGCAGAGTGGTTTGCTTTGCTATGTGTAAAATGTAGATAACTGAGCATCTCAAAGACACGATTTTTATTACGCTTTCTTGTGTCCATTGTAGCTAACTGCCTTCCAGATGTTATGCAATAACCTAATGCAGAAAATACAATCAGTATCCATTTACAGTAGTAACCAGTGTCTTATCTGACACAGGGCTGTGTGAAGTAATGCTATGCACAATAACATTAAAGTTCAATGTTTACGAATTGTTTAAGATGGTTTTTAGAGTTCAGACCCGTGAGGCCAATTAACACCAGCCACCGTTTCATCTGTGGCTACAGCATCCGTCTAGTCTAACAGGTAACCAAACTCCTGTCCTGTTAGGCATTTAGTTGATATGTCCTCCAGCCTATATGACAATATTTTTCTGTGATATAAGAGCAGGTGAGGCAATCTGTGTATTGCAGTAAAGTGATACAGAGTGCAAATGTAATAGTTTTCCTCTTCCGCAACATTTTGGGCCAAGATGCCAGCAGTTTCCAACCTTTTAAACTATATTACAAAGTGCATGTGTCACCTCTGAGTGACTTTTCTCATTTTGCCTCAGCTTTGTTCCCAGAATCGGTCAAACAGCTACGTTGGGTAGATTCATAATCCCATGTGATATGTGCGCAGGGGTGGGAGGGGTGTTTTAACGCTCTCAGAGGGCACGGGGGCCTCTGTTGTATGCTTTGCTCTGGATAATCATCTCCAAGGTGATTAAAGTAGTGTAGAGGGGACATTTTCTCAGAGTCTCGTAGTAAGGGCTAAGCCCTGGTGAAACGCACGGTAACAACTCCATGTAGATCCCTGAGAGGTTAAAATGTATGGTGATGCCGGTTTTTGCAGCATTGGTCTGTCAAGTGGAGTTTTCATATGCAGAAGTCTTGCAGGATGCGCTTGCAGACCAACATTTAGAGAACCGTGCCAATACAACTCAACGTGTTGTATGTACTGTTGTCATTTGTGTTCAAATGATACATTTTATTGTTTACCTTGCAATAATTTTGAATAGAGGTTTAGACAGATAGTAGTTTCTCTGGTTCCTCAGGTACACAAAGCTGCTGTTTTAGTTGTTTTTAATTGTGGATGAACCATGTTTGGTGGTTACAGGTGTCCCATGTCGACATGCAGAAGCTGTCATTGAACAGTCGTGTTGAATCTGATGACCGCTCATTTATGACTATCATCCAGTGTCAGTAAATCCCAGATGCACAGCTAGAGCTGGTGTCTTCTGTGAAAATTGACAAATCACCCTTCTTTTTTCAATTCAGACTTATTTAGCTGGGTTACGTAAGAACATGCAGACATTAGCTTCAAGAGGCCTTATGTGTATGTTGAAATACAAGGATGAAATAACAGTCTTGATGTTCCCTTTATTTTTTTTGGTAGGATCACTAAAATGGGCATGTAGAAAATGCTCGTGGATGATTAGTAGAGAATGTTAGAGGCAGGCTTTAGTTTGCATTGAGTACTCTCTGTATGATTTAAGTGTAAATGCTGATCTTATTCTCCACTGTTATTTAGTTCTTGAGTTGATTTAGAAAAAATGCTTAAATGCTTTGATAATGTTTGTTGGATGTCTTTTATATTCTACATCTGTGAGGATATTTGCACATAACTTGTCTCTCAAATGGAAAGGCTTCTTTTTAAGTCGGAAACATCCTTGAAGAGCTGCCTATATGCAGCATGTCAGGTCTTTGGCTCATAATGTCTGATTTTTATTCCTTTGAAGAGTTTACTCCAAAATGAGAACAACAGACAGAAAAATGCAATGGAAGAAAACCAACTTTTTTTAAAAGAATATACTCATTTGTTTAATTTTAGAAAATAATGTGCATTTTTGATATATAGTATAGATAATATTAGCCATAGTGAATATGAATACATTATGCGTTGTTTTGGAATGTAGCTCTTCATGTTTTCACTGTAAATGTTGGTGGCAAAATGGGCGTTTTAATGGGGCACTTTCCTGGCACCCACCCGGGCCTCTTAGTTGATTTGTGGCATTATCAAGGTGTTGTTTCTTTTTATTTATTTATTTTTTTTACCCCCTTAGTCACGGTGGGTCCACACTGGCATTCCTTAGCGGCTCAGCCCTCAGCACAAACCCGGTCGCTCCCCCGACAGAGTGGCTGAGTTTTAATTATTCCCTACCGGAGATCTGGGCACCCTAAGCCAACAACAGTCCCAAGCCGCTCCAATCAGAAATTGGTATTAAAGAGGCTTTGAAGGAGTGCTTTGCATTCTCCTGGGGTGGTATGTGTGTTTGTGTGCATGTGGGAGAGGAGTATGTTGTATACTAAGGCAAATATTTACTCACTTTGTGTGCTAAAGTCTGGACCAGGCTGCGCAGCAGTGTGGAAGAGGCAGGTTTCATTCTACCTCATCACAGCTCCCGGGAAGATGGGAGACTGAACAGGCATCAGAGTCACATTCACATCAGTTCAAAGCTGGGCACACATCTCTCAGTATGAACAGTGGACGTCCTTACTGATGCCTATAAACTTTGTATGCAATGCACTATTTGATTAGTTATTCTAGACTATAATCAACTTTTACTTCGTTCTATAGAGTAGCACTAGGCACATGCAGAAATTTTGCAAGGACTTGTATGTTGTATTAGCAATGCTGAAATTGTCTTTGAAATATATATGGATTTGATTTGCTTGTTTATCTTAGCAAATTAAAAGACTATCACCGTCTTTAGAAACAGACTCTTTTGTTAATACCATAAGATCACTGTGTATAATGTGTGTTTGATGTTAAACATCATCTGCTGTCTGAGGGAAGTTTGTGTGTTCACCTTAAATCTCAGTTTAAGACGTAGGTACAAGCAGGATTTAATGACATCACAACTAGCTAAAAAGTCAGCCACCGACATTGTATGTTAGTCATAAATAAAAGTTTTGACTTTTTGTGGAACAACACAAATAATTTAAAGCAGACTATTTTTGCATCTTAAAACATAAGGTCATCTGGTGCTGCACAAATTAGTGCAGAGTGCAGGGAAGCAAATTACAATCTGTAGTGTTACCTGTACTATAAGTAGTGTTCAAGAAAATGGAGTAAAGCCCTTCAACTCTCTGTTCAAGTCCTCTGAAAACTGATCAATCACCTTGTGCTGATCTTCCATCTCGTTTCTGATTCTAGCTTTACGTCTGAGGTACTGATCATGCGACATCTTGCATCAGATCCAGGACACAACACGTGAATGACATAACCTTTATTAAAACTTTACATCAATTCATAACTGATTTTAAATACTAATGTGATTGCTAGTTCTCTCATTTATACTACATAAGTGTATATTAGTACTCTATATGCTTTAACTTTATTTTGATTTCCCTTTTATATTCCAGTATGAGCCTTACATACTGTGTACATACAAAGCGTCAATATTAATGTACAATCTATGCTCTGCAGAACACTTTTGGGTAATAAGTAATAGTATAAGCATTTATTAGCTGTGCTAAAACAGTAACCACATGAAGAACCAAATCAAAGGAAAACGCAGAAAGCTGGCACAAGTCAGCACAAAATCCACAGTGAGCTATTGAAAGCACAGTGCAATGCTTGGAGTGTTATAACTCACTGAAGAGCATCAAACTGGTTAATAAATCGAGTTAAAAAGTGCTCCTATGAGTTGGGGGTTATCGAGTGCTCACTCAGACAATACTTTTTTTTGTTCATGTTTTCAATCAGACATCTTTTTTTAAACACATAATACCGCAGCAGTCAGTGCTGTGGCATGGTAAGCAGCATATTATTCCATCTTTGTCCAAACACAACTTTATAAAAATACAAAACAGTTAGAGTGAGATGAATATATTTGCCAGCAGGACGCTACAGTATACGTAATAATCATTTTGTGAAAGTAGATTTCAGAAGAAGTAGGTTATATATTTCACAAAGTGGCACTATGACAGAGTTCAGAAATGTGTAACTGGCCCACCAGAGTCCCTGCTCTTTTCACCAAATTAAAGCCTATCTGGTCACATCTGGTTGGTCACACTGCACAGCACTGTGGACTGACTGTGAGACGGCTGGCTGTCACTGACTGCGTTTGACCCAGCTGTGGCGGTGGTGAGCGCCTTGGAAGGGAGTGGGCCGACCCCTCCTGATACCTGGCTCCCCCGGCTCTGGGGGCTGAGACTGGTGCTTCCCACGGTAGGCCTCTTCCCATCGTACGTCCCCCTAACCAGTCCATTCAGCGTGGTGGAGGCACAGCCCTGGTCCAGGTGCTCAGCTGAGACCAGAGGCTGCCGGTCCTCCTCCTCAGAGATGGCAAACACCGGTACACTGATGTGATCGCCCTCACGCCTTTTCCCGGCCTGACCGCCCTCAATCTGAGACTGGGTGGAAGAAGAAGAGCCCGAACTGGGTTCTGAAGGGGAGCCCGGGCTGTGAGGAACCGCAGGGGCCTTTGTTGGGTCTGCCGCCCCGGAGAGCAGGCCAAAGCAAGGCCCCGTGAAGCGCGAGCGCCGCAGGTTGCTGGTGGAGTTCAGACGCCGCTGCCTCTGGGCAGGCTGCGAAAGTGGGTAGGAAGCGTTACTGATGGAGGAGTCAGAGATGGTGCTGTTGTCTGCCTTGGCCTCCAGATGAACATCAGAGAAGACTTTCCTGCCGTTGTCTCCTCTGCAGTCAGCTACCAAACTGGATGGAGCCTGGAATGACATGAAACTGTTTGTAAACCCCCTAGACCTTTCTCAGATTTCTAGACTAGTCACAGAAGGAAAAAACATTTGGCTCTTTAGTATTGAAATGTACAAGTAAGCCACACAAGTGAGCCAAGATGCCAATGATCTGCTGTTGATTTAGGTGACAGAGCTAGTTCCTGCTATTGTGGTCATTTCAAGAATAAAATCTTGTCTTCCTTAAAACAATTGAACAAGTAACAGGACAGAATTCAAATAGAATTTCAACATAATTTTCAAAGAAATGACAGGAAAAGATCATATTTAAAACATTTAAAGGTTCTAGTACTGACGTTGTCCACCAGCTTGATGAAAGGACTGGTTGAATTCCAGCTGCACCACTTCTTATGCAGCTGCGGCAGTGGAGGGAGGAAGTCCTGGAAGGTCCGCACGCTCCACGCTCTCGGTCTGGCACAGCCGCCGCTGCCGTCCTTGGCTGATCTGGTACCAGTAGGTGAGGTGATGGAGTCTGGTGAGGGCCAGTCACCTGCAGGGCTGGGGCCGGTGTCGCTGTGCCGCAGAAACCTCTCCCGCTGCTGAGAGACACAGGATGCATACGTGCATTAATCAAAACGAGCAGTCTGGGCCTGTGGGCACCAACACAGGGCTTTAAAGTCATATAGTATGTCCACTGGCAGCAATACCAGTACCAATAATACCAATAATACCAATAATACCAATAATTTCACTGGTTCTGCAGATTATATTAACAGCTCAGAGTCGAGGAGCAAAGAAATGTGTTCATTTATGAACATAAGAAAAGGCTGACAAACTACACCTGTAGCAAACAAACCTTCCCTGGAAGATCAAAGGTTAAAAAGCAAGAGTAGCCTAGAGAGGATAAACAAACTAATTAGGAATAAAGACGACCACACAACATAAATAGCTCACATATCAGAGGTGGCATTATGCTCAAGCACTCAACTGCGGTTACAATGATCAATGACCTGCACTGAGCACCAGGCTTGTTACTGAATCACGCACGCATCTTTAGTACTGAGCATTGCTCAAGAAACTGGACTCGGATAGCAACAATAACACTGCTTTCATAGCACACCATGGATGAAAACAGATGGGTCATACTGCCAGATCTCTGTAAGTCAATAACCAAGAGAGAAGTGCTACAAATGATACCTCACATCTTTTTTTTACAAACAGTAAAACAATTGCGTGACCAGAGGTTGTAAACCAGAATCACCCAAACAGTCGTTCCACTGCATGCGACAACAGAGTGCTTAGAGGAGGTATATTAGGAGCTGACTGGCAGCCAGTTTGCAGGTCGCACCTGTTTCTTTTCCTCCTCACTCCTGAATTTCTCCCCACAGATTGTGTCCTGTACTACATTAAAGGATTAACAAGACGGAACTGTGCTGATTAGCTTGGCCCTCTCAGTCACACAGCCAGCCAGCTAAGCATGCGTGGTTCACGTAGCAATCTTAATCATTATTTATTAAGTATATTAAAGCTGTCAAAAGAACAGCAGGGGCTTTGGAATGATTTCAGTCACAGTTGTGTTGTTTCGTATGCACAGCTCTCACCACCAGGAAGTGCACATTCCATCTCTGAAAACAAATGGCTGTTTGAGAGGACACACTGCTGCATCGGGGGTCGTACAGGTCATATTTGCTTGAGCAACCAGGGGAGGCTAATTGTGACAGACAAGGTTAGATGTGCAAAGGCCACGTTATCCTTCCTGATCTGTCAGCTGCTGTTGATCAGGGGAGGGGGGAAGGTTTTAGGGGTTGCAACCATCAGACAGAGAACAGGTCCTGTAATCCTTCACACAGAGTCACTAGCAGCTAGATTTGTCTAGACAAGAATTAGCTGGGGGTTTAAATGTTAATGTTCTTTTGGTCACTAAAGCCCCACAACACAATGACAACTTTTAGATTTCACACACGAGGTGAGAAATCAGCCACCAAACAACAAGAAATGACTCATAAGTAGTGGTTCCAAAGTTCGGGTCCGAGACCCTCAAGGGCCCTGGAGGAGCTCAACAGAGATCCAATCAGGATCGGTTAAATTCAGTCTCTTGAGGAATGTACGAGACCATTTAGATCTGGCCCTCTCTGCCTTGATCTCTTCATCCAGCCTACAGCTAGAAGGGTTTCCAGGCTTTCTCATTGCTTTAATCGAAGCTCTTATTAGAAGGGGTCCATTGAAACAAAAGGTTATGAAATAGGGATTTATAGTCTGCACACTTTGGAGTGCGTGGCATGAAAATACCACACAAACCAGGAAGTTCACCTGGACAAGGACACTGAGAGGATGAATTTGGCCTTTTTCAGCGACCTTTGCCACTGTTAGCTCAAGCAACATTTCTCAAACATTATTTACATGGACGTCTGCATCGAGGACACACACAGGCAGACCACACACTGTGTGCCAAAGCGTGCATGACACACACAGACACACAAACACACAAACAAATGGAGCTGGGAATCTGGCTCTGTAGATAATACTCCATTAGCCTAGGCTGGAGGAAAGCTTGCCAGTCCTTCAAAAAGCTGCCAGAGCTGTTTTATGCCAACTCTTATTCCAAGAGAATACAAAAGAGAGCAGAGAAAAAAATGCTCAGTTGAACCGTTCTTCCTCGACGCTCCTCCCATCTTTTAATTATCCTCATTTCCCATTTATGTCCTCATAGTTTTCATAGTTTTAGACTGTACCACGCGTACGCCAACAAAATGGTGTCAGTCTTGTTAGGAACACTGGGTCAATTCAAAGCAGTGAATGCCCTGTCACCTCTGATGCTCATTGGTTTCAGGGATCATTCCCCCAAAGCGAGGAGAACACCCACTGAGAGTCTGGCCTTGAGATTAAATGGACAATGTCACTGTCCACTGTATAGCGTCAACGCTACGCTCAAATGGAGCGATTTCTCCACTTGCTGGAAGAAGTGAGGAACCTTTGACTAGAGTCATGCCGACAGCCCTGTGTCAGCACACCACCACGCTAACTATGATATTTCTGACATGATAGTATTTAGCAGTATTTAACATGCCGCCCTCTCAACATGTTCACGTGGTTAGTCAAAGTATAGTTGAGGCTGATGCAAATGTCATTCAAGGTAATTCAGTCTGTGGTGGTCTGACCGATCTACTGTCGTACTGTCGAGCCACGCTGCTAAGAATGTAGATTTTGCAGGGCTGTTTCGCTTTGATGCAAGTATTGTCCTCACTACGTAACGACAGAGAGAACATGAAACTGGGCCTTACTGTGTGAGGTGAGAAGGGTAGCCTGCTCGGGCAAGGAGCTGAAGATACAATGAAAACCTCATCCGCACCAAGGTCCAGTTCAGTCAGACCGCTGCAGGAGAGGTCCACCTCTGCATTGTGGGAAATGTCCCCACCAGCACTGACTGAAGAAACACAGAAGAAAAAAAAAAGACAGAAAGAATTGCTGAGCAGACTATTTTTTATAGTGTTATTGAATTGTAACAGCGTCTTAATGACTTTGACTCTGTGCATTATAACTTCATTTATGCCAAAGCTCCACATTGATCCCGCGCTGCCTCCTCCTTCACGTAAGGACCATTTGCCAGTCAGAGAGGCAGCAGAGCTTATGATGCTGTGCTGCAATTTAAATGGTTCAATGAAACAACATGCAGAGTAGGCTAATCTCAACTCCCTCACTGTTTATAAGCTGTGTGTTTTGGTGTAAACTCCTTACACCGTGACTGGAGCACACAGAGAGGGGGACTGTACTCCCCTGTTGTTCAAACTACTCCCAGGCTGCTTTGTGGGTTAAATGCCACAACCCACAAATCTCTCAGCCTGGGTTCAGTCCCACAGAGAGAGGGAGAAAGAGAGAGAGAGAGAGAGAGAGAGAGAGAGAGAGAGAGAGA
>JBAJHX010000076.1:4983938-4997650 GCA_037176925.1 Amniataba percoides | reverse complement strand
AATCATTTTGTATTTCCCTTGCTTTTCTAAGTGCTCTACTTTGGTTACCTGAAAACAATGCAGAGGGCACTTGTAAGTATCATAGCGAAGAAGGCAGCTCCACTCACAGCAGCCAGCAGAGAGTCTACTTTGCTGGCTGATGGAGCGGAGGCACGGCGCTCCCCCCCTGGCTTTGTCAGGTTGTGGTAATGGAAGAGAAGAGCGAAGCCGCGCCCCCAGTGGGTGGTGGTAATGAGCTCCATGATGACCTCCACCATCTCCTGGCTGGATCCGAAAACGAGCTGGCTGCTGGGAGGCCGGTTGGACCCACAGAACCTGGAGGAGAAGGTGATGAGGTCTGAGATATAGAGGACATCGTGGGGGCAGGCGTCAAGCACCGAGTGCTGGGTTTCAGGGCTCACAGCCGGGCTGTCGGTGTAATGCGGTGAGGCAAGGGTGGTCTCCTCCACCAATACGCTTTGGTCGGGACTGGGGTCAAGGTCTCCCCGGAGGCGAGACGAGGATGCAGAGTTGACAGCCTTGTCTCCTGGAGGCACAGCTCCAGGTAAGTGGAGGAGAGATGGAGGAGGTGGGGAAGATGCGGTGGATGCTTCTGCAGATCTTTTGGCAGAATTTGAGACTTTGGCGATCTCCATTTTCGTGGACTGCTCCTGGACCACCACCTGCTTGACTTCACCATCTCTGGAGGACTGCTGAGTCTTTGTGACCTCCCCTACACTCTGCACAGGATCTTTAGCTGCGGAGGAAGTTTCATCTGCCGCTAAGCTGCCAGGAGTGAAAGTCACCTCTTCGTATGCCTCCTCCTCTTCAAAATTAGACATGGCAGCATACTGTGCAGCTGAGTCGTGGCTTTCAAACACATCAAAGTCAAATATCTCCAGAATAAGCTGGTAATCAACAGGCACAAAGAACTGCCAAACGCAGTGTGTCCCAGAGGAGTAGTTGTAGGGGAAGCCAGGGGACAAAATGAGGCCTTGGACATCCACCACATCCACCTTGGCACCACAGTCAAAGTACACCTGTAATATGAAACACATTCAGTTAGCCATGGCATAATTTTATACCTGCTTTCAAGGCACTTCAAACAAATAGTCTGTCATTTTAGGCACTTACTGACACCCCTTCTCAGAGTATCAGCTGACGTGACTCATGCAGCTCAACAGGTAGAGCAAAAAAAGGTTATTTTGACATGAGTCATCTTGTCAAATAATGGCCACTAAGCGATTAAGTTCTTTATGCCAAAGGCACCAACAACCAAGGTACATATCAGCAAATAATACACTTGACTTGTGGTTTGATTACTCACTGACAGAAACCAGCTTGAAACTGAACTATTCAACTCTGCTGTTCGGCCTTCATATCAAAGCCTGCGTTTTGCCTCTATTGCCTGCTTGGGTTACCCTGGGGAGGGTATTTCTTCAAACATGCTGGCTATAATTCTTCCCAGGTGTGTGGGGATGTAAGGGGGACCTGGGGCCTAAGCAGAGGCAGATGTGTGGCTGAGCCAGGGAGCTGAGGACCAGACCTTTGTAGGGGGCCTGTGTGTTTATGAGCTTTCCTGTTGGCCTCACTTCTGGACTGTGGGAATGACCCAGACTGGCAGACCCCCATGCCAGACAGGTAACACACCAACACCCGCGGGCGACACTTGTGCTCTGGACTGGGCTACAAGCACAAGAGATCACTTTGAGAATGCAGTTTCGATGGGAGGAGGGGAAGAGGGCAACGGGGACACGTGGAACATGAGGGAGTCTACAGAGCCAGACAGGGACTTTGATAGCGCCATGGACCATCTATCCCCATATGAATCCATTTATTGTTTCATTCCTCAAGCATTCCCGCATCAGCATATTTTAAGAAGAAAAAAATCAACATTTAGTTTTCAATCAGGACTGGAAGAGAGGACGACTTGTTCCTCTGGTCATCAGGATCAAATCAAAGGCCCTCTTCATGGTTGATACAGCTGACAGCCTCACAGCCAGGCCACAGCATATTGCAGACACATGGGAGGTCAGAGGGCCAGGAGGGCAGCATGACCTGCGTAACTAAAGAAAATATGTGTGTGTGTTTTGTTGAATGTTGGAAGTTATATAACTTATAAATATATAAAAATGTATTCTGAGTCATTTTTCCCTAATATTGGAGTTTAATGATCATTATATGCCTCATTTTAGCCTTATCTGTGACCACAGCATTTTTTTAACTCTGAAATTTGGTCACATAGCCTTCCACTAGGCTTCTTTCACTTATCCAACAGGCTATGTCTTTAAAATTATTTCTATAATCTCACAGGTGTCCACTTTCTGCCCAGGGCAAAACCAGCGTTCACATTCGATATTTCCATAAACTGTGCTGCTCTACTCATCATCTACGCTGGAACTGACGTTAAGTCCACTGCTCAGGGCATGCCAGTGGCTGGAACACTCTGTGGAAATACTGCATTACAATTTTGGTTACGTCTCAGGCAAACATTTAATCTTTCCAGGAAGACAGCTAACTGTTGGATTGCGAGAATAAATTTGAAGATGCGACGAGATCCTTTAAAAACAACCTTTCAATCTTCCAAAGGTTGGCATGCAGAACGTTACTGCATGTGACCAAGTAATAGTGACAGAGCTGAAGTCACAGATTTAGTTTAGTTTCAGTGGACAGTAAAACAGACCTAAACCATGACGTGGCACAATAATTGTTTGCCAGTCCTCTTTGCATTTCCAGGAAGCCAAAATTGAAAGTATGTGGCTGACCAAAAATTAACCAAACACATTGGAAGCCATAGTTACCTAATTGCATTTTAAAATAGTGGTATCATCTTATGTTAAAGACATTGAACCATTTGCTCAATGTGACTCAAGTTAAATTTAATAACATCACTTGTCTTAACATATAAATAAGCCTGCAAAGTCTGAATATTACATTTTACCACATTTCTGACATAAACATTGGTCATTAAAGTCCTTTATGATACTTGTATTTAACCGTTTTTTCCTCCCTGACTGACATTTGGAAGTAATTACATTAGGGCATGACATGCTACACTTGCTCTGCCTACACACTTACTAGAAATTAACGTGCTACAGCAAAGAATTACACGGATGACATTTGAACGGGCCCAATGCCATTCCTGCTGAGGTTAGAGAGAGTAAGCCGATTTGGGGTCTGCAGTGTTTGCAGCGAGGTTGCGCAATGAGGGGAACCACTCCACAATATGGGGGCATAACAGGGGGGAAGAGAAGGACAGCGCGTCCCCTTTTAAGGGCAAAATTGAACGGTGGTGAAAGGCCGCAAGTATGTTCATTTATCTTTGCCAAATTGCTGCTTTGCTGGTCTTTCCTCAACCTCCCCAAGAGACTTATTTCACTCTGTTTTTCAGACTAAAATAAATCAATAAATGACACTATAAAAAAAATAGATGTTGCAAATAATACTAATCTATGAATTAAGACTTTAGTGTATGATGTGAAATCTGGGATCTGATGAAAGAGAACTGTGTCACGGACAGAGACTGTGTCATCTCTCCCACCAGGACGAGGCGGCCGGGAGGTCCCCACCACCCTGGGATGTGCATGCTAGACTACACATGAAAGGGCCCCAAAGTGCCACAGTGTCGAATGGAAATGGGACATTCTTATAATGCCAAACATCTCAGTTCTGTTACATCACAGACCGCTCCAATGGCAGGCCGCTAATTATTCAAGGATGCCTTTTCTCATGGAGAAACAATAGGCTGCAGTGCCGTTTTGGTGAGCCACTCCACAAACGGGGAGGGCGGATAATATTTTAATGAAGTGATGCTAATAAGAACAAGGCAAGCTGAAAGTTTACATAAGGACCGGCTGGTCATTGCGCCCCAGTTGTGCCACTGACAGGGGCTTTCCCGGACAGAAGTAGATCAACTAAGCACATAATTGTCTGAAATGACTTGTTCAGTGAAACATCAGACCTGTTGCTGTCATTACTGAGAGGCCCCTCAGAAACAGTATTGTTCCATCATTTTCACATCAGTCTGCCTGATTATCACAGAGGCAACTTTAAATCCACTGACTGATGTGTAGCTAATTTGTTTGTACAGTTCAATAATAAATCTATAACCATATCCTATTACATTCCAATAATGTATATTATTTTATTTTATTTTCCTATAAATAGCATAATGTAAAAATAATACGATTTTCTGTGAGAGGTTACATTCTATCTAAATGCAGGCATGCAGTCCATATAAACATGAGAACTGACCATGGATGGAAATCTTATTCAGTTTTAAAGTAAAGTTCTGGTCCAAAAAAAACTAAAAGACATACAATCCCAGCTGGTATGTGTAATGTAACAACTCATTATTAGCTCTCTCTTTGTAGTGTAAAGATGAACAAACCAAAAAACACTCCACTTGTCAGTACACCTTTATTTTACAAAACAGAAGTCTGCAGTCTGACCTAACTGCTTGCTGTAACATGGATTTTTTTTAAACCACCCAGGCTGACGACACCACTGTGAAAACTCTGCAACACTGCAACACGAGCTGGCTTCTGCTGAAGTACTGTTAACACACACACACACATGAGCACACTCACACACACCACACACACACACACACACTCTGTCTCTCATGCACAAACAGCCCCGGACTGGCTCATAAACAGGCAGGCGGGCCCCTCAAAAGGGGGCAGGAATCCTCACCAGCCCTGTTTACTGGAGGAGAAAAGTGACACTGCTTCACAGGGTAGCGCCTGAGCAGCAGCCGTGCACACAGGATGCTTTACAATCACGCTCTATCTCTCAGGTCTGAACCAATAACAACACTACACAGCTTTGTGGACAAAGATTTGTCACATGCACTGAATTTATTTTCATTTCATTTTCCAACTCATCCTTAATTTAATCAAGTAGTTTGACAGGTGATACCATCTTAGACAAAATATGAATAAAAATACCATTAATACAATAACTTGTACACATTCACTTAGTCAGCCGGGCACATATTAGAACAAACATAAAAAGTGATTACTAAAAAATACAATGCATGGATTTAAGCTGTAAAATCAATGATGACCACAAATCAAAAAAGCTGAAACTATCTGAATGTAACGAGATAAGGAGTTCCACAGTTTAATTAGAATAAAAAAGTCCAATAAAGTATGAACTTTCCTGAGTTGCGGTGGTGCAGAAAGATACCGCAGCTCAAACAGTAATGTTGTATACACTGATACGACAGAACAGTGCTTGCAGGGTACAAATAACAGAGAAAATAGTAGGAACTGTTCTCTTTTCAGACACTGGTTTCCTGCTCCATACCAATCATAAATAGCGACACGCAGCTCAAGAGAAGTTAGAATGGGATTTTTGGAGGATTTAGACAACTAAGGCAGCAGCTGCAGCTCAATATCAGCAAGATACCCCATTTGTGTTTTAATATTTCACACAGCTCCCTCCAAACACGCAGATAGAAAAGAAGCTCCTTGAGGTCATTCTGCACAGCTGTGGAAATCGCTGATACTCAAGCTCAGGATTTATCACATATCTCCGCTCTGATGTCAACGCCTCTCCTGGTGGGCTCATGTCAGTGGCTCTAGCTCAGGCCAGGGTGAGTTTACAAACAACTGGTGTGGCGGCCTGATTAAGCCCAGGCATTTCTAGGGTCGCCCTTGCTGGCCACTGTCAAGCTTGCTCAGCACATTTTCACCACTGTGTGCATCATGAGTGACTTATGAAAGGCCCCTCTGAGCCCATGCGTGTTTGATCAACATTTTATTTACAGAGCCAATTGCGGATAGACTCGTTTGCAGCCTACACAGAAAAGCGGAACGCTGGAAATTATTACGGCTGTGGTCCTCGAAGTCGCACAGATATGCGACTGGGTGAGCGAGAATACAGACAGACAGATCTTTCTGCCTTGTTTGCGGCGTAAAACCTATTAACATACTTCCTCTGAAAAGAGCTGCTGCGATGGTGGCTGTTAAACCTGTGGAGCCCTGTGGTGAATCATGACCTTATCTCCACCGGTGGTTTCAACCAGTTTGGAGAAATCATTTCCAGATTTTGGAATGTGATCCAGTGAATGCATCCGTGATAATTGGTTTGTCGGCAGCACCTCAGTGGGAGGCTCAAACGCGTATGGCTGGGTTTGAGCTGCAGCGACACAGTTAAACTGTGATCAGTCAGAGTCCAAATGAATTCAATGACATTTCCAAGTGCAAGTGTGGCATCAAAATTGCCAGGAAAGCTTCCCCTTTTAGTTGAATGTCATATCCGGCAAAACAGATAACCCCCGAACTGCAGCATGTTCTCAATTGTCGTCAAAGTCATTTAAGCCCTCTGGCCTCTCTAGCAGAAATGTAGTAATTTAGTTTTATTAATCAGAGGAGATGCTGCAATCAACATTAGCTTTGACATAAATTATTTAAATTCTTTATCTAAAATGATGCATGTTGAGTTAATTGTTCTTTTAGTGCAGCATATTTTTATCCAGATAGACTCTCTGGGTTTTCAGGGAGGCCTGTATTGGTATTTAATGGTAATACAAGAGAGGCACAAAGTGGGGAAAATACTGACTTTAACCGTGACAGAACAAATGATCTGCCTCTACTGCAGGTTAGATCCTACTGACAAATCTGTAACTATTCAGTGTCCACAAGCAATTACATAAAGATTTTATAATCCCATCTCCAACAGAGTGATAGGCCTTATTTATCTGATAAGTTTCATCCTCCCATTTAAACTTTTATCAACATTATATCAGTCATTTATGCTGCTCAGCTGGGAATAAAAACCTTCTTTAGTTGGACAAAGGCACTGTGAAATATAATGTGCTAAATATAAAGGGCTGTTATTTCAGCGTGTCTGATGAATACTTATTCAACATTTAGATGGAAAAAAGTAGTGGACTGGGCTGGAATATTAGGAGTTGTACAACGTCCTCATGCCCTCACACCTTCTACCAAAAAGAATGAATATTGTTGGCCCTGCTAATATTCAGATTTCATCCACTGTGATCGGTTTTGATGCAGATTCAGTTCTGAAAATGTGTTTTCGATCTCTATGTCTAACTCTCTGTTCATCACTCTCTCTGGCCTTTTCATCCCCTCTCCTCTACAGTCCCACTGCAGTCCTTTCACACATTGCAGCATGTTTATCTGTTGACATGGTGTCTGTATCTGTTATCAGATAATTCATGGGAGGAATAGGTGAATTCACAGTTCACTGCAGTCCTGCAACCCAATTCGATCACAGATGAATGTCCCCTCTCACCGCAAATAAAACCTTCCAAAAGACAAAGCGGGAAAACAAAACAGAGATCAAACTTTCTCTCGTCCGCAGTGCTGGACTGACAGACCTGGATGCCTCCCATTTTTTTCCTGAGGGGGATAGAATAAATTCCAAGCTTGTTTATGCTGTTCCAAAAATCAACTTAATACAAAAGGGGAGCGGAGGACAAAGACATCATTTATCGTGCCCCCTCAGGCAGATAATTGCAAAGATAGTGAACACCCTATATACACACGACCTAAAGCCAGAGATGTTGACAATTCAATATACCCGAGGGCTTTTGTTGCCTATTTCTAAGAATTGCACTGCTGAGCTGCCGTTGTCCATCAGCGGAAGAGGACGCCTCTTGACAGGTGGAGGCTTCCCCTCGCTCGCAATGTGGTCCTGATGTCCTCAAGAAGATCTCTGTCAAGAGCGATCCTTCTAATGTTATGACACCAGCCGCTGTCCCCCACATGGGGTTTTGCATCACACATGGATAAAAAACAGAGGAATGTGGGATTAGAGAACCGAGATGCCGTTTACGGCTTGGACGCCCCGCTTCAGTGACTCTGAAGTATACATCCCTGTCACCCTATTCTGCCTGAGAGGGACCGCTCCTTTAGGTTGCCTTTCACAACCAGATATGTGGAAAAGCCAGAGAGATCCTTCCCCAACAGAGTCAGCGACTGCTAGAGATGGACACAGTGGTGATCACATCACATATCAATAAATGTACATTCTCGCTATTACATACAGTGTTTTCTGCTCCGAGCAATATCACTGTTCCTTTCTTCAGGAGCAATCAACGAGGGGAACCCCTGCCGCAGCCTACGTAAACACGACTCTTCTTTGTTTCATGGAGTGACAGCTCAGATTGTGGCATCAACACACTTTTAAACATCGGACAATCAACCTTGAAGCAAAGCACGCACCGCAGAGCCTCAGCAGGCAGGGGCCTCGACTCCGCCACAGGAGAAGCTAAAACATGTCCAAAATAAATCACAGCCTGACTGAATAAAAAACACGCCCGGGAAGGAGCCCCTGACTGTCTGCGTTCCTGTTTTTATCAGAGCTAGACTTTTGACGGTGCACTGCGATCGGAGGCGAGGCCCGGGAGCTGGCCTGGATGAGTGGGGAGCACAACATAAGGTTTACATGCTCTCAATGTGGTTCTCATTTCAGCAGTTTGGACTCTGCATGCCATTCTCCAACTTTGTGAAGTGCACTAACATCAAAACACGCCCGTGCCATCAAAACATCCCTCTGAAAGCCCTGGAGGATATTGTGTGCCATGAAGTTTGGAAATTTTGAAATACAGGCTGGCCAAAAAAACACCCAGAGCTCTGCAAGTGAATGGCAAAGGTGGACAAGAGTAAGCCAGCATGATGTAAGGTGATTTAAAAAGTCTGGCTGCGGATAAGGTTATGGGGTTTTTTCTCAATTAGATTTCACTTTTTTGGACTCTCAAATAACCACATGGGATGTATTTATAAACCAAATACTGACACTGAACTTGAACTTCGAAATGCAAGCTGCCCTTTTGGAAAGAAACCCCTCAGTTAATTTGCAGGAGTTTGCAGGCTGCATGAGGCGGATGTTACACACGCTGTTTCACATCACAAGTTGAAAGCAATATCATTTCTTTTCCTTACACACAACGCTCGCAATTTCAGAGGCAGCGCCAGACTGCCCTCTGAGGGGGTAACATGACGTGCTGCTCTGTTTTCAAACACAACGTGTGCAAAACACAATTGTAGAAACTGTACATTTAAAAGTACATCGCTGACTGCTAAATTCACCTGTGCTTCACTTCATGGGCTTCCACATTTATCGAAGCACGGTGGTCTTCTGATGCCCTCGGCATTAATTTATCTAACAAAAAGCTTGTACAGTATAAAAATGATGAACTTCTAAAAATGGGTTCACACGCACCGCTGTTAGCTGCTGCCTACTACGGTGTACTATATTCTGGTAGAACAGCACTGTTGACAGACCAGACGAGGTGCATTTAAATTTCAAATGTCGATGACGCAAGTGGTCCTTTGTATGTCATGGGTAAGCCGAAACGAATGGTGGCAGCTAAGGTTACTTTAAACCATTTGCTTCAAGTCTCTTGGGCTCTGAATGTTTGCCGTGAAGCAAACAATTGTTAAATATCAAGATTTACGAACGGAGTTCGCGGCTTGAGTCTCCCAACACAAGTGAGCACGGCGCTCAACAGGGCAGGAGGTAAAGCTTGTGAATCATTGCCGGCTTATTATCAACAAATGTCAACTTACTTTCTGTGCAACGCATCCCATAACGAAGAGTAGGTATGTTGTCATAAAAGCATGCGCCCCAAGCGACGTAGCACAAGTCATTTTCCTCTGATTGTTCCTGTGAGGCGCCGCACAGTGAGCCGAGCCGCGCTACTCCGCTTCCCTCATTCACCTGAAGTGTCGGGAGCGCGCCTCCATCGTTCATGGGCGAACACAGGACGAGAGCCTGAATGAAAACTGCTCTCACTCACTTCATGCTGACTGTGCCGCCGCTGACTTTTGCTTTGAGATCTCATTAAAACACTCGGTAATGTTTTTGTTACTGTGTGACTGTAGAGCCACCAGCTTATGTTGTCAAGTCCAGCTTTTATTTTTCTGTAATAAATATTTCTTCATTCTGCCAATCCAGCAGATACAGCAAAGGTACATAAATGTTAATAAAGGTGTATTTTCTAATGTGCAGGTTTGCGTCATGCATTTAACAATGTACATTTCTATGACCCTTTTATAGTAGCCCATGATGTGAGCACATAAATGTCTACATGTAACCAATGCAGTATAAATTAATTTATTGATTGTATGAATGGACACTTTCTTTCAAATTCTGTCTTCTGAGCCTGGATGAAGCTGTCAAAAAGAGGAAACTAATCATCTAGTCATTGCTGCACAATGTTTCATAAAGACTTAAAGCCAGACTGGATATATTTCTATTCTTTTTCAGCTTTAGAAGAGTGCTTTAGTCTGTGACAGTTGATTTGTGCATTCTGACATCCCTTATTTGATTGGTGTTTTTCTTTTCATAAAAAACACATAAATGTACAATTGTCTGTCATTGACCCATTCCAGAGTGTGAACTACTTCATTTTGGCGAGTTCTTCCATAATCAGATCAAACACTTTACTTCACTTTAGTAGCTAAATGCACTGCTATCCAGCTGATCCAGACAGCTGGATGAAAAAGCTGAAGAATTTGTTAGTTCGGTGTTGCATCCAATAATCTCCTGAAGGTGTTGAATTTCTAAATATTATATCAGAAAACACAGGTAGACAAGCACGGTTTCTTTAGATCTGTTATTTGAAAAAAATCTGCACGAAGAGTCTGTCCTTGAAATCACACCAAAATTCAGGAACCCAATTATTGGATCTAATTTTCCCCACACTTAAACACATGAAATAAGGTCAAGTGTAGTGGCAGAACACAGTTTAATTTTACTCCAAAATGCCACTCCTTCAGTTACCCTCACTCAGGATAACAACAGCAGCAAATGAAACTTTACCTTTTGACAAAATGTTGTGGGCAAAATTAGCTCAATTTGAAATATTTAATTCAGTGAATGCAGAACAATGCAATGGAAGAGATCTAACAAACTATTTCTAAATAAGGAGGGCAGACTGGAAATGTTCACTCCTGAGGAGATTTAATATCTTCCACATCATTGATTGTCATGGGTCAAGTATGTGTTACAGAAAAATAATTGTAATGGAAACAGATGTTGTTTACGCTACATGTTGTCAGATCGGTCACTCTGTCTTGTGTTTGAGGTAGTGTGACTCTTTGTACTACCACCAGATGGCATCAAAAGAGGTCCTTTATAAATAATAATTCACAATAGCTTTAAAAGTCTTTTCCTAAAAGCTTTTTATTAAAATGTCAATTTTATCTTAAGTCACATACTGTTATTTGCATTAACAAGTGGTCTTACTACTTTTACTATGTAACATGACTGGAGATTTACACTTTACAGATCACTGTGTGTGTCCTGCTGAGGGATCCTGCACTGGATGGTGTCCTTCATGGCCTAACATTTGGGGATGCAAGGGTCATGTTGTGGATGCTCCTGGTCTGTGTCTGTGATTTATGATCTGTATATTCCTGAATGTCCAGTTAATATATTGCTATGTGTGTACCTCACAGACATGTTTTTGTTCCACCCAGAATATTGGCTTTTTTAAACAGATTAAAACAAATATTGAATTATGCATGAACATTCAACAGTCTGTCATTAATACAAAACAATGTAACTGGAAACACAATCAATGAAAATATAATAGGAATAATAGCATAATCGAATACAGGCTGTAATGGTACAGCACTAGTAGGGCAATTCGTGCACACACAAAAACAACATACAGTTAGCAGAGTAATAAAACTAGAGTACATATGCAGTTCAACAAACTGCAACAAACTGCAGACATTTTAAAGCCAATACAAATGTATCATCTTAAATCCTGTATGTCAAATCTGATATAATCTCATTGCAGCGATCATATAATGAAGTGTTTATCAGTGTAATCCGTGCAGGGTCAGACAGTGGCACTGGCAGCTTGTCGTGGCCCTCCTGCTGGCACCTGCATGTGTTTGTTACCTACAGACAGAGCAGGGTGCAGCTCTCTGACCACATCCGACACATGCACCAGGGCTGTGCCCGCTCAGTATTAGAGTCCTTGCAAAACATGTGCTACTGCAAAATGCATTTTGAATTTAATCATGTCAAAGAATTGCCATAAAGAATTTTTTAAATGTTTAAAATCCAAAGATCAGACGCTGAGTCTCATTTGTTCCTCCAGATGCGCCTCCGTGTTTCCAGTCGGACAGAAAAGGGACGGAAACCAAACAGCCACGTAGTAAAAGGCGAAGCTCTCAAAAGAGGTGAGCGTTTACATGTCTTTTGTAACATTTACCAAACTGTCAGCGTTTTATTTACACACGGGGGTTGCAACGTGGTAACGTGACAGGAGGTAATGTGTTAATTTTGTGAAAATGCTTGAACAATCACCCCTCTGCGTTGGCGCTGACGATACAGGCTAACATTAGCGGGTTAGCTCCATTAGCTTAATGTCGTTAGCAACCCGGGCTAGTTTTACCCACCCATCTGTAAGTCCGCTGTCCTGTCATTAGCAGGCAGAGCTGGACTAAACCCATCCGGCACACGACGGCAGCAGAAAAGCTTTTACGTGTACATTTATCACTGTGTCTATTCAGCAACAAAGTGTAAAGCGAAGCTAATCAGAGGTTAGCATACCAACACACCTGCTGTCACAGAGCTAACTTAGCAACGCAGCCCTGGAGTCAAAGGTTATCACTGATGTCTGAGGTGACAGAGAGCACACGGACACACACATGAGTTTACACATGCAGGAGTTTTCAACAGCAACGCTGTCACAGCACGTAAAGACAAGAGCTGCATTGCGTTACCTCTTAAATACAAAGGTAAAAATGACTCTTCTTAAAATACATAAATCTGACCTGAGGCATGTGTACTCACAAATGCACACAAGCAAAAGCTACAGATGGTACAAAAGCAGGAGCTGCTCCTCTCACAATATACCTGATACTCCCACAATCATAACTAGGGTAAATAATGACGGTAAAATCATTATTTGATTAGGTTGATAAGTCTAATGTTATCAACAGAGATTAATTACATCTTTTCTTAGTGAGCCTCAGCCTTTAGAGAGGGAGACACTCTCAGTTTCATGATTTGTTAGCTCAGTTTGTAAAAGTTAAGGTGTTCAAGTTGCTAGTTAATCTCTCTTTAACACGACGCAATCTACTTAACTGCCAGCATTTAAGCCAGCATGTTAGCCCTTTACTCTAGCTTATGTTAAAATTAAAGCAGTCCTTGTGGTTACATAACGTTATTACTGCCTTAGACTGATCACTCCTGCAGAGCTGCAGCTTCTTCATATTGATCTTTATTACGTGTCTTGTTCTCAAAAAGAGCTGCAGATCACTGGCCAGATGTTAAATATGATGTTTTGTCTTTTTTAGTGCTCTCTGTGTTCAGAAGCGTTCCTGGACGCTGACATGCTCCCAGCCAGTCTGCCTCCCAAGAGGGTGGTTTTTTGAGAGGTCCTTTCCAAAGTGGCACCAGCAGTATTGTGACTGTTCAGTTACTGGAAATGGATACTCAGCAGGCAGAAGCAGCTCAAACGGAGGCTAATGCTGTCCAGGAAGACCATATTTTAAAATCCAAAGAGGGTGTAGCTCACACTGTGGAGGCTGAGACACAGATGAAACAACAAGGGATGGAAAATGCACAAAATACAAAAAGGGGAATTCAAAATGGTGAGTACTGACTCTGTCTGTGTAGGTTATGTTGAGGTTTTGTTGTACAGAAACATGCATGCTGAAATGATTCCTTAATGTGATGCCACCACCCTCTTAATACCTCTGGTAATCATAAGGGAAGAAGTGAACTCATAGAGCTTT
>JBAJHX010000076.1:4971935-4983838 GCA_037176925.1 Amniataba percoides | reverse complement strand
TGATTCCTTAATGTGATGCCACCACCCTCTTAATACCTCTGGTAATCATAAGGGAAGAAGTGAACTCATAGAGCTTTGATACTCAGTGAAAAAATTGACTTAAGTAATTGAATTTATTCAGAAAAATAAAGGCCATCTCTAGCAATATGCAGTGACAATGCTGTTTTCTGTCACGTTTAATGTTTTACTGTAATTTAGCACAAATTTTTGGTATTTGTTTGAATGCATGATGACAGATACTGATGGTTGTGTTGTTTGCAATGTGCAAGTGGCTCCAGTCACTGAAAGAAACCTCACATGCATAGTGTAGAAATCATTTTGTGTCGGATCTATTTGTAATACTTTCCCACTAGTCTGACTGTTGTTATGCTGGATTAGCTTGTTTCCAGCTCTGCTCCCTGATCTGCAAAGTATAATTTCCCCTTTAGGCACATTGCTGGCATCTCTTTTATCTATCACTTGTATCCCGCCATGCATGACCTGTTTTGGTGGCTACTTCAACCCCTGAGGCCTTCTGCTGCTTCATGTTACATGGCTCTTTGGACTAATGTGTTAAATAGCTGAACTGAATTCTAATTAGTTATCATCATAGGACCACTCTGCTCATAGTCAACGGGGGTTAAACTTTGGGAAGAGAATAAATAGGGCAATATGAGAACTACTGTAAATATATTTTTGAGCCTTAAAAACAAGAGGGACTTGCAAGGGACTAAGTTTTCTTTATAAAATTGTCAAATTCAATGCAGCAGATATACAGACGGCTGCCACCACAAAGGTTATTTTTTACAGACAAAGCCCCCCCAAACCATGAAAGGCATGTCACAGACTGAGCACACCCCCCATCCCATGACCCCGTGTTGATTTTGATGTGTTAAACTGATAGTGCTCTCCTTTATGTAAAACATGGGTTTCATTTTCAATTATAGGCAGTCAGCTTTGACAGTAGTTGAAAGAGTTTTTTTGGGAAATTTGGTGATGGGGTGTCATACTGTGCAATGTTTAAGTTGTGTTATAATTATATTAAATTGATTTGATCTTGACTCTATAACTTAAAGTATTCACCACTAAATAAGAAAGATTTCAGTGCAGTGTTAAAAAGCTCAATTCATCCGCTACACCAGGATTGTGCAGTTTGATACGAGTTGTTCAGCAGTGACCTGACAACATAAGCAGAGTCTGTCATCAACTGTCATCAGATTTTGATTCACCTGTTGCTAAATTTCTCACATATGAATCTGACACCATGTTTTTCCAGGTGTCTGTTGAGAAGACAAAACAGCAGACTTTCTGCAGAAAATTATGTTTTTGTTTGATCCAATGCACTACAGTGCTGCTATCAGTCCAAGCTGACAGAGGAAATAGATTTTCAGAGTCTTTAAATGTTCATGCCTTGCAAGATGAGCCCTAATTGTGCTCCTTGACACAAGAGGAGCTGCAGCTCAAGGGTCGCTTCAGTAGCCACGTGCTGCATGAATGTTTCCAGCAATCTTTTCCTTTTCAACTATTGTAGCCTGACAAAGTTGTTCAGCCGGCTTGCCAAGTGGAATAAGTTTCAGTCTAGTCTAGTTCACAAGAACCTGTCATGAGTAATTGTCACATTCCTCAGGGCTTGTCTTACCCCTTCCCTTTCAGGTCCTGTCAGTTCAGATGTGATGCCAAACGGAGACGGACTAGCAGAGGGCTTCGGTGCAGCGGGGAGCACCCATATAAATGGTCCCCTGCCTCCGACAGCCCCTCCCCAGAGCACCAGCTCCCCTGTCAACTCCCAGACTCACGAGCCCTCTCCAGGTGTGGCCTCTTACCCACCCATGATGCTAGAGAAGTCTGAGGGGGCTAGTGCTGAGGTCACGGTTCACACGAGTGATTCATTACAGTCACTCAGACTCAGTATTCCTATGCAGGAGACTGAACTGTGTAAGCATAAACGTATGTGGAGTGAATGCCCCCTATATACCCCCTCCCCATGTATTTTAATCTCATTTTGGTGTGGGATGTTTTGCTTTTTTGGCTCATGTATGCATCCCTTTTTTAATTCCCTTGTCTGTGTATTATCTAAAGCAGAGGGGCTCTCTGGGGATTTCTTTTAGCTGTTTGAGTCTTTAGCTGTTTGCCCTTTCTGCAACTCACACAGGCATTTGATTGCTTGATCAGAGTTTGGTGTGGGTGCTTCAGTTATGATACTAATGGCTGTGCTGTGTGGAACTAATCCCTTTACTATGTTGTCTTTATGGTGGTATATTAATGTCCAACGCCGTTGCCTTGTTCACAGTTATGAAATGTAATATTTTAAGACATGATTCAAACTGTGGTGATTTTGTTTGGCTTCACATTGTAACTCCCACACAGAATACATGTAGCACCACATGGACAATCTCTTGAAGCTTGACACATGAACATGACTGTTCATCATCTGTTTGATGCACTGAGCAAAGGCTTCATTTAACTTTTGTCAATACTGGCTGCATAGCTGCTGCAGTTAAAGTACTTGTTGCTTGGTTAGTCCTGTAGAACTAACCAAGATGGACTCATAGTGTGGCACACTTTGAATATATGGGTGGAACATGTACTGAAACACCCATAGTGTTGCCTTCTCTGTAAGAAACTTGTGTCTGAATCATTTGTTTACCATTTCCATATGAGGACAGGATTCCCTGTAGCTTCACTTTTGTCCATACACAAGCAGTGTAATACAAATATTTACACTAAAATTAGTGATGCAATACACCGCTTAGTTATGGGATTCAACTTTCACTGTCTTATAAAACTGTGGTACCAAAATACTGTGGTGTATCTGTACAGGATGGCCTAACATACTTTCTCTTTAGCCAACCAGAACCTGTCACTGGAGATGGAGAATGAGGAGAAGATTCGCCTGGAGGCTCGCCGGCGTCTGGAGGAGCAACTCAAACAGTACAGAGTGCAGAGACATAAGGAGAGGGTGAGTGAATGGAGTAGCTGTCAGGTTCTTTTTGACTCTTTTGTGCCTTCCTGACTCTGTTCTCGGCCTTTGATATTCCTCAACCAGCTTCTACATTAGACAACTATCTTTTTTAATGCTTTACATGGAGAGTCCTACTTGTGCTTCATGCTTGTGGAAAGACTTGGACTTAGCTGAAGATGTTTTTTAAAGTTCTTGTCACCGCTATTCCTAATTTGATATGTTATTCCTTGTGTTGTCAGGTCAACAGGACCGTGTTTAATTTTTTTCTATCTGTGTGTAGTCTCATCGCACTACCCCCAAGACCAGGCCATTCAGCACTCTGGATCCAGAGCTCATGTTGCATCCTGAGGCTCTGCCCAGGGCCAGCGCTGTCGCCATGACCACAGAGTATTCCTTCCTGAGGACCAGTGTCCCCCGCGGTCCCAAACTGGGTAGCTTGGGAATACCTCCTGCCAAGGAGAGAAAGTCCAGATCGCCCCGCCCAAGCAAGATCCATTCCTTGGCTGACTACAAGTCTCCTGAGAGTGATAGCGGTGGTGGAGGAGGAGGTGGAGGAAGAGCTGCAGACAACACTATGAGCTCCCTCCAGTCCACCGTCAGCTCAGTTTCCACTTTGTCTGAGGTGAGTGTGATGTCGGAGGGCAGCACCTGTGAGACAGAGGCACGGCCAGGGTCCTCGCTCCAAGTTGGGGACAATGTCTCAGAAATTGATGGCAGTGAATCGGGAACAAGGCCAGGGAACGATGGCAACGACAGCGACAGCTCGTCATACAGCAGTGTGTCTACCAGGGGCACATACGGCATGCTCTCTGCAGCAGTGGAGAGGCAGCGGGGGCCTTACACGGTGGAGGGGAGGGAGATTGCCCCAGAGGCTATGGGTCAGTTCCCCTCCCTGCAGGAAGTCCTGCAGGCAGCCAGTGAAGAGCAGCACCTGCTGGAGCTGGAGCAGGAGAGAGAGGGGACAGCAGAGCCTCGCAGCCGCCGGGACAGTTTCTCTAGCAGGTACCCGTCAACATCACATACAAATATTAGAAGTGACCATTCTAGATGTGTCGTTTGTGTTTACTGCCAAATGAAAGCCATTATTACATTGAGACATGGTTTTGTTGGAGGTGTGGTTCCTCACATTTGACATTTAGATCGTTAGAGCTGGTCACAAATATGTTTTTAAGTCATTTGTTAGTTTTCTGTCAATAACTAATGTTTTAATTTATTTCAGCGTTTCTTTGGAGAGTTCAGTGATGGGCCATGATGAAATGTTGCAAGTGTTAAAAGAGAAAATGAGACTGGAGGGTCAGCTGGAATCTTTGTCATCTGAGGCAAATCAGGTAATGTAACTGATGTTCACATTCATTCAGCACAAATCAGCCATTCCTCAAACATTAGTATAGAGGAGAATCAGCACGTTTTTCAAAGTTTTATATAAAAGATTGCTGGACTATTTTAAAATTAAAATGGCATTCTATATAAGTGCATTGGTAACATTTAGTGTATGCTGTAAAATGTTGAGTGCTGTGCTATTTACAGCTAATAAATGCCAGATCAATATCTGTTAACACACTGTCCTCCAGGCTCTCAAGGAGAAGACTGAGCTTCAGGCCCAGCTCGCTACAGTGAATGCTCAGCTTCAGGCGAAGAACGAAGAGGCTCAGGTCAACAAGGAGAAGCAGAGCGCCCTAACTACTGAGGTTGGCACGCTACGACAGAACTGCAGCCAGCTAGAGAAGGCCATGGTAGAGCTTCAAGGCAGTCTGGAAAGCAAGAATGCCAGTCTGGCTTCTCTAAGCAATGACCTGAAGGTGGCTGAAGACCAGTACAACAGGCTCATGGGGAAGGTGGAGGAGATGCAAAACACTGTAGCCCTGAGAGACAACACAGGTGAGCGATGAAGACCCACAGAGCTGTGAGTTAATATTGTGCTGAAGAACACCCTGATCGCTCAGAAGTAAATGAGATGCTTTGGTTTTACCCTTATGCAGTTCACGAGTTGCGTCAGCAGATGGGTGGTCTTCAGAGCCAGCTTCAACAGGTCCAGCTGGAGCGCAGCACCCTGCAGAGCCGAATGAAGACCTCACAGGCAGAAATTGACTCACTGCAGCAGCTCAGACAGTGGTACCAGCAGCAGCTTGCACTGGCCCAGGAGGCAAGAGTACGACTGCAAAGCGAAATGGCCACCATGCAGGTAAGATTGAAGCTAATGCGGCTGGCTTTTCCTCAAGACCTGTCATATGTCAGACTAGAGTTGACATGACAGTCCTGTTGTTTTGTCCCTCCCAGGCTGGACAGATGACTCAGATTGGAGTCGTGGAACATTTGAAGCTGGAGAATGTGACTCTGTCCCATCAACTTACAGAGACCCAACACCGTTCCATCAAGGAAAAAGAGCGTATTGCTGTTCAGCTGCAGAGCATTGAGGTATGCTGTCCAACATCCTCTTAATGTGCCATCATCAGGTTCATAAATTCTATGTATCTGCTTAGTAAACAACCCATACTTGGAGGTCATTATTCCACCGAGAACCTTTGATAAAAGCGGGCTTTTCTAAATCACCACAATTAAAACATTGTATTATTAGGCTGTTTTTTGTTTTTTTTAATCTTTCTAGAATATTGTGTAAAACCTTTTACTCTCTTTAACTTAGAGTGACATGCTGACCCAGGAAGCTGCCTACAAGCAGATCCAGGATGCAAAGACCATGGTGGAAGATGATCTGCAGCACAAATTGGAGGAGTTTGAGGAAGAGCGAGATCGCTTAATGAAACTGGCCAACACAGCCAGCACCCTGGAAAGGGAACTGGAGCAGGTAATTGTGCCATACATAACAGTAATATGTTTTCCATCTTGTAGGAGCAGAAAAATATTTTTTTTCAGAAAAATATTTTTTTTCTGCTCTAAACTGTCTTTCACACTCAACCCCTCTTAGGTGAAGGTGACCCTTTCCCAGAAGGACATGCAGCTGCAATCACTCCAGAAAGAACATCTGGAGCTCATGCGCCAGCTGACCACCACTCAGGAGAACCTGCACACCAAAGAGCAGTCCATTAACCAGCTAGAGGCCCGATACCTGGAGCTGGAGGCCCAGCTGACCGAGCTTCAGACCGAGAGCAGCGCCAAGGATGACAACATCCAGTACCTCCAGAACGAGAAGATTGTCCTGGAGGTAGCATTACAGGCAGCCCGGGCTGACAAGAGCCAACTTGACGAAGGTGCTGAACGGCTTGGAGAGGACGTTCTGGTGGCTTCAGATGTCCTTGATCAGCTCAGACAAGAAGTCCAGGTCAAAGCTAATCAGGTACGAGAGAAGGGGGAGAAAAAGTGGAAAACATAACTGTAAGAGTGATTAGACTATTACCAGTAACTACAACAAAAACTGACATTACCCCATGGGCATTGTTATATTCTTATCTACTTGAATATTTGCTGATATAAAGCATTTTGACAATGTGACAATAAATTCTTGAATCTTGAATCTTGTGGGAAGTGCTGAGCTGTTAGTGAATTGGTTAGAAATGGCCTTGCACCTATCAGAAACCTTGTTTTTGTAACCCTTTGAGAGAAGGCATGTGTTTTTCAGCTTAAGCAGTAAGCATTTTGTACAAAATCTCAAGAATTTAAATAAGAATTGAAGCAGGTAAACTCTCCACCAAGCAGTGAACAATAAGGGCCCTTTTCTTTGTTACAGATTGAAACTCTACAGCAGGAGAATAGTTCCCTGAAGAAACAAGCTCAGAAACTTAAGGAGCAGTTCCAACAACAAAAGGTAAGCCATCTTCTTCACTTTTAGGTGAGATTATGTTGCTCTCTCATGCTGGGTAGAGTTGGTAGAAGCCAGGGAGAAGATGCTGTGTACTTTTATAACACACTTGTCAGGAATCTCCCATCTGGTTTATCTGATGCTGTCGTGGGAGGATGTATTGTAGAGCCAGATGGCTGTCTTCACAGAAGAGTGCTGCTTGACACGCCTCGGTAGATCGAGCAGTCGTGGATGCTGCTCGTTTTGCATTGACAGGCTCTCATAAAGAGGGTGGAGTTTTTTGACAGACTGACAGAGATGTATTTGATTTTTCTCAAGACTTTGATATTTTGTAGACCCTTCAGACTCTTGCATTAACATGCATTTTGGTCCATCAGTTGTGTTGTATTGTAAGCAGTTTACCTCTGTTAGTAAAGAAGAATGATTTGGCTGCATTATCAACAAACTAAAAGATTATAAATTTGTAGTAAATGAGTAGTTACAGGATGCTGGGAAACATGAAGTATTTACTGTTTTGAAGATTTTTTTTTTTGGCTCATGGAAAAATGTGAAAATTCATCTTCTCATGTGTGCTCAAATTCTTAAAAGCACAAAGAACACAAAATGTAGGTGGTATTTATTTATTTAAGTCCAACTATTTTGTATAATATGTGTTCCTGGTGGAAACAACCACAAGGCTGTTTGGGCTGAAAAAAAAGACTGTACAACCCGTAACCATGTGAAATGTATCTCACTTGAGATGATGCAGTGTGGGATTCAAATCCTCTAACAGCCCTCTCTTCTTCGCTGTGTCTCCAACATGCTCTGAAAAGTCTTTTGCCTGCTGCCTCAGTCAAAACAAATATGTGCAAGACCACATACACTTCTGAAAAGTGTGTGTGACAGTGCTTACTGCATTAGTTTGACACGCTGTTCTTGACTACAGGTGATGGTGGAAGCCTATCGTCGGGATGCCAGCTCCAAAGACCAGCTGATCAGTGAGCTCAAGTCCACCAAAAAGCGTCTGTTGGCGGAGGTGAAGGACCTGAAGCAGGCGGTGCTGGGCCTTCAGGGGGAGAAGCAGAAGGCAGAGCTGGAGCAGGCCCGGCTGCAGAAGGAGGTGGTGAGAGTCCAGGAGCAGATGAGCAACATGGAAACCCATCTGCAAGCCATTCAGACAGAGAGGGATCAGCTAGAAACCCAGGTCCAGGTAAATATAAATGCTTTTTTTGATAGATCTTCAGTTTCACTTCACAGTGTACTTTAACAATAAAAAGAATCAATGTTGATGTTTTGGATGTGATTTGAGCAGGTGTAAGTAAACAGTTTGTTGTCAGCAAATAGTTTACTTTTTGAGTGTGAATCTTGTTTTAATGTGAAGTTTCTCCAACCTTAGTCTCTACAGTTTGACCAGAGCCAGCTAGCAGCAGTGACAGAAGAGAATGAAGGCCTGAGAAAACAGGTGGAGCAAATGGAGGCAGAAGCCAAAAAGTGAGTCATGTTCTGCATAGAGATTTGGGGAGCTTCCCACAGTAACGACTTGGACCATGATGCATATCTCTGTTGTCAAGTTCTATTAATAAATACAAATAGAGGGCATTGCTTATACAATTCCTCATCTCCACATTGACATATGAGTCAGTCTGTGTGGTTTGAAAAGTACATCCATCCACAGCACACTGTTAGTAAATTAAATGTGATTTTAAAGATGTGAAGTCTGAACCTCTGTGTCTTGTGTTCCTGTGTATACATGGTCTGCTGATGATTACTCCATAGAGATAGTTAACATCATATCTTATGTGCATGAAAGGGCCATCTCAGAGCAGAAGGTGCGCATGAAGCGGCTGGGGACAGATCTGACCAGTGCTCAGAAGGAGATGAAGGCCAAACACAAGGCCTATGAGAATGCTGTGGGCATCCTGAGCCGGAGGCTCCAAGAGGCTCTGACTGACAAGGAGACAGCTGAGGCAGAGCTCGCCAAGCTCAAGGCCCAGGTGTCAGAGGGGGGAAACAGCCAGGCCTTACAGGTACTGTGTACTGTATATATAGAATAACGTTTGGCTGTGACTTTCAGGCAATTGCTGGAAGGAATTAGGAGAAGTGTCACACAGTGTGTGGGCTCTCATCTACATACAGCCATTGAAAATAGGGTACAGTACGTGTGTGACTATCTGTGTAATATTGGGGATTTGAGGTCTGTAACACCTGTTTTTCTGGCTCTGAATACAATTAATCAAGAGGTGTAAGTATTGCCACTGGAAAGCAAACCTGAGTAATAAGTTATATTAACCATTGATCACTGAAGTTAAAGAGTGCCTGTATACTGGTAGCTTGCTGTACTGTAAGTGCCTCTTTACAGTTTGAATGAGGAATTATATAGTTTGTTGTCCACAGACACAAGAATGCTATTTTAAAAACATTAATAGGGTAGTCTCATATTTCTTTATCATAAAAAGATTAGTTCTTTCATTCAGTCATTTCTTGAATAATCATGGATGATTACACCTCTTGAGAGACATTGAAATACAGTATGGTTTCATTTGTCATGCAGGAGAAGGTTAAGGTTCTGCAAGCTGAGCTGCAGGCTGTAACCAACAGTAAGACCATGCTCGAGAAGGAGCTGCAGGAAGTGATCACCCTCACCTCCACAGAGCTGGAGGAGTACCAGGAGAAGGTCCTGGAGCTCGAGGATGAGGTGAACAATGATAGTTTTGTGTCACTTTGTGGTACTGTATTCAGGTTTTAAACACAGCTGCTCTATATGTTGAATTGGAAATGATAGTTTGCTGTACTTTTTTTTTTTCATGTGGTGACACTGATCAGAGACAGTGTCACAACAATTTAAATCTCCCAATTTGTGCATGTAATTTTATATTAACGACATGAATTGATTTCACAGCTTCAAGAGTCACGATGCTTCAAGAAGCGGATTCGAAAGTTAGAAGATGCCAACAAGAAGCTGGCACTTGAGCTGGAACATGAAAAAGGGAAATTGGCTGGATTGGCACAGTCTCACAATACACTGCGGGAGCATTCCAACATTTTGGAGTCTGCATTAGCTAAGAGGGAGGCAGATCTTGTCCAGCTCAACTTACAGGTAGAAAATGAGCTTTCATCATATAATGTTGCATTATATTTTTTTGGGATTTGTCCTGTGTTGTAACATGTGTTATTACCTGTATGCCAAAACAGAACCATTTGATTGAGAAATGAAGCACTTTTCCGTTTTTTATATATACAAAGCATTCATCATCTTTTTCAGGTTCAAGCTGTTTTAAAGCGTAAAGAGGAGGAGGACCAGCAAATGAAGCAGGTGGTGCAAACTCTACAGCTGGCCTTAGAGAAAGAGAAAACCAAAGTCAGAGACCTGAAAGAACAGGTAGGAGCTCAAGATGAACATCAGGATGCAGAATATCCTCAGTTGAAATGCCTACTGCACATCATTTTCATTTTGCCTTTCAAATGACACTGAATTTATTTGATTATTTGTTTTTAGGTGTTTTCTCTTGGTGAAACACACAACAAGTCTTTTGAAAATCTAAAAGTTAGACTGCCAAATTACTAATGTGCATCTGTAGGACGTCTTTTTTCTCCTGTCTTTGATCTGGAGCGTTTGACTCTGCAGGGCTTTTTTGGATTGTAATGATGTGATGTGTCCTTTAGGTGGCAGCAGCAAAGGCTGAAGCAGCCCATAATAGACGGCACTACAGGGCAGCCATGCTGGAGCTGTCAGAGATCAAGAAAGACCTGCAAGCCAAAGAGGATCTGGTCAAAACTCTGCAGAGTGAAGCCCATAAACTACAGTATGTGCAGTGTTTTGGCAAATTATCACTGTCACTCATACTTAAGTCTGATATTGTGTTGCAAAATCTGTGGAACACCTTGCTGCTCATTTATCACTGAATATGTCATACTCTGCAGGACTCAGGATGAGCAACATGCTCAGGAGGTTTCCAGGTTCCAGGAGGAGCTGGCTGAAGCCCACTCGCAGCTCCAGATCCTCCAGAAACAGCTCGACGAGGAACTAGCCAAGCAGCCGCTCACTAACCAAGAGGTGAGGATTCAGAACCAGCGTTAGACTGAAATATTTAGCTGATGTTGATCATCCACCTCTGATATGATGATGATATGACATGATGCAGGTTGTTTTTTTTATTGGTTATTATTGATTAGCCTGAATTGATTTGATAAAACATTTGAACAGGCACTGTTTATTATTGTCCTTGGTTGTCCTCTCAACATCTTTCATGTCTAACACTGACTGCTCATTCAGGTGGAGGACCTGAAGTGGGAGGTGGAGCAGAAGCAGAGAGAGATTGAGGCTCAGAAGCAGCAGATGGAGATGATGGAGCAGTGTCACCACAGGGAGCTGGATAACCTACAGAGGGCTCTGCAGGCAAGTTTTCACAAATTATAGAATTATTGACACCTTAGTATACAGTTGGTCTCTTGAAGGAGACGAAGGATGAAGTGGGCACTTTAATGATTTCTATACAGTATTTCTGTTTTTTGGGGGGGGTTATACTCCCTTTTTATTATTATTGGACAGGACAGAGAGACAGGAAAGGGGGAAGAGAGAGGGACAACATGCAGTAAATGGCCACCTGCACTCCATTTCTGTTATTACTTTATAACAAAGAAATATTTCTCCCCGTCTCAGAACATCAAGGTGGAGCTGGAGTCGGTGCAGGAGGAGATGAACAGCACCAGAAAGGACAAGTTTATGCTCCAGGCTAAAGTGGGTGAGCTGAGGAACAGCATGAAGACAGTCCTGCTGCAAAATCAGCAGCTCAAACAAGACCTCAAACAGAACCGTCTAAGGAAGGTAAGGCCCCTTATTTTTCCCCTGGTAAAAGTTATGTCCTGTTGTTTATGTCATTTATAAGCTCTTAGCTCTTTAGCCACACCACCTTTAATTTAGTTTTTTTTTTGTTCGCATTTTCTCATCTATCATCATTTACACCACGCATCCAATGAGCCAGTATTTGCCACCTTGGCCTCCTCTTATAATGTTCAAGCTTTGTTGTTTGTTGCTTTTTAATTGTCTTGTAATTAAGGCTTGTAGATGCTTACAACTTTTACCTCACACATGATGTTTTTAGTGTTGTTGGGTGATGGCTGATATTTTTGATAATGTGTGTCACTGTGTGTCAGTATCATCCAACGTGTTTGCAATCAGGTCAACTGGACGTAGATAGTTCCTTGAAGACGTTTCACCTCTTATCCAAG
>JBAJHX010000076.1:4941980-4971835 GCA_037176925.1 Amniataba percoides | reverse complement strand
TTAGCTATTCATGGTCAAACAATGGGTGTGAGACCCACCCAGCCACACCTAACGATGGTCGTCAGGAGGGTCGTTGGGTCATGAGTTTCAACAGCCGTCGTTGAAGTGTGTCAGTATTTTTACTATTTCTCATGGGCGGCAGTGACGACTGGCTGTTTTCACTTTTGGGTGTATCCAATTATTTTGATGAGTAATGCTTACAATGCCCCCACCCTCTCTTTAGAAAGATTTAAAGGCTAAAGTTGTAAGTATGACAGCTAAAAAAATGCCTGCTGAAGATAAATGACTAAATAAATCTTTGTAATTATTGTTTTGTTGGAGCAGCAGCGCATGGAGCTGAAGAGTGAGGGAAACCCATCCAACCCAGTGACACCAGTTAAGATCCCAGACTGCCCAGTGCCTGCCTCTTTGTTGGATGAGTTGCTGAAACCATCGACTTCTGTCAACAAGGAGCCCCTCAACAACCTGCACAACTGTCTACGGCAGCTCAAGTGAGCTTCTTATTAAAACATTATCAGCATACCTGCATCAAGCTTTTTGTTGTGTTGTGTTGAGCAGCTGTCCAAATGCCAGAAAACATGTAATGTCTTTTTTTTTTTTTTGCTTTTCTTTTCTCAGGGAGGAGATGGACAGCCTCCAAAAGCAGATGGAGGAACACACTGTAACAGTGCATGAGTCAATGAGCTCTTGGACAAACACAGAGGAGGGACTGGCTCAACTGGAGCTTCAAAACAACATCTCCAAATCATCAACGTCGATAAACAGCGTGGTGGTGGAAAATAACAATGAAGCAGAACAGCAGAAATCATAACAGAAGTACATTTCTCAGGCCAAAAGAGGGAGAGTGGAGTTTTATCCACAAAGGCACTTTTTAGCCCCTTATTCCCTTTCTCTTTCCTTAACAATTGCTGCCAACATTTGGCAATCTCCCATCAGCACAGAAGTGCTTTCGCAGAGTAATACTTTATATACCATAGCTTTATTCTTTCCTCTTAATTTGACAGTTGTTTATATTTTTGTTATGCTTTGACACATTTATTTATTTAGAGTTGAGTTAAGGAATCACAAGCTATCTGACAGCTTCTTCAAGAGAACCACCCCCACCCTCAGTTTTCTTATCATATATAAAAACATGGTCGAGTTGTTAAATTGATCCTTTGGGCCAGTGTCCCCTCGTTGAATCAGCAGTTTTCCTCACTAAAAGTCATCATCCTTACTGTTATATGACATCAGCGGCTTTAATGCAGCATATTGATGGCTGACGTTATTTTAAAAAAAAGTATACTTGGTGTGCACAGACTGGCTATGAACTGTTCTTCCATTTACTTGTGCCTGTGTATACGTGAAGTTGCTCATCCACGCTTTAACTGACGTGGTTACACATCCACCTGGTTCCTAGTTAGTGGATGAAACATATCACTCCTTTTTCATGTGGTTAAAAGTCCTGCAAAGTTCTGGTCTTTTTTGTTTATTTTTCGCCGCTTACCGTAAAAATGCAGTGTTTCTTACATTTGTCATGACCATATCACCCTCTAAAAACATTACTCTCAGTTATGTATGGAGGTGTTTTGTCTAACATGGACTGCAGTAATTTGTACGCAAAAAAAAAGCCTTAAGCAATCTTTAACATGCTGTAAAGGTCTAAGTTGGTTTGAATGAGAGTGTTTTTGCTTAGGGTGTGTGCAAGATGTAATGTGTTTTACTGTATATGTGTGCAATTCCTTACTGAAGAATGCTTTATTGTTAAAAATAATAAGTGGGTCACATCAACTGACATTGCACACTAGATTATTAGAAGTTAACTGACTGAGAGAGAAAGATGTAAGATGAAGCAGAAATATTACTACTTCTAACAGCAGCTGCAATCAGATGTTTTCATTTTCTGTTACATTTGGTACATACTGTATGTTTAAAAAAAACAACACCATAATCAGATGTTCTTCTTCGTTTAGGGATGTTTGAGGGGCAAGGGGATAAGTTAATTGTTTCCAGAAGTTAATATATAAATACAGTTCTTTTTTTGTATGATTGTAAAGTCATAAGTATTTCATAGTGTATAAAAGATGAAATGTAAGATATCAAATGCAAACCATAACTCAAAGCTGAGATAGTAATTTGGGTACAGCTGCACTTAAACAGCATAGGGGGTGGCAGGACAGTACAGTTGCTCTCTGCATGCAACTGTGCTGCAGCTGCTGTGTGCTCATTCCCACACTAAAAAATGAACTTATTTTTTAACACCATTGTATGCTTATGAATTTCCAAAGGGACAATAAACACTTTGAGGGGAATGCGTATTGAGGCAAATAACAACACGTATATTGATATATTGTTCTGACAAAAAAAAAGTCTTTTGGGCTGTATCTTCCAAACTACCTTTCACTGTATTGTCAGGTAGTGTGTATTAACTAGGGCACCTGCGCTCTATGCATAAACCTTGCTGTATCTGCTTTTCTTTCTTTTCAGAGGTTGGAATTGATTCATTCCTGTTTTAACATTTGTGTTGGGAGATGTGATTGTATTTATCATAAAATTGCACTATACATCTGTCACTGGAGTCTGCGCTCATTCACTGAATATCGCCCGCAAATACTTTTTCCCCATGCATGTGTCTAGCAAGTCAAGTTAAGTCTGCTTTCCTAGCTCGTCTTTTTGTTCAGGCAGCGTGTCAGACGCAGGTGGGTCCTCGCCGGCTGCATTTTGAAACCGTCGCGGTGAGAAGACACCTAGCAACAGTAGCCGGGGACACTGGAGGAGGTGGGCACGGCCTTATTAAAAACTATGATATTAAACACACTACAGATACCTGCGGTGTGTGTTCATGCCCGTGTGTACGGTGACAGTACAATGACTGTGTGTTATTTCTGCATGCATTCATGTGTCTCCTGCTAACCGGCGTAGAGACTGATTAGCTGCTACGTAGCTAATGGCTGTTACCGTAGATGCCAAACTCCGCTTCCTACAAGGGTCTTGTAGCTAACATCACTCCATATGTCTTTGTTTTTTTGTTTTATTTTGTTTTAATCGTCCGGGATCTGTGCAAGCGGCTTGGCTCGTGTTTTTTCCGCAGTTGCATGAATATTTTGAGGATCGTATCGCTGTTTCCTGGCCAAGTTGGCTGGCCTGCAGACATGCACCTTTGTATCAGCGCGAATACTATCTAGTATGGTGTATATACAGATATTACATTTACACCAACTCGTCGTTTTTATTTATTATTAACAGGTAAATGTGTTGCTGGACACGACTTCAATAGTTTGTAGTTTTGTTGGATTTGTCACGTCTGCTATGGAGAGCATGGTGCTGCGTTCACACCCCAGGGGAAGCTCGTAAATATTAGAGACTGACTCAAAATACAAAATTAAGCAGCTTTTTGTTTCAGAATTAGATTTATTTGCCCGTGAACACATTCAAGGACTTTGAGTCCGGTTTTACATAGCTTTAAACAAGGACAGCAACTCAATACGGCAAAAATAGTTATGTATATGTGTAGTCTTGATATACAGAGATCAACCAGGTTGTGAGATGGGTCTGCAGCGATAAGTGGTTTCTTATCCTGGACCAGTGATGTGCCCTAATGTCCATGTCCTGCGTTTTCAGCCTGTCATATGTATAAAGTGTCGGTGTAAAGTATCTTATCAGATCATGGTTTATCTGCTTGGTGCTGTATGAAACAGAAATGTGATGCTTTGCCGACGCCTTCGAGTCCTTCAGCTTTGAACTTTCCCACAGTCTATTAATGCATCGCGCGCCCTGCCTTGAAACTGAGCATGCGCAGAACATGTTGTAAACAATGAGACTGTTCCAGACCGTCTCCAGCTTTGTGTCTGTCCAACACTTTATCTGTGCAAAACTAACAGCGGCTTCACACTGCTCCGCGTACAGTCATTAAAAATGTCACTCGGTAAGTAGACTGACACGTTTGTTACTAGATGTCATCACGCACACCGATTTTTATCGCCAGCATCACCGCGAAGAAGGATCAAATTTGCTTGAAAACCCTCCTCGGATGACACACTTGGGCGTGACAGCGTGCCAATGAACCGACTAATGTTCCCACAGTTTGTCCAGTTTTCTGTCTGTGTGTCTTCGTTAACACTCCAGTCCAGCTTTTGTGCTTATATTCAGTCAGTGTGGGGTTTGATGTGAGCGGTTTCCTCCTCGCTGGCCGTGTCAGACTCACTCCCCGGCTGATAAAGCTGACTTGTTGGTTAGCAGGCGAGCTAGCAGATGCTAGTCCAACCTCAGTGTGTTTGGCTGTGGTGAGATATAAAACCTTTGGATTATTAATAATGGCGAGTAACATGTCGGTAGGACCGCTTTAGTGCATTAGAGGGACTTTTATGTGTAAAATAGCCCACACGAGCTGTTCGTCACCTACCTGAAATTAGTGAAGGGCAAAGGTTTGCTTATTGGTGAAGTCAGTCTGTGGTATACGTAATTATTATTACGAGGTGTAACAGCTTGAGTGTAACACATTTTATATTAATGTGCAGGCTGTTGCACTGCTCATTCTGGGTAATATACTGTAAGATTAAAAGCTGCTGAAATCATTTTGTCATTTAGACTTTTAACACAATACCAAACCAAAGTCATGTGTTTGTCCTGTTTAACGACATGTAGTCAAAACTTAAGTTATTCCGATTGTATGGTATTTATTTGTAAGTAATGGTGTAAGTAAAAATTACAAATGTATATTCTTCTTGTTTAAAATATATGTGTGTGCGTGTGTATGTGTATTATTGTCTGTGTAGAGCTGTCGTATTTAAATGGCATTGACAAGTGTAAACGTAATTTTTTAAATTTTTCTGTAAATCTGACTGAAACACTAAGTTTTATGTCAAACAGCTCAACTGTGTATTAACATTCTTGATATATAGTTTAAGTAACCTGGAACACTAAAAAGAGACTAGTGATAAGTTTCCCCTCATGTTGGTATTTAAGTTCATGAACAACGGCTGGTCATGATATCTGAAGTGTGCTGTGTGTTGTAGGGAGCTGAAGCATGGAGGCGGTTCTGAGCAGGCTGAGGGGGCTGAGTGCTGATGAACTGCGCGAGGAGTTTGCCCGAGCAGACCTCAAGTGCGGCCCCATCACAGCCACCACTCGAGCCACCTTTGAGAGGAAGCTAGCCCGAGTCCTGGCCGGGCCGGAGAGCAGCGCAGTCGAATCAGACAGCAGCTCTTCAGCAGCCGTCTTGGGCAGCACAGCCTCCGTTACCGATCATGCCAAACCTGTGTCACGTGCCACTTCAGCAGCAGCAGCAGCAGCAGCACCATCCACCGTTGCAACAAGCAGCAACCCCACTGAGACCGCCGGTGAAGAGCTGGACTTTGGCTACGGTGTGGGTCTCAACCCTCCTGAGGAAGAGGAGATCTCTGTAAAGACAGCTTCAAACAGCTCTGCTGAAGGAAATAACTCTCAGTCCAAAACAGAAACCCCCTCAAAGCCCGCACAAGTGTCTCCAACCTTTTATTATGGAGTATGTCCACTGTGGGAGGAGGTTTTGACCAGAAATGGTAAGAGACTCAGCTTGTTGATTTGTGTGCTGTCATGCAGATTTCAGTGATGGTTTACTAACGTTCCCTCACAGTTCAGGATTTCTTGCCAGGTGGTCTTGAATTTGGGAAATGCGGAAAGTTAACATGAGTGTAGAACAAAATATTTTTTAGTCCATGACAAGGCCTCAAATGTAGTTGTAAATCCAGGATCCTTCCACACACTCTGAAGTTTATCATTGTGAGAAGAAAGTAAGCTTCCACTGTTGAGTTTATCACTTATGTATATAAAGTGAGGTTGAGGAATGAAATCTGGTTTGTAATGAGCAACAACAAAAGTCACTTGAAGTAACACTCAGTTTATTGTTGTGCAACTACTATACTGTTGTGACATTGAGGAGTAAATGTTTTTAGCAACAAACAGCTGTAGTAGTTCTCCCACAGTTGATATCAAATGAAGCCCCGATAGCTCACAAGGCAGATAGATTGTTTTGAATAGTGATAGTTGTTAGTATGCTGATTACTGATTACTGATTAATTGACGTTTTTTTTAGTGAGTAAGGTTTTTTGTATTAGTGGTCAAAGCACAGACTAAACTGTACATTGTTATCACAGTGTCCTAATTTTCATTTAAATAATAGTTGAAATAATTCAGAAAACATTCATCAGAAAGGCCTGCCTTGTTGCTGGTGTAAATGCGGGATCAATACATGTTAAAACCAGAACAATAATAAAAAAAAATCAAAACTTTTGTTTGAATGTATAATGTCATCAACTTTCCATAAATGTCTTAGCACTGTTTTCATTGGTAGCTTTAACTTTTGACTTTATACTGACTTGAGGGTAAAGTCCATGTTAAAAGATTATCACATTGCTTGTTTGTTTGTGCTTGATGCCTCCTGTTTGTTGCAGTTTCCGTATTTGTTCAGGAGTACTCAATGCTGATGTACTCTGATGTCCACATTTGTTTGTTAAGTGGATGAAAATATTTGTTGTTATTTCTTTGGTAGTGAGCAGCAGGACTGCTTGATCTCTCTGGAACATAGTATTGATTTAAATTAATCTTACACTACCACAGAAATCAATGGTAATGTTAATCTTTTGGAGCAGGCTTTTACTGCAACTGCAACAGCAGTGACACAGTGAGTGGTAAGAAAGGGAATACTGTAAAATACCCTTCAACCACCAGTTGTCAATCCCCATTAACAAGCGGCAGTAGATGAAACCAGGTAGACTTTATGTAAGGAAAATGAATAAAAACTGGTGTAAATGTCCTAAATGTTTTTTATTTGTAGAGAGAGCACACGTATATACAGATAAGAAAGATGCCCTTCAAGCTGTGAAGATGATGAAGGGAGCCCGCTTCAAAGCCTTTCCCAACCGTGAGGATGCTGAGAGGTTCGCTAAGGGGATCTGTGACTATTTCCCCTCTCCCAGCAAATCTGCACCTTGTGTATCTCCGGTCAAACCAGGCCTGGTCATCAGTAAAGGTAAGCAAATGTGACAGGAGAGACTTCTCTGTAAAAAAAACAAAACAAAACAAAAAACCCTGAGCATCGATACTCACTTATATATAGTTTAGTAGACGTTCAATGGAATCGCACTGATCTGTTGGGTCACATAAGAAGCCAGCAGAGTCAAACTGAAGTGAACAGTCTATAAAATGCTTTCTGTTAATGCAGGAATAATGCTCAGTCTGTCGATAAAGCATGTGTTGCTCAGTAACACTATTTCCTTTCTCTCCTCCCTCTTCACAGCAGAGGAGGTTGATACCATCAACCGGGAGCGGGCCAACAGTTTCAAGAGCCCACGCACGCAGGACCTGACCTCCAAACTGAGGAAAGCGGTGGAGAAGGGCGACGAGGTGGCCTTCAGTGAGCTGGTGTTGAGCAACCCGCGCTATCTCATTGGCTCAGGGGACAATCCCACTATTGTGCAGGTGAGGACAAGGAAGTTTGTTCCTTGGCGTCTCAGATTGACTTTTTTTTCGTCTTAATTGCAAGTGTGTGAACCTGTTTCCTAAAAGGCAGGATAAATAAAACTTGTAAGCAAATTAGTAGGCGGCCTTGTGTGAACTCGCTGCGGTAGCACTGTTGTGATTTCTCAAACTGTGTGGAAACACTTTGCTATTAATAGAGAAGCATATCCTTACTTGGAGTGTTGTCGTTTGTTGATACATAAGCGCCTTTTCAAAACAGCGCCAACCTTTCGGCTAATGCCCTTGTCGAGCTTGCAGGTGCTAGAACGGAGACAGTTTCTTTTTTCTTTTTAATTTGTCTTCAGTTCAAAGGATCAAATCAGTTTATAGAAGTTTGCATTTCTGCTCATTTGATGTGACCATATTATAAATAGCAACTATTGTGAATATATAAATATGAAATAGATGTGGAGAGATAAATCCCCAACTTCAGCAGGTCAAGTTGAGTTCACATGCTGTTTTTGGACAAAATGAAGCATTCTTTCCTGTTGACAGCAGATTAAAGAGGATTATGTTCTGATCCATACAGTTGTTCCACTGTTTTGTCTGGTTAGGAGGGCTGCCGCTACAACGTAATGCACGTGGCAGCCAAGGAGAACCAGGCGGGGATCGCCCAGCTGCTGCTGGACACCTTGGAAAACCCAGAATTTATGCGCCTCATGTACCCGGATGACCAGGACGTTATGCTGCAGAAACGTATCCGCTACATTGTAGATCTTTACCTCAACACACCAGATAAGGCTGTAAGTTCATCTACCACCCCGGCTAATCCAGATCACACTAGAATCTCTTTAAAAAGTGGGTGATGGGCTGTGTTCATGTGGTGTCTTGCTCTGTGTGCATAATCCAGGGCTTTGAAACACCACTCCACTTTGCCTGTAAGTTTGGATGTCCAGACGTGGTCAATGTCCTGTGCTCGCATCCTGACATCGACAAGAACTGTAAGAACAAGGATGGCCAGAGGCCTTGTGATGTAAGTTGTTTTATTTTTAACCTTCGTTTGATTTTGTAACATGCACATTGAGAAAGAAAACCCTCAGCACAGCCTGCGCTGTCATTGCTATTACACAGAAAGTATTCATGGAAGTGTACATGTACATATACTTTGGCCTGCACGTCACTGCTGAATGCTGATGTCCTGCCAGTAGCTGCCGAGGGAGCTGCAGTTATGCTTACTCAGTTTTTGAAGCTGTGACCTTTCAGCTTGCTTTTTAAATCTTTTGGCAACAATCACCGACTGCACATTGAAGGCTAAACATAGATGAGCATGAGCAAATTCTTTCCCCTGCTAAGCCAGCAACAGTTGAATGTTGCCAGCTGTACATTTATCTCCAATTGTTCTTCTTCTTCTCCCCTCTTAACAGGTCATCTGTAGCAGAAAAAATAAAACCCAAGAAGTGAAGCAGAAAATAATTGACTATTTGGAGGGTAAGGAAGTTTCTAATTTTATATATAATAATTTCATATTCTCTGCTGTTCCCTGAGCATGCTATGTTATGTACTTCACCTTCATCTTGATTTTTTTTTGCATTTGTTATGGCATTAGTCGTGTCAGCGGATTGTAGAAATTAGGCTCAAATATTTTTAGCAGGTTGAGGTGCTTCTGGGGTACTGCTGTAAATGAACTGTGGGTACTGTTGGAAAAACTACTGACAGGGTTGTATTGCAAATCTCTTTACAGCTGTAGTGGTTTTATTCAGTCTCCTGAGCGTCTATGTGGTGTGTGAAAGAAAGAAGTGACAATAGCAGTGTAATTCTGTTACTGTACTGACTTTGGGGTGTGGTTCAGCCTGCTGTATATATTGACATCTGACAGCACACCAAATTTGACTTTGTTTGTATGCTGCCGACTTACGGTTTGAATCTATCTCATCATTGTTTCACAGACCGCTGCTATATCCCTTTGCTGAGGGCAGCTGACAACACCTCTCAGCCCATCATTGGTGGTCTGTGGTCACCTGAATCCTCAGAAAGTCTCTCGTTGATCCAGCGGCACACAAGAAGCCCGATGGATCCAGTGATGACCGTCACAGCCTTCGCCGGCCCGCTGAGCCCTTCTAAAGCAAGTTCTTTACCTGATTGCCTGTCTTTGTTTACTGAGGTCTGTCTCCGCAACAGTGCAGGGCATGACTTAAAACATTTAGTTACCAGGACGTATTGTCTTTCCCTGTAGGCAGATGATTTCCGTCGGTCCTGGAAGACGCCACCGAGAGACCGGGCGGAGCTTTACCACAACATTTTTAAGTCTGACCCTGATCGTGGGGCAGAGAGAGTTGGAAGGTACGTCCAAAACCTCACTCTTCTCCGCAATACAACAAAACACTCATTCTTGTAGGATAAACGTGTCTTCAGGGATCACAGACATGTTGGGCCATGTGTTACACGCCCTGGATTCACACCTTGGCTCAGTCTTTAAGTGTCGTCTCCACCCTGTGTTTCTTTTCTCCCCCCCCCAAATTTTTTTCTAAGTGGACACAATATGAGAAAACCTGTCGGCATGATACAACACAATTAAACTGCACCACAATCTGCAGCCTCTAAAATGACTATTTAGTTGAATGAACATCTCAGAAACAGTTTGGAGGAAACAATATTAACTCCATTAGGGGAGGTTTTATTGGTGGGCTGTTGTATTACACTGCATTAGTTTTAGCTAGGAGCGCATAATAAACTGGCAACTGAGTGTAATTCCTTTCAGTCTCCTCCTTATCCAGTCAGTACAAAGAGAACTGACACAAAGTTCATCTCAAAGAATAAACAAAATATAGTGTGCATTAAAAATGAATGAAAGTATCTAATTAAAACTGAAAAAGCTCCTGAATTCATTGTTTGGATCTCTGTCTGCACTAATATTAATAGTACTGTTTAGCACAAGGAGGCAAATGCTAAACTTCAGTCTACTGTTCTATGACAGCAGGTTATTCTCAGGTATAAATCCATTTTTATATTTGTTGGTAAATTCAGTCTTATTGTTACTTTTTAGTTAGTTACTTGCACAAACATCTGTCAGAACACCAGTTGTTCGACTAATAAATGCAGTCATGGCTGAATCATATTGTAATAATCTTCTTCATCTATAGAAACCTGGCCCATGAGATGGGCCACCCATGGGCTGAGTACTGGGACTTTCTGGACAGTTTTGTGGATCTGTCTTCGACCGAGGGGCTCCGCAAGCTGGAAGAGTACCTCAGCAAGAGGGATTTCAGTCCGCGGGCTCATGAAGAGGCCGGAGAGAACGAGACCAGCAACAGGTTCAAAACCCCCTCCCCAGGTACCTTCACCTTCTTAGGGAAAATGCACGATCCAGATCATCCTCCCTGAAGGAATCTGTTAATTGTGTAATCAGATACATCCTCTTGTCAGATGAAATACAAAAATTATTTTGCAAAGCTAAATATTGTCCATTTCATAACATTTAACATGTTATAAGTGTGTTTTGGTCATTCTTCATGCCTGATTGTAGGTAAGCCCAAAAAGTTCTGCAACTCCATCTCTGTTGGTGCCTTCCTGGATGAGGGTGATGACATCAGCCTGGAGGAGATGAAGAACCGGCAGAACGCAGCACTCACCAGCATCACCTCCTCTGCTGCGTCCAAGGACGGCCTGAAGGGAGCGGTGGGCGGCCGCGAGTTCCACATCCTGCCCATCGCACTTCACCACCGCGGGGCCGACCTGATCGAGACGGCGGCCGAGCAGGACCTGCTCTGCTGCTGTGACGACGGCCTCTTGTCACCCGGCATGGTCTGCAAAAACGGGGTGTGCTCCTCTTCCAGAGACAGGACTCACAATGGAGACAAGGTGACCCCCCGCACCTCCCCGTCCTCCTCCTGCTTGCTGTCGCCCATCTCCAACCTCATGGTGGAGTTTGAGCGCATGTCGCTGCAAGAGCCGCTGGACAACCCCACCAGCAGCAGGGAGAGGCGGAGCAGCGGTGGGAGCCGGCACAGGGAGGCCCGGGACTCCTACAGCTCCTCATCCTCAGCCACAGACCTGAGCTCAGGGCTGAACCGCCTGTCTCTGGGTCACAGCAGTCAGGATGGTGAAAGCGTGGATGGGCCAAGCTGGAGAACAGAGGCAGGAGAGGCAGAGGAGAGGCGCAGCAGCGGCAGCTCAGAGGAGTACTTTGAAGCAGAGGAGAGTCTGGAGGTGATGGGCAGGACTAGGGGGTCAGTATCAGGGGGGCGCAACTTCTGTGCGAGGTCCAAGTCATGGGACCATGGGGGGAGGGACCTGAGCAGCTCAGGATCCTCTGCGTCCTCCTATAAGTCCTTAGAAAACTCCAATGAGTTTCTCCCCAGGACCCCACCGCACATTAGAAGAGGACTTTTCATTGAAGGGTGAGTCTCACTGGTCTTAGATCTGAGGGAACACTAGAATACTCACAGAAAAAATGTCTCTAATTATGTAGTAAGATGATGTGTCACAGTCTTGATATTCAAACTAGAAATATATAGCAAGTCCTGCCTAATGTTTTGGAAGTACTATAGTCTCCAAGTCTAGTCTAGATGAGTCCACTGCAACACCAGCCGACAAGCTTGACTATCAGGGGACAGGCAGCCAGTTGTAAAAGGGTTTGATTGTTCTGATGATGACACTGATAAAACCGTATGATAACCTCTGTGTGTTTTCACAGGGATTCACCAACCAAGTTGGACAGAGAGGTCTTGTCCGCAATAGAGGGCATAGACATCGACCCCCAGAAGTATCCCAGCATTCAGAAGTGGAAGAGCACAATGAAGTCGTACTCTGCATCAGACATGCAGAGGTTAGTGGGCTTGGCTGACGTTTTATTGCAGCATTGCTGGCCTTACCTAAAGAGCGAGGCTTTTAGTTTCAGTGGCCAATCACATCAGATTATCAGATTAACAGGCTAAATTCTGTAATGCACATTTATTGTGTGGAGAAACAATTCAGTTTCAGAGTTTATTTAGTCAAGAGAGGTGTAAAGGCCCTGTTGCTTGGCCATGATATCACTGACTACATTTCCAGTCTTCCAGAAACTAGCCTGTTAGATACACTGTCAAGAACAACTTTAATGTCTGAAATATTAATGTGCTGACAAAAACTCAGAGGCTTTGAAACAGTATTCAGACTCCAAACCTGTCAGTCAGAGCCAGACTGAAGAATCTGGGCGATATAAAGGCATCTTACAGTCTTCCTATACCGCAATGAAATGATTTATCTGGCCGGCCTCCTGAAATGGTAAATGACTAATAGGTGGAAGCTATTGACTGCCCAATGTTTGATTTGTCTATAAAACCAAAATGTCACTTGTTTTGAATTGTAATAGTTCTATGATTGATAAATACGACAGCCACATACATTTCCAAAAAGAGGCGAAGGCATTCTTAGTTCAGAAGAAATTAAGCAGGCTTCTCAGCTCTTTCAGTCAAAAAGTTTTACTATCAGTCAAAAGACACTTAAGAAATCAGTAGTGAGGTGAAATGGTGGGGGTGGAGTGTTTTTGTTCCAGAAGATAGATATGATAAGATGAACAACTGTGGAAAGGTTTGTTCTCCTCAGGCTTTTAAAGATGTAGAGTGTACTGTGTGTCAACAAAACTAACAGTAACATCTCTTTGTAAAAGAACAAAAATACCTACACACAAAAATGTGATTCTTGAGATGCAAAAAAATAATCTTTTTAGTAGCAAAATTTGTGCAATGTGCAATGAGACTGTAAAATCTGTGCTAGTTTTGTTTTACTGACTGCTGTTGATGTGTGTCATCCAGCTGGCCCAGCCCTGCGGTGGTAAAACCACGTCTCAGGATGCAGCATCAGACTCCGGGCTCCCCCGTCAGCGGCCTGATGTCTCCCACCGGTCGCTTCAGTCCCGCCCGGCACGCCGCCTCGCCAGACTTCAGCCCCAGCCGTTACAGCCCTGCCAATGCTAGCTACATCCAGCGCATCCGCCTCAAGCACTTGAACGAGCCGCCAATCTAACTGCCCGTTCCTCCCCCACCTCCCACCACTACGGCCATACCCTCTCCGAGCCCTGACCCCGCCCTCCCCTGGTCCCACGTCGAACCCAGCTGCACCAAGGTGGCTACACCCGAGCTCAGAAACCACATACCTAACAGAAATATGCACAAAGCGTCTGGAAGATTTGTATTAACGATGTATGGTACTACTCCTATGTAATACAGGAATTCTCATCACGTTGGGTTGTGATGTACACTCAAGACTTTAAAAAGTAAAAAAAAAACAAAAAACCTTGATAATTTATGTACTGTATGGGTGTGGACCATGTTGAATTGACGGTAATGTTATTTGTGGCAAGTGTGAAGCACCTGTATCATAGCCTGAGTCAACTTTTTTGAATATCGTGAATACAAGCCGCACTCCCCAAAGTTAGTTCGTCACTAAAACCTTAGTGTGGAGTCCTCAAAAGGATCCTGTCACTGAAGATGTTCTTAAAAAAAGTAAAAATGTCAATATTTTAAAAGTTATTTTTTGTATGTTGGTCAGTAGCACAAAAATTAAATGTTTTTATTAATGGTGTTAAAACCGACTGCCATTTCCTATGTTTTCCTCAGTTCAGGAATTGCCTTAATTTTCTGAAGTGATGGACCAGTTCTCTGTCAGCTTGGACACACTCTCTCTAGCTCATACATGAAAAATCTGGAAATGGCGACCTCACTGGCTGCGTCTGTCGTAGCTGATTACGGCAAACATGGGAAAAAGCTGATAAGACTGAGATCTTCCATGTTTTTTTTTATTTTGTTCTTCAATAAATGCATACATTCTCCGTCTTTCCTCGGTGGTTCCTGGACATGTCTTGACTTTTCCTTTCTGCCACTACCGGCGGCCTTAGACTGTGCAATTTTTTTCTTTATCTGAAATATCTTTGAGTCACAAGCATCTCCCACAGTGTGAGTATGAATGACTAAACACACTTTGTCTTGTCTGGCCTAAACTGTACTATTGCTCAGTCGGAGACCACCATAAAGCTGTATTAAATGATTTCTAACCACTAAGGGGCAGAAAAACTCTGAAACTAACTCAACAGTGACAGGGCCCTTATATGTTTATTAACTTATTATGGCCACTGTATTAATGAAAAAATTGCCTTAAAAAATCTGATTAGCTGAGACCTGCACAGAGTTGATCCCCAGTGGGATCAGCAGCACTCTCAACCCTTTTCACATTACAAGTAGTTTGAGTCAGTGTTAATTTCAAACCTAGCGCTTGATAGAGCTTTAATGCCCAGTTATGTGTCATGAATCTCTGACGTGGTTCTAATTGACTCAGTGAGCTCATGTACAAACAGTAGGTCCTTGCAGCTGTCCAAAACACGTCACGTCTAACAGGGGAATGTGAATGTATGACAACCTGCTGTATCCAAATTCTGTGTAAACTTAGGGATACATTCACTGCTGTACGAGGGCTTATCAGCTACGTCTAGGACAAAAAAGCCAATCATTTTGAATATACAGATTGCCACTCTATTTAGGTCGAGAGAAACAGTGTTCTGAATGTACATTTCTTTTTGTGAATTAAACCTTTATTGGAGAGCACAAACTACTTCACTGAGAAGATTGTATTGTCATCCTCGTGCTCTCAGGTGACAACAGATCTAATTCTGGTCTCTGTCTATGAATGTGGAACTTTGCAAAAATGCACCTAAAAAACTTAAAACATGCTTCTTGTGCTTTTAGCATTCTGTGCTTTATTAAAAATTAACTTTCATGGTGAATTCTCTTTCTGTATGTCTAGACCTCATTTGCTTTCAACTAATCAATAAAACATCACCCCTACTTTACTGCCAACGTGTCTTCGTGCTCTTTGGGAGGTGTTTTAATCTATTTCAGGAGAAAAATATGACAGAGGCGGCGGTGGCATTAATCGTTTTATTTACTACAGCTGCACCATATAACACAAACTTCACTACAGCATACTGTAATGACACATGTAGAGCTGAGGCCATGATTAGCATTTACGTCAGCTATACAAATACAACTTTTTTTTTGGTTTAAAAATCAGTCACTTGTGTAAAAATCTTCTGTTACATTCAGGAGCAGTAGCTATGCAGCCGTTAATCACTTCTGCTGGCGCTCTATGGCACGGAAGTAATCACAACCACAGTCTCTCATTACATGATGGTACTTCGATTACAAAATAACAACATCAACAGTAATTTTCAAGACACTTTAGGAGAAAACTGAGCTTTGACCCTGCAACCAAGTGATTGGGCGTCGGAATCCCATCAGGTCCGTGTTAGTTTGTCTGGGGGCATGAATCCTGCATCTCCCATAGTTCTGAGGGCCACCCTGCCGCTAGGGCGGATAGTGAGCCACGTGATGCTGCCGTTGTTCAAGCCCATGCGCAGCCAGCCCTCTGGAGGAAACTGCAGAGCCCTGAGAGAGCCAAAGAAAGATATTAGCTGAGAATGAGCGCTGGAGAACAGTCTCTTTACAGGGAACTCATTCAACAAATAATTTGATTTGTGTGCGAAATTTCCCACTAAGACGTCATTTGGATGATATTAATCCCTCATCATAACTGACTGGATGTATTAAATGTCCCTTTAACCAGATACGTAGGACCAAGCAGTCACCCAGAAATGCACATGGCTGTCTGCAGTGGCTAAGATCTTTATATTAAACAGGAATCTCCCTTAACAGTTCCACTAAGAGCACAGTGACACATGTGATGCACATATTAAATAAAAAAAATCTCATGAAAAATAAATGGCAGCATAGTTTAAACACAATGGTTAGCAAAGCAAGAGGCCCACGCTCTGGCCTCAGCTGATCTGTGACCACCGAGTCTGCCGGCGACACAAACCTGCAGACAAAATAGCGGATGACATTGGCATGACACACGATGATCTCGTAGCTGTCCTCCTTCTGCTTGGGGTCAGCCCGGTGGATGTAGCGGCGGAAAGCTGCCTCAATGCGAGCTCCATCTTCGTGGTACTGCTGGAGGACGGGTAGAGAGGTTGAAAGCCACCTTTGTCACGTGACGGGGTCACTGTTTGAACCCCCAGTCAGTACAGAGTCAATACATGATGTCGCTGTGCATTGTGGGGAATGTTTGAAGAGTTTTGTTCCAAAATGAGACAAGAAGTATGGAAAACGTCACTTTTTGAGGCTTAATCAGCATCGAGGGCAGAGAACTGCTGCTGCACTGCTCTCTATGGGAAATGCCAGTGGTTTCATTTATATTAATAATCCAATTACAGCCAACATTTAGAGTGACTCATTACTGAACGAGATGTTTACATGGCTTGTTTATAAGACTGTTCCATTAATAATCCTGTTTTCACGCACTGGCGCGTAGTCCAATTATGGCTGTATGTCACGGTGCTAAAGTGTTCTCCGCTGTTCTTTTACTGGGATGTTTTCCAAAAATACTCAACAGCAACGTGTCCAGGTTACTCTTGATGATCCACAGACCTCACCATCAACACTCTCCTTTGTAACCAACTTTTACTGACAGTAGCTGGGTCCATGGATTATCCACAGAAACCAGGACATTGTTTACAGAGATGAACACACTGGAGCTGTTGAATATTTATCAAAAGTGTGTAGAAAACCAATATAGACCTGCATAACTGGTCATCACAGGAATAAATACATGCAGTTGGGTAAGCCAATGTCTTCAGTCCTCAATTTGATAGTTAATAATTTACCAAGTGGTTATATGGCAACAGATTCTGCAACACTGCCAAAATACCTATTTAAATAACTAGACTATAATGTAAGGCATTGGTCCTCAGCTGCCAGACTCCTTCAAACATTAACATTTTGGAAATCAACTCTTCCTATGACCCATTCCTGCGGCAGTGCACCGATGTATTGGCTGATCCATTTTTTTCTTTGCAGCTGTAAGCCTAAACAAGCACTTGACAGGACACCTGCACAGACATGTGGGCAGCAGAGAGTTACCGACACGAGCATGTGCATATACAGAAAAATCTGTCCTGCAGCCCACTCTACAGGTAGAGTGGGCGTAGCTCCTCTCACCACAGCATCGGGCTTCCAGTGAGTGACAGGTGGAACCGGTTCGATAGGTGCTCCCTCTCTTAGCAAATCACAGCTCACCAGCTCCACTCCTGGACCCGTACGACATCAAAAGTGGGCGGAAAAATGTTAGTATACATTTGTGATCAGCATACTAATGAAAGCAATTACACAAAACATTTTAATTGGGTGGGGTTTCTTATTATGTTATTTTTATTGTTATATAACATGTTTCCTTGAATGCTATTGAAAAATTTAAAAAAGGAAATCACTTAAAGTGACAGAAATAAACCTGACTTTTCATTTGTTCACCTATTCACTACCTGAGAGGTGTTTGCTGATGATATGTGCCGTCTCTGTGGCCCTGGCCATGCTGGAGTGGATCAGAACATCGTACTTTAGTCCCAACGCTGCCAGACGCTTGCCCGTCAACTCAGCCTGCTCACGACCTGGAAATGAAAACATGGAGGCCTTTATAACAAATGACTACACTCTCGGAGAGGGCTGCACAGATTTAAGCTTCTCCCAAGCAAGAATCTGCACTTGTGACCATCTGTTTGACTGCAATCACACGCAAGATGACATAAAGCAAAATAGGGACCTAGTGGAGTGAGGATCCTCTCCTTGTCGCTGCTCCCGCTCAGGTTGTACTGGGAGTGCCTGATGAGGAGGATGTTGCGCGTGGCTTTTGGTTTGCCGTTATCCTGCTCGGTGCTGGGGTCTTCGCCTGCACTCTCCTTCTTCTTCCCATTGGTCAGCGCAGACGGGTCTCTCCTGAATGGAGTTAAGACGAGATTAGGAGGTAGCTTTGTCTCACATGGTTAACTTGAAGGATGGGGAAACTGGGATGGCACAGTTATGAAGATCAGTGTAATTCTTTAGAGACCCTCCTGGGTATGCACATACCAAACTCAATTTTAAAAAATGGCTATTTATGTTCGAGCTTATCGGCTTGGCAGTAACACCCTGGCTAGAAAAATAAGGATCGTGACATCTCGCAGATCAATATTGTGGGTTTGGTATGTATTCAATCATTTGACAACATATCATATTTTGGCCGATAACGTCACTCTAGACTCCCACAAGGTGAAATAACTAGCCATTAAATTGCCACATATTTAACCGAGGTTTCTCTTGGTGGTTCAGCGCACCCTGAAATGTAAAGTTAAAATGGAGGAGGTATCACAACCCCGACTAACTTATATTTAGACGATCACAAAGCAAAGAGGTAAGTGTGGGGGCGCGTACTTATCCCAGTTGAAGTCCCAGGCGTGTCCGCTCGGAGCCGGCGTGTGGCTGGCAGGAGTCCACGCCGGCTGCGCAGCCTGCAGGACGGTGAATCTCGACCAGCGGCCGGCCGCCTCCCCGCGACCTCCGAGATACCCGCGGGAGTCGGCAGCGGCGGCCGCCACCACCAGGACGACCGAGCCTCCGGCGACGCCGCAGAGGAGTTTCAAAGTTTTCCTGTACGACATCCTGCGAGCTGCAAACTGTTGTTAGCTAATTATCGCTAGCTGAGCCCCGCGCGGCGCCGCGCTGCGCTGCTCACCAGTGTTTGTTTCGTTTGCCGAAGGGCGTCTGTCTTACGAGTCAAACTCCGAGTTCAGAGACACAAAACGAGCTTTTTGAGGCTTAAATGTCTGCCAGGCGCCGGCTCTCAACTGAAACTAAAAATACAGTCGGCACAGGAAGAAGAGAAGCTAATCTAGGCAGACCTCCACAAACATTACGGTGGCTCGCTGCGGACAAAACTGTTGGCTTCCGCATTTTCTTTACATTTGCGCCGCTTGATGGCGCTGTAACACCTGCTACAAACTACAGCAGCCTCGAGATGCTGCTCTGTTGCAGGTACAATACAAACTACATGCAACATTTCAGTGAAGACAAATGTTTTAACTTCAGAGATATTTATTATTTACGTACAGACCAACATGTAAATTCAGAAGAGCTTCACGCTTCTTCTTCTTATTATTGTGACTGTGGGCTGTGGGTGGGAAATATTTAGCAACTTAATTTTCATTTATGAAAGACGTCTTTTGGTACAAAATAATCAAGCCGAATTCAAGAGAGGAGATCAACTCTTTCTAAAATTCATTCATTCATTCATTCCCGGTGTGTTGGTGTGTGTTGTTTTGCGGCTGAGCCGTCATACATGAAGCTGCAGGATTGTGAATGGAATTAGGTACCGCTCCCCTCCGGCAACACAACAGCGTCCATCCAGATCAGATCTGAAGGTGCAGCTTCCAGAGGATGAAGATTTTTCAACTTTAACATACTTTTTTTGGGTTATTAAATTCATTTATTGTGCAACAAGATCATTAGAGGCTTTAGGATAGAAGTAGATTTGCATATTTGCGGTATCTTCTGCGTAAAAACACACAGTGTGTGCGGGATGACTAATAATTTCCGAGCACACGCGGTGTGTGTGTGTGTGTGTCGGCCAGATCAGGCTCCTGTGCAGACTCCTGCGGGGTTTGCACAGAGAGGCTCCACCTCTCCAGGCGGCAGTGAGCTCACAGTGGGCTGGATGTGAGGGAGGGACCTCCAGCCTGCCTGCCTGTCTGTCTGTCCGAGGATATCTGCGGCTGCTTCACAAGCTCAGCGGGACCGGCTGGATCTGTTTTCTCCGTGTAGTAGCCAAAGAACGACCCGCACAGCGGATCCAGGGTTTCTTCTTCTCTCCACATGCGCCTCCAATCGGGATAAATAATAGAGGAATGTGGAAATTACAGAATGCCCAACAGCGCTGGAAAGAGATTTAAACCCACCAGATACATCCCGGTGTCCACTGCTGCCACGCTGCTTGTGGGATCGACCACTTTATTTTTCGTTTTCACGTAAGTTTGCATCGCTTCTTCTTCTCCTTCGCTGCACGCCGGGTCCCCCCCCCCAAACATACACCGTGTGCCCCCACCCATCCACCGCCCCCCCCCTTCCCCCTCCGCTTCACACAGACTCAGAGGGTTTGTAGCTCCAAGTTTGCAGAGAGCCTCAGTCAGTCACAGCAGTGCATCTGTCCCAACCTCAGCTCTGAGCCGGGGTTTTGTTACAAAGAGCACCCCCCTTGCACACACACACACACACATATATTTATATACATGCAGTTCAGCTATGTTACCTGCGAGGCAAACTTCCAGTGAGCCGTGCAAGTTTAACAACGCTGTGGTGGTGCAGGAGACCGCAGCTCAGGCCGCACACACTCACTTTCCACTGAACAAGTGCCGCAGGCGGTTGTTGATGCAATTAAAATGGTTGCACTGAGCCGACAGGCCGGTGCGTTTGATTCATCATTCACAACCATTCACACTCAGGATAGTTACAGGCCTCACAGCCCATCCAGAGCCAGTGTTTGACCATTCTGGGATCCCAAAGGTGGAGACCTCCACCTGGGTTTCATTGCATCCACCTCCATGTGTCACCTACTGTGTGTGTGTGTGCACAGTCATGTAGGGTTACCTGTGAAGGTAGCAGGGATTATGGGCGACCTCTGACCACGGCCAGCAGGTCCTCACGGTCTCAGCAGCACAGACCGGATCTGTTCAAAGCTGTGGATGTTCTGACAAGCAGGTGACAGTGTCTGTGCACACCGGCTGCAATCAGGGTGATTACAAAGTCACGCGTTCCCATCAGCCACAAATCATGCCAAGGACCCACAAGTAGGGCGTCTTCAGTCCCCTACATCTGATGAATGAGGGATGGGGTGGGGGGCTGTGGTGATGTGAACGTAACGCAGGACTGACGCGTTACGTTCACAGGGAGAGCGATCTCTGGGGTATGAATCATCGGCCCCACGTACGCTCTCCTCCAGCACAGCACTCTCAGGTGAATTATCAGTCGAATCCACAGCCTGCTCCATCTCACATCAGCAAGCAATCCTGGGGAGAAGGGTAGTGGAGGGGGGGGGGCTCTGACCTGGACTGCAAACTGCAGAGATTTAGATCTTCCAGCCTTTTTGTCTGCCAAAAGTACAAGATTACTGAACCTGTGTCTTCATCCTCCGAGGGTGGAAGGTTTTAAAGACCTCGTGTCACTGCGGTCAATGAGAACATTTGTAGGATTATTATTATTATTATTTGGAGGATTATTGTATTTGCATAGTGAGCCATTTCTGTCATCTTGAACACACATTGTTACTCAGTGTGCCTCTAATTAATAGCAGTCATGGATCTAAATCTGGGTGTGTTAGTTACATTAAATCACTGCTTGTTGACACAGATCTGTTTTTCATGCGAAAGTGAGATACGGCGTGTGTATCTTCGCTTGTACGAACAAGATTTGTCCCGCCTGGACAAATGCAGGAAGACAGAACAAAATGCTTTAGCTGCACCCTGAGTGGTTTTGCACTCCCAGGTCCCAGGTCAGTGGCTGAGACTGAAGGAAACATATGGTGTTTGTGGGTTGAGTCGGTAGGTTGGATTGTAGCTTTAAAAAAAAAAAAAAAGAAAAAAATCCCAGCGCTCCTCGGTGTGCTGTTAAGAGCTTTGCGTAAACAAATGGGCTGATTTACACATCTTGATGTAGAGTAAATATGTTGGGTTCAATAAAGGATCTTCATTTCAGACACGTTGCTCATTTAAAAATAATATGACTTTTTTATTGCTGGGGTTCAATTCAGTTTTCACATTAAGGCTCATCCCCCAGCAGATGGTTAAGGGTGAGGATTAAGACTTTGCTCTGTTGCTCCTTCATTGCTCAGTAAAAGGTCCAGGGGACTAAGTCTCGTATAATGGAGCCCCCCCCTGGGGAGCAATGCATGTCCAAACTAGGCCATGCCTCCTCATTCTCAAACACACACAGAGTCCATTATGTTGAACCCAGTCTGGCCTTGTGTTTGGCGGGAGAGCAGAGCTGCACATGTGAAGTATGAGCCACAGAGGGCTGGTGTGCCCATTATTGAGTGTCTTATCCAGAATAACATGCAATAAGTGCAGAAGTAGTAATGTGTCAAATTTGTATGTCGCCAGCAACACACACGGGGTTTAAAACTGAAGAGCTGCATGAGTGTGTATGTACAGCAGATTGCCAGGGACACAGATCTTTTTTTATTCCTTGGCTACAGTGTGTTAAAGGTCTCACTGTTGCCAGCAGGCCGCTTGGTGTCAGATGGGCAATGGAGGATGAGACCCGGGTGCCAATACGGGCTCTCACACACACATACACTGTTCATGGTGTGTTACTGTGTTTGGCTTACTGACGGCTGACAGTTTGTGTTTCCCGCAGAGATTGAATTAGAACACATTAGTACAGAATTATTTTTATCTGCGCAGCATGGCCGCAACTCATCACAAAAAAAATACTGATGATAAATTAAGCTTTTAGTCACGGTTTAGCCGTCATAATATTGCCCCAGCCTTATCTGGGCCTATAATGAGATTTTGTTACTGTAGAAGAGGTCTAAACTAATGTTACTTAGACCTCTTGCCATGTCTAAATTTGTCCCAGCGCTGTGTGGCTGTGTGGAAGAAGCTTTCATTTACCTTTTTCATTACTCCTCAAGATGGCTTCATCTCTGCCCTTGACAAAAGTCCAAATGAATCACCTGTGTGGGAAACACAGCTGCCGGCCGGGACCTCATCATTTGTTGGCAACAATAATCGTTCACACGTCGGGGTGTGCACAGATAGATGTGTGGGAAAAGATAAGTGTTGAGCGTTTTTCCTCTTCTTTTTTTCTTTGTTTTTGGCCGTGTGAGGGTGAGTTACGAGGGACGGTCAGTGGTGGCGTTTGGAGCCAGCAGAGGCCAGGCTGAGAGCGGAGCTGCACACCAGTGCGGGCCTGACGGCAATCTAATCTGCTGCTTCCACATCTGTTTCCTCCTTTTCACTGTACATCCATCGAATCAGACTTCATTCACGTCCCAGTGAACGCATTGTCGTGCGTTTATGCTCCACTCAGAGACTCTTGTAGGGATTTTTAAAGGTATTTCCGATCTGAGATGAGAGAGTGCAGAGTTGTCGAAATATGGGGAAGAAGGACTGACAGCTGAACACGATAAACTGCTAAACAAGTGCTCCTATATTTGATATACAATGTCTGGCACCTCTCAAGCATTTAATATAGAGCCATTATACAAGGTTAATTAAACAAACCTCTGTGGTACTGTGAAGTTTCTCACATGTCTGCTAGTTTAGTAGCATAATGTTCCTCTATTAATGTCAAAAGTAAGGGCACAGAAACACTTCTACAAAGAAAGGCATCCATTTATTTATTGACTGAAAAGGTTGCATTTTTTCAATCTCATGACTAAAAGCTATGTAGCATGTATGTGTGTTCACAGCATGTCTTGCTTGTAATTCTATTGGCTGTGTGTTTTTTGAGCAATGTTCAGTGAATACAGCTTAATTTGAAAAAAATTAAGTAAAATGATGAATGTGTACAACTTGCTCCATCACTGGCTTAGCGGTATGACTAACGTTAACTCAAATTAACATTAGCTTAGTGACTGATTGAGCTGTGATACGTGCCACATGCTGCATTATGGCCTATCGGATTTATTTAGCGTCATAATGCTAACGTTACACGGAGCTTGACATCTTAAGTTGACGGCTAACATTGGCGAGAAGTTGAGCTAATTAGCTAGCTGTTGTTTCATTTGTCATGTTGAAATAGTAAAGAAGAATAGACGGTTAAAGAAAAAGAGAATAATTTACATCAATAAGTGGCGCCTTCATTGGCGAATGCATGCCGAGCTGCCGCCATCTTTTTTTCTTTTTTTTTTCTTGTCAAGTGGTTCTGTAAACAAACTTGCGACCATTAAGGCCACACTGCTTGGCATTAGTGTCCATTAGATGCTGTGTGTCGTCCTCCCATGTGGCGCTGGTGGCTTGGAGGCGCCCTGCGTTTGACTGTAGTGAAATGAATTGTTGGTTTAAGTCGTCCTGTTTATGCTCCGCGCGAGAGCCTAGTTTTTAAATGTTGCTCACGTCACACTGGGCCTGATTTGGTTTTAATTTGTTTATTTAAATGTGCGATTGAGGATATATTTGGCCGAGTCAAAGATGTCCAAATGAGCAGAGCGTTTTCTCAGGAGGAGGAAATTGCCAATTGACATGTTATTAATATGCCCTAGTAGCTCATTCAGTGTCTGCGCATGAACACGCTTCTATCAAATCTAGGAACCAGAGGATGTCAGTCCCCCCCCTCCATGCGACGCTCTTTTACAGCATACTGAGAAACGAGCCGGACTTTGTGACACACTCGCACAACTTCAACCTCCATGTAAGCTTTATAAAATAAATAATACCACGGTTCCCACAAGGGTAGCAAATTTCATCTCTCAAGGCTCATTAGTGTTCGTCTTCAATATAACCCGCATGAGAAATATTCCCTCAAATATTACTGTGCCATCCTCACACGCTGGGTTTCAGCTCCTCGACTGAGGTGGATAAGGAGTTATCCTGTCCTCGTGTCACACTGAGGATGAAACTTTGATTATCTTGACCAAAAGCAGCAGACAGACGTACAAGCTCACCGGGGCCAGAATATTCCCTCGGCCTATTCATAAAATCCATGCGGCGCACTCTCCTGGTTTGTGGAGATAACTGCTGTATTTTTTTCTCACTGGGGAAAAAACCAGTTGCAGGTTGTACGGCGCGGCTGGCTTTGTCAGATTAGATAGCGATGTAATTTCCTCTGTAGGTCTTCCTCCATCAGCACCTCAGCGTCTTGGAGTGAGGGCCTGGAGATTGATAACGTCAGTGCAGGGTTGTGTCACTTCTGCTCTCAGGAGTGGAGGCACATGAGGTGACAGCCAACGCTGAATGAAAGAAGGGATCTTATTTCACTCTGAGTCCATGTGGAGATAAAGGTCACAGTTTTTGACAGCACACTTTAGTCTGTGTGGGGGTTTATGGTTAATTTTCATCCTCATTGTGGTTTATGGTTTACCACGAGGCACGTTTACAACCTATAAGATCATTGCAGATTGCAGACCAGCTTTGAGGGCTGACTTTAAGTAAGTGAGACCAGTGTGGCTCCACGAGTTGTACAACTTTGCTCTCGCCCCGTCTCTCAAACAGCCGTTATGGATAACTGTGAAAAGGTCTATGGCTACATGGCGTGGCACTCAAAAAAAAAAACCCTGCCTTCTTTTACTACATCATAGTTAAGGCAGTTTGACAGATTTAATTCACTGTGAAGTATTTATACATACACTGTCCCTGTGTTATATCCCATCCCCCAATGTCCTGATTTCATCAATACAGGAAGTCCTCTGAAGTGCTGTTTCTTTGATACCATCATGTAGAGATGCTTTCTATTTAAATCTATCAGCTCTGCCTTGTTTCCATTTATAATGTGGGATATTGCGGCTCAGAAACTAAACTCTACTTATTATGCATAAAGCTCTGGTATAGGCTGGTCCCAAGTGGTGCTCATGGACCTCGGGGGTCTTTGGTATATTCCAGGAAGTCTTTAAATGAGAGACTTCGCTGTGATGAAATTCACTATAGCTCATCCTAGCTAGTGTATTGTATGTATAAAGATTCCTATTGTAATCACTGGTTTCACCCTCTTGGCAAAGCCTTTACAGAGTTACACAATTTACTGTCTGATCAACATCAAACATCGGCCAACCCAACTGTCCATAAAACACTAATGAGTTGTACTTTGTGTTTTTACAAGTTTTAACATGCTAAACTAAGGTAATGAACACAATAAACAAATATATCAGTGCTGTCATTGTGAGCATAATAACATTTAGCTTAGTGTACTGCCATGCCCAATAACAGTCTAATAAAGCTGCTAGAATAGACTTTTTTTAGGCCTGTCTTTTTTGTGCTGCATGTAATGGTCAAGCGCTTCAGTGTCCTTAAGTGCAGCTTTAACATTCAAACATAAGATGATCCTGAAGCTAGTTTCTGTGGTAGATTTAAAGAGAAACACGCCACTTTCTCTGGAAGGTTTCTGGATTCAGAGAGTCAGCCCCGGCTCATTTCATCTGTAGGCAAAACAAAAAGCTATTTTGGATTTATCGTGTAGTAAATATCAGTGGGAGTGAGTTTGAGGTAGTTGTTATACATGCAGTGGCTTTGATCTGTTGTGCCATTGTTGTACATCGTGGTGAAATGCGAATGCAAATAGAGATGATCTTGGAGTGACTCTGCAGATGTTTCGAAAGTGTCTAATATCACAAATCAAAGTCTCATTTCAAACAGGAGAGACAGCAGGAGATTTCACGGTGTTACTCCAGCAGCAGCAGCAACAGCAGCAGCTCGACTCTGAATCTGGACTCCATCGCTCATATGGTGTATTTTTAGCTGCTGACTGTCTGACAGTGACGTGGTCAAACCAGAGTTTCAGACAAATTTCTTGATCTGATAATAAGAGTAACAGAGTATGGTTCTTAAGAGACTTATGAGTGGTACTATTTAGGCCTGGATGCAAACCAGTAGTAATGCTAAAACAGCTAACACACACACACACACAAACCAGTCCTGTCTATCATGGGAACAGCCATATATCTGTCGAGCCAAGGTATGTCCAGCTGTTGTGCCTCCTCACATTAAAGCTTTAGAGTTGTGGTTCTCATCAGGGGGTTAAGAGCCTGACAAAAGTTCTTTTTAAAAGGCTGAACCAGAAAAAATAGTTCACTTCATCTTTTTATCACTGTTATCTTGGTAATAGAATGACTTTGGTGTAACCGTCACCTCTCCTGTTCGCAGCGCCATGCAGCAGTGTAGTGGCAAAGTGTACAAAGGCAAACTTATACTGAAGAGAAAAGTCAACCTGGACTGTCACCTCAGTTCCCCTCCATCAGGGTTCAAGTAGGCCTGAGCAGCAGACTGTTGGCAGAGCTTTCATACAGTCAGCGCAGTCTGCCTCCATCAGTATTGATGAGTGAAGGAGGCCTAGAGAATAAAAGGCCAGGTCTTCTAATCTCATTCCATCCCAGCCTTCCTGTCACTGCTTGACAACTAGGTTAAGATAATGCTGACAGATCCTCTTCCCTGGCTCTCTACCATGCATCTGTGAGCAGGGCGACTGCCTACTGTACATGCCGCACAAACACGAGCCTGTGCCAACTTTAGATTACATCAGATTTCAAGTCAAGGCAAGTTTTTCCTGATTCGTCGCCTTTGTAATTTACTACATAAATTGCTCAACATTGCTGTCACCTACTCCATAACATAAACACAGTTATTATGTTATTATTAGGTTGCTACTCCGCTTATAATGATCATATTTGGCAGGTAATGAGCCTGTCAAATAGCAAATAACAGTTTCCTCTGTCTATGTGCGTTTTTGCTAATTCATAGTGACAATGCAAAAATGCCAAAGTACTGTTTTTGTCACAAGGAATGGCTGTAACTGTGTCCTAATTGTAAAACATTGCGAAAGATAATGTGCATAAGACCATTTGTCTTTAACAGGGTGAGGTCATTGTTTAACAATTAGCATGATTTATCACAAATCAGTGAAAGCATAAACATCCTAATCCGTAACAGCAGGTCATAAGGAACCCAAGTTGTGCGTCATGTTCTTAGCATGATTTTTAGGCACAGTTTTTAGTTTTAATAGAAATCAGTGCTTTCTAAAATTAGCCCCTCGTCTCTCTGTTCTGAACATGTTTTTTTTTTTTTTTTTTGCGTGTGCTCTCTTTTGTGATACACATGAATCAAACACATTTAATTCACCTTGAAGAACAGGGAGGAAATATCTTAAATTTGTCCAAACGTGTCATCTCCACTCTGGATCAGTAGGGCTCATTTTGTTTCGCACTGTAGCTGGCGACTGTGTTCTTCTCTGTGTCTATTTAAAGTCCTTTTGGTTTGTCTGAAGCAGTGACTTTCTGGACCTCTGGTGCTTGCCAAAAAAGTAAATTGTGCCTTGTGATGCCGTAGCTGAGCTAAATGGATCCATGTGGATTCAGTGCACAGCAGTGTGTGGGCGAAAAGTGCGGGAAAGTGCAGCGAGGTGCTCTCAAGACTTTCTGCACTCCACTGCACCCCCACCAGCCGAGTAAGCTGTGGCCGCCTGGAAAGTCTCCTCTCGGGGAACATGTGGGATTAATTTAGACCTCCAGCCTCTCCCTCCATGGGTGTCTCCACCCTGTTTCCCCTCCTGTTGTTTTGCCAGAGGGAGACCATGACTGGTAATAAGTAGAAACAGAGCTCCGTGTCTTAACACCCTGGGCTGGAGTGGCTCTCCGAGAGATCAAGGACTGGAGGCCCCCGGTGTTTACAAGAGTCAGGCAGCGTCCGTCTCTGGGACACAGAGGAAGATGGGCAGATAGAGTCTGTGATTATCAGGGCAGGCCTTCCGCATCTGTGCCACCTTTTGAAGATGAACATTTTCACTTGTGATCACGACATCTTTCAGATCATTCTGACAACAGAAGTTTTAGTAAGAAAAACGTCAAACTTGAATAAACTCATTGGAAAGTGCAATCTTTGTGGATTGATGTGAGCTGAAATGTCTTCTTAATGCTGCCTCTGGAGGTGCTAAAGACCAAAATCTTTGAATACATAATGGCTTGAAAGCAACTGTAATTGTTTATTTCCTATAATAATGTATTTAATGACAATGTGAAGGAGGTAGTTCACAGAGATGAACCTATAGAGAATTATCACTCTGCAGCTCCACTCAGTTTTATGCAGCTCGTCAGGCTGTACAGCAAGCAACTTTATTGTTTCGACAATAAACACTGCTCTCATGGCATTGTTTCTTGTTTTTTTTTTTGTAGAAAAAAAAGCTCTGAAAACAAAGTGAACAGTATCTGCAGGCTAGTTGGAGACTAGCTGGTAAACAGAGCCAGGTAGAGACCAAAAACGGAGCTAAACGAGAGAGAATATTGGATTTACATTCATCTGGTGGCCAAAAAGATGGCTAATGAATGCCCGTGTTGCTTTGTAACTGCAGAAAGTGTAAAAAAGCAACCACAGAAAATTGCAGTCTGAGTTATTTCTACAGCTTTTCAGAGTCTTTTAGTCAGGCTTTTAGTTTCACAGTCTGCAGCTTCACTGTTATGGTTCCTTTTCACTCATCTCATCAGTGTCACTTCCAGACACAGCAAAAAAAGTTATATAAAACAGACTAGACGAGTGAACTATTTAGGAGCAAATGAGCAGGATATAACCTTCTGGAGCTGGTGGGGACCAACATTGGAGCTTGAAGAGTAAATTGGACAATGTGAGCACTGTAGCTGTTTGTTAACAAGACCCCATAATGTAAATGTAAATGTCTGTTAAAAGAAAATCACATAAAGCAGGTTCATTAATATAAATGATCCAATTTGATTATTTCCTGACAAGTCTAAAACATAACAGTCCAAGCTCACATGGGTCTGATAAATCGGCGTGATGTGCCGATGTGAGGTGACTTTCTATAAATACAAGCGGTTGCTCTCGTCTTTGGAGCCGTGGATCCAGGAGGCTCCAGTCAGCCTTCTCTCTGTTAGACTTTTGCTCAGTCCCT
>JBAJHX010000076.1:4904435-4922011 GCA_037176925.1 Amniataba percoides | reverse complement strand
TTTTTCTCATTTTCTAACCCCAGCAAATATGTACCTGAAGACATACTCAGTGATTTTCAATAATGTCAGATCCCCTATTGTCTGTGAAATGTGTTCAACTTAAATAAACTTTTTTTTTCATCTTTTAGCAAATGGGTTGTAGTACACAGAACATATTAGAAAGTTCAATATTCTCTCTCCTTTTAGCTCTGATTTGGTTTCCTCCATCTCCTGAGGAAAATACCTCAGACCTTAGCTGCTAAATGTTCCACTATATTCACCAGCTTGTAGCTATCTTATCATTATTTGTATGCTGATGTTTTAATGACAGCGGTGCAACTGAACCAATATTAAAGTTGTGGAATTGCTCAGTCTGGACTGATGGAGGTGTGGAGTGACTGCTTACATGTTGCCACTTGCACATTAATAATATATGTCGATTTGTTGATGCAGCTTTAAATCATCACTGCTCCTCAGCTGTCATATGATAGATTTGTGGTTTGTGTTTCAGTCCTCGATGCATTTCCAGATTTAATGATATCTATCTACTCGATGCATGGGAAAGTGTTAGGATAAATAGAGTTAGAAATGTAAATTCACTGTTGTATTTGAAAAAAATCACGCTCAGTCAAACCCTTCTGCTCTGTCTCAAGGGGAAGGGTGGTGAAAGCTTTGGTTTCTTAAGTGGTTTTCCTCATGCAGATTTCCACAGCTCATTCAGGACTCGGTGCTTTTGTTTTCTCTGCCCATAATCCAGGAAAGGCAAAAGGAGGGAAGAAAAATAGGGAAAAAACAAGGCATACAGTAGAGAGTGGGAGAGCAGAAAGAGGGTTGGGATTCCAATGGGTGGATTGGAGAGGATTTGGTCCTTTAAATAGAAGCACCTGTTCATCTGGGATTAGTAGGAAGCACAGCTCTATTTTGGTTCAGTGGGGATGTTTGCCCATCACGCCCTGGGTCCTAATGGGTGCCTGGGTGTGAAGCAGATTCCTGGTTGATCTCATTTAGGGTCGCAGTGTGTGAGAACTTGCTATCTGGGTTGACACGAGGATATTGTCGGTGCAGATGCCTGGGCCAGCTGAGGGAAGCTCTCTCCCTCCTCAGCAAATGCCACTAATGTGCCCCTGGGTGAAACACTTGCTGAGCACTGGCTAACAGCAAGAACTGCTGGTCAGCTCCGAGGCGCAAATGTTTACACAACTGTGTTAATTGTAAGTGCAACAGTGCTTGAAAAAGCATGCACAATGTGGATGAATGCAGGTTCATGTAAGGCATGTGACCGGGACGTTACAGGGACATGGTGTGATAATCAGGCAGGTTGGAGGGTTGAAAGGGTGTTTGGTTAGTGCAGGTCACAAATCACAACAGGTGATGATAAGGTCAAGTGCTGTGTAAACACCAGCATGAGCAAAATTGCATTTAAAGTCACTGTAGCGTTGTTCATAGGTACAGTGCACACAGATTAGATCCATTTGTGGAAGTTGCAGTTGATACCTGGTGTAAACATGCATTTCAAAGGTCACTGTTGACTGGATGTGCTGGAGGCAGGTGGTCATCATCCTGACTAAAAGCCTAAACAAACAGTAAGACATTTTTGAAAAGGCTGGTACCATTGTTGTACCTGTACAATTAATATTAACTTACAGCAAAGTTTGCTTAGAACAAAGACGGGAAATCGGGGGAAAGTTAGCCTGGATTGGTCCAAAGCTAAGAAAATCCACCCACCAATACTCTGTTTCATAATCGTCACGACTTGACTAGTTCTTGTTAGGATTAATCCAGATACATATCAATCATACAGAGACGAGTGGTAGAAATCTTATTATCTAATTCTTAGCAAGAAAGCTTATAAGCACAAATCCAAAATGTCAAACTAGTCATTTGAGCCTGTGAGGAAGTTACTGTTTCATTTTATTCTTCTCTTGTTTGGCTTGGTGGTGATTTTGAGCTTCCACCTTTCACCCATGACGGCTTCCTCACTCCGGCTCATCAAGGCCTCCCCTGATGGCTGAATTGGCTGGTTTCAGTACTATTTGGAAAAGATGACAGCAAGTGGAAAAAACCTAAACCCAGACTTCAGAAAAACTTCCTTCAGGGACCTGATAAAAGGATGCACGTGTGCACCGAGCAGTTCCACGCAGCACTTCTTCAACGTGGCCGGGGATGCATTTGGATTCACAACACGTGCAGTACACACAGTATGTGGACACATATGAGCACCACGAAATGTAACTCGACTGAGTGTGCCCTCAATGCATTTTGGGCGCACTCACACCTGCATTTAGACCTGTTCATTTGAAATTGCACTTTGTGAAGGTGTTTAGCCTCAGTCATTTTCTCTGGCAATTCACTGATGCTATGCTTAGAGGACAGAAATGTTAAGCAGCATTTGTAAGTCAAATGATCGTGCAACATATCAAAATGGATTTTTGACTGTTTCTTTAAATATCCGGCTCTAATTGTTTTCAGAGTATTGGCTAGCTCCACCCAGCCTTCTCAAGGGGATTTTTTTTGGCTGCCTTCAAACAAACTAAATCACAGATGCCTCTGCTCCACCTATAATTGGGTCAGCATGTGTATTTATAGACAGAATCAGTCTTTCCAAACACATTAAATACAAAACAGAGCTAGTTTGACTAAATGGCCTGAGTTGTGCTCTAACTAAACACCAGCTATTATCAGTTTCTCTCATTAGCGGCGTGTGAAACAACCACTTAGAGCATCACCCAGAATAAAACACTCAGCTGTTGGAGCTGGAGTTTTAAACTGTGATGAAGCTGCAGGAATGGATCAGAGGGAGAAACAGGCGTCCTCACTTTCTGCACTTCTCTGCATAGCACTGGACCAGCAAATAAATCTTGGTCCTTCTCATCTTCTCCGAGGCTGTGTTTGTGATACGGTGAAAGAGCAAAATACATTTATCTCCATGAAGGCCATCAGTCTTCATTCCCGCATGTTGCCAACTCGCCGCTCCCCATCGCTGCGCTGAGCCTTTCAGCAAAAGCCTTGCCCGGGAATCACTTAACAATTCGGTAATGAAATCCCCCGCCCGTAATATGAATATGTTGTTATTGTAAAAGCCTTGCAGAGCAGCCCTGGAGTCCCCCTTATTGAATCAGCAGTGACCTGACATTAGCGTTTATCCCTGCACATGGCTCCAGCTAGGCTCCCGCTGCTCTGACTCTCCAGCTCTTGGCTGCCGCTGCTGCAGGGAGAAAGACCTCAACAGCCCCCCCTTAAGCGGATCAGGCCTTACATATTGCTCCACAATTTCATTAAGGGTCACAATTCGCCGGGCTGTCAGCGCCATAATGAACTCCCCAGTGCAGCCGGAGCAGATGGCACGACCCGAGCGTCAGGGGAGCGGCATCCAGAGGAATCCCCTTAATAAGGGAAGTAGGCCAGCAGCAAGCGCTTTGGAAGATAACTCCTGCCTTTTCATATATTCACGAGATCGTCTGGTGTGTGCAAGCCAGATGAAACTGTAAATCTTAGTTTGGCTTTTCAGGGAGTCAGGAGGGCAACGCTTTTCATTTCTCTTTGTCAAATTGCTGTAAATCAGTCTCTGAAAGTAGTTACTGAGCTTATATCATATAATCATTTTTGATCTTTTAGCACATAGAAAATTGTCTTTGGACCTTCGAAGATTTTGTCTCTAAAACAGCCCCAAAAGGCCTCCTGTCGCTTCGCCCATCAGGATTTCCACTCTGGCACATGTGCAGTTCATTTCAGTGGCAGATTTACCGCAGTCTAGGTGATTTATAAAGCTGTGGTGCCTCAAGTTCAGACAGAGGCAGACAGCAGTAAGGCTTCTGATTTCTGGCCAGCAACTATCGATTTTGCTGCCTGAAATTGCAACTGTTGCTGCAGCTTCTGTCAGCTGTAGCTAACTACCTAATTAGGCTCATTTTAGCTCCGGGTTGGTTGAAAATTGATAGTTAGCCCAATACCCTAACACACACATCTCACATTAGAGCGGATAAACACACTGTTTAATCCATTCCTTATATTCTTTTTAAGCCTTAAAAAAAGACACCATCCTTCAAACTTCCAATACATGGCGCACACTATTCAGGCCTGTAGAGAAATCCATAGATATAGATCGTCAGGCCTGCTGTGCATAGCTTTGGTTGCTGCTGTAGATTAGATTTATTTGCACCTACAATTATTTATCTCAGATTTGGCAGGTCTGATGACAACCAGGCACACTCATATTTTCCACGCTCCCCAAATCAGCTTACACCCCTAACACATGAAATGATGGGTTGCAACACAGCTCCTGCTTTCCCTTTATGTAGCATGCCACCTCTGTGCCGCCATTTACACCGCTCATTTATAGCCCAGGTTCTTCTAACTGCTATCCATCCCTCTTATGTTTCAGTCAGCAGGTTTATAAACGCTCCCTTGGAAAGAATGGGCGCTCAATGGGCTCTGCAACACAGGAGGAGCTCTTTTTTTGGAGCCTGGACGCTGTAACCGTCCCAGTGTGGGTTTAACGTCAGCAGCCTATATTTACATCTGTCCAGCGGCGACACGTCTGCCAGCAAAGCAAAGGCTCGCTGTGCGGTGGCGTGTGAATTGGCACTTGACGTGAAAGAACATATTGATGCTCTCCGTAAAAAATGCTAACGCTGCTGTAATATCAATTATGCAACCGCTCGGCGTTAGTCTGAATGTGCCCAGTCATGTATGTGCCGTCACGGCGTCCTGTGCTGTGACTCGCTGGAGCTGGAGCTACAGTGGCCACATTGAGGACGGGTCAACCCAGTTTGTTGACCCTCCCACCCTCTGTCTGTCCCCGCCTTTGTTCCCAAGTTCCCAGAGAACACTGGTGGGATTCTGTCCAGTGCTGCCAGCCTCTGTTGCTAAAAGGAGTCATTGTCTTGTCTTGTTGCAGCTCGGCAAATCAATGGGACTCTTTGTTCCCCGCGCCGCATGTAGGACGTGGAGCCCCGGCCCGCACTGACGTGTCATAAGCGCGGCCTGCTGAGCGTAGACCCAGCAGATCATATTTGTGTGTCTTCTGTGCTTTTGGAAAGGTTGTGAAAGGGCCAGCAGATAGTCGCATTTCATCCCAAACCCCACAGCTATCCAAACAGAGACGAAACGGGGAGCCATAATATTAAAGAGCTGCCATACTCCGTCTCCTCAGAGGTCTCCAATGCTGCTTTTTCCCTCTCTCCGAGCCTGTGTGAATGAGTCCGCCTGCATCCCTGTGTACAAGAATGCTCATCGATCCGCACTGTGTGCATGGTTTGTGTGTTTCAAGTACGTTCATGTGTACTCTTTGGTTGAAAAATGTGTGTGTATGTTCATAGATTCAGGTTTGTGTGTTTATGCATTTATGCATTTAAGTGTGTGTGTGTATGTGTATGTGTGTGTGTGCATGCTCAGCCTCCCACCAGTCCTACAGCTGATCTACGTCACCTCCCTCGCTGGATGAAAAAAATCCCCATTTGACAATATACAATTAAGATTCCTGCAGATGTGAAGGGGCCACTGATGAGTTTCTTTAGTGGGAGAGAGGAGAGAAGGTGGGAGGTGTGGAGACAGAGATGGAGGAGGAGGAGAAAAAGGAGGAGGAGTTCTCTTCTCAGTGAAAGCATCTGCATCAGCTCTGGGGCTTGTGATGGATGAAGAGGAACAATTGCAGAAGAGATGACGGGAGGGGGACAGAGCAGATTTTAGCCTGAAGTGAGGGGCAGTTTGGCCTCCTGCAAATTATTCACTTGAGCCACATCAATGCAGTGCAGACACAAAGAAAGCAGGGATGAGGTTAATTCATGTCAAATCCAGGCAATTCCAGGGGGAGAGTCTTTTTGAAAGGTCCCAAGATGGATTTTTTTTTGCCCTAAAAAGCTTCTCAAATTCAAAGATGCCCTAATTGAATTCAGTTCTCCTGTATAAACCTCTGAAGCTATGAGTCGATGTTCAGTGGAGTGAAATTAAAGTCGCTCCTTCTATTTTGAATCAATAAATCATTGCCACATTCATTTTTATACATGCTTCACTTACTGCAAAGAAACAACCAGGCAGATTTGACATTGCATGCAAACTGTCTGTATTTGTTGGGAAATTTACTAAATAGCACAAATGCTTATTAATGGCAAAAAGCCAGATAATGGGGTAATGTTTATTTGGAAAACGTGGTCTTAACACAACAATCTTATGTTTTGGGAAATGTGCTTATTCACTTTCTTGCAGAGTTATATACATCTTTATACATATATATTTTAAGGCAGCAGATGGTTAGTTACACGCATAAATATAAAAACACTGAAGCCAGCACTCTGTTCAAAGGAAAAAATAAAGTGTCTCACCTTTTTTATATGGCAGTCTTCAGGAAGTCACTGCACCTGACCAAGAAATTACCCAGCAGATAATCTCCCACAAAACTATAACATGCTGTTTTTATTCTTCGGTTTTATATAAAAATGTATAACATGTTAATTAGTGAGCAGATGTTGTTACTGCTGAACAGAGCCACAGTAGCTGTTTCCCCCTGACTTCAGTCTTTACACTAAGCTAAGCTAAGCTCAGATAAACTAAGATAAACTTACTATCTGCTGGCTGTGGTTTCATATTTAATGGACAGACATGAGAGTGGTATCAATTTTCTCATCCAACTCTCAGCAAGAAAGTCAATAAGTGAGCTCCCATCATTGCAATTGTTGGAAACACTTAATAGTATTGCAGATTTTGAAGCTACCGAGGATTTAAAATTAGATTATATCAAGAACTCACAAGTAATTTGGCACCAAATATACAGATGTTCACAAAGACTACAGCTAGCACCTCCACAGTGAAATACACACACGCACCTCGATGCTATCCATAGCTGCATTGCACCTACAAATGTAGGCATCAGATCAAGACCCACAGGGAAGCACATCTGGACATGTGGTGGGAGAGCTGGTCTGGTCCCAGGCCTAGTCTGTCATAATACAGAAAGGCATGTGGGCTGCTGTGGAGGTTAGGCTATTATGGAGCCCGCAGAAACCTCCCTTCAGAGTCCAAGGCCATGCACGACACATGGAACACATGCACCATACTGTAAATGAAAGAAAGAAAAAAAGCTTTGAAAATCATGTGAGGCAGCAGTGTTTCACTCTCTTTCCTGAACAAAGGCTTCTTGTGCTGCATAGAAACTATTAATACATGTCAAGCTACGTGTTTGTCTCTTATTCTGATATTTATTCAAGCCAAAGTTGCATATATTAATCTTTCACCGTTCACTCTGAGACCTATTCAGAGCATTTCTCAAGCCCCAAGAAAGGATATATGGAAAGAGATGTCCCTCCGTTTCAATTTTAATTTCATGTTTGTAATATTCAGCAAACTGTTTGTCAGGATTGGGCCGCAGCACGGCCTCAGCCTCCCTCACTGTGCACCCTGGTATTTGGAGCTAAATATACAGTATACCCAGCCCGACTGTGGATTCAATCTCTTTCCACATCTGTCAGCGGCTGTGTTGACTTGGAAGGCGCACCGTTATATGTAGCATATGGACAATCGCTTAGGATTAAGAATTTCATATTCCGACTCTGGCTCTGAATATCCCATAATATTGTCTTTAGGGAAAGTCCAGTAATGACTTTTTTTTTTACCATGATGTCAAATCTGTTCGAGGTGAGCGGAAGGCCAGAACACTCTTAATGAAATGGCTCAAGGTGTTAAAGCCTGGAGATTGAGCTCATGCTGGAACTGAAAGACGGGTATTTCACCTCCAGTCAGTGCCGGGCTGCGTGTCTGAAAAATGTCCTGAGTTTACTGTTAACTCATTATATCTGGGTCTAGTTAACTAACTGCATTGCAGGTGAAATGATTGCCCAAGTAATGCTCAACTAATAAATAACTAATAATTAAATTTCTGTAAGGCTGGAATGATTGAAGTGTAACCGCTCCCACTGCTGGTAAAGTTCAAAATCATTTCTCCAGTTTTCATTTATAATTTGAGGTGTTAGGTGAGCCAAGTGACAAAAAAGTTGAAGCATAAGCTGTTTGGCTTCCACGCATATTCTCTTGAGAGGTGATATTTCATGGAAAAACAGGAGGAGGGGTGTAAGCTGCCATATTTGTTAAGCATGTCGAATAACGATGCTAAAAGTCTGTTTGTTTTCAGACTCCTACGTCGCATCCATCCATCCTAACCCTGATTCCCAAAACCCGTCCTCTGTTATCTGGCTCAGAGCTTTGTCTGTAAGAGGGGGCGGAGGGAAAAGTGCGGATATCTCCTCTTGTTTTATTGCACCGGTCGATCCTTGTGCCATCCATCTCTGCCAACCTCTGTACCAGCCGGGGCCCCGCGTGTGTGTACATTAAACTGATTGATGAACAGTTCATTAGGCTGATGGGCTCGGCAGGGGCAGACAAGCATCCGGCAACAAGCAGTGGATTTAAAATACCACCAGAATTTGCCGCGGCTTGACACCGGCTGCGTCAGCAGTGTAGCATTACTCCGCAGCCTTTGTGATAGATTTTGTGCTGCGAGGGCAATTTTCTGAATAAATACATCATTAATGCTGTTAGTCACAGACGTAGCTGAGGTTTGTTTACAGAGTGACTCCGACTGTGCGACACATTTTGCGGGCTGGTTATGTAATTAAGTGGACTGGCAGGACGGACACACACTTGGGTTAAAATCACGATGTTTGCCCGTCATTTAATCAGTGGTTTTTGGAAAGGTGGGCGAGTGTTGTACTGTAAATATCACCAGGACCAGAAGGTGGGCAAGTAGCCGAGCCAACAGAGCCTGCAGAGAAGCAACATGCCCATACATAACATGGTGCGAACGCGTGTGTGTGTGTTTAACCTTAACGTACTCAGGGAGGTTTGATTACCATGTGTTTTCTGACAGCTCTTCTTTCTGCTGCTCATACGCACACCTCGGTTATCACCAGCCACATTCCTCAAACACTGGCATCAGATCTGGCCTTGAAAAAAATACTCATTAGACAAACCTGAGACACAAGCCAGGTCCTCCACTCCCCCACGCTGCCGCCTCTGTTTGTGTGTTTAAGTTAAAGCATGGTGGGACCGCATATGTGTGTGTTTAATGTGTACTGTATCCCCGATTAAACTCTGCAAAATCTCCACATGGTGTCTGCTGCAGACTGAGAGGATTGCTCTGTTCTCTGGAGAGCAGCTTGTGTGTGTGTGCGTGTGTGTGTTTGTGTGCTTGTCCAGTCCCAGCTCGGCCTCGGCTTCCTGCAGGAAGTGAGAAGAGAATTGGACTGACCTCACTGGTGTGGATGGAGGCAGCTCGCAGATGGCGCTGGCAGATAAAAAAGCCGTAACAGTCATAATTGTGTTGGAGAGAGCGAGTTTTGGTGAGGGGAGGGGGTGGGGTGGGGGGGGTACATTGTGCATTAAGGTCATGGACTTCTTAAAACTCTGTCAGGGTTTTGTGTTTGTCTGACTTGGATTGTACCTGTGTGTGTGTGTGTGTGTGTGTGTGTGTGTGTGTGTGTGAGTGTGTGAGTACCTCCTCACGTTTCAGCTCAGTTCCTCTTATCTTCCTAGAACCACTCTTCTTTGCTGGCAGGGTGCTGGTAGAGGGGATTTGAAGACATTGCCCTTTTCTTTGGCTGAGAATAAATCTGCATTCACCAAAGTGCACTAACTGTCAGCTGGGTGCGTTGAATAAGAAACAGGGACTTGAAACATGAACTGAGCCTTCTTACCGTCAGGTGTTAAGTTCAGGTTAGTGCCTGAAAACTCTTTTCTGACCTTGGGAATGGTGGACAGACAAAGTGAGCTTAACTCCAGGCATCTTACTGGCTTTTTCCAGAGACATGTATCTGCTCATTTGTTATGGTCTACTGTCAATACCTTTTGTTAAACTGAATCACACATTTTTCTCCATTGACCAATAGCGAGCCATCTTGACATTTTGACAGAATGGAGAGCCAAAACAGTGGAGGCCATTGTAGCTGATGAGCTGTGCGTTATCCCTTTTTATCCAACTCTGCTCTGTCACAGGATAAATTGACTGTTTCCTCTTGAACAAACTGTCAACGTCTTGTCCAGTTGGCAAACTAGGTAAGAGGTTAACTCCTTTGAACATGACAAATAATCTACACTGACTTACATGTTACGTAATTTTCCATACAGTCCAGTAGATGCAACAGATTCCAGTCTCTCAGGTTGATGCCACGAGAGATATTTTTGGAGTTGAATGCAACTCATTGTCTTTGTTGCATTCACTGTACGGCCCTAATGCCTCACACCCAATCACAGGACTGCTGAAACAGACTAAACGACTCTTGTCTGTCGCCTCTCTGAGTCGTAACTCCTGAAGCTCCCGACAGTGGCCACACATGCAGGCCGCAGTGCTCGGAGCTTAGAATAAGAGTGGCTGGGAATGTGACGCAGCGCGAGCCAACTTCTTCAGGCGTTGCTTTCCCTCCGCGTATATCAGCCCGGCAGCTGAGTGAGCAGGCCCCTGTCCCTGTCTGAAGCGACAGGCGTCCATGTTAGCTGAATCCACCCACTCATCTCCCCACAAAAGCCAATATCCAGATTTGGTTTCATACAGATGCATATTTCAAACTGGCAGGGCTCAGCATGCACAGTTGCGTTGGCAGAGCTGACCTTCCCTGCTACTGTGGTCTAAATGCCCACAGATATTTACTATACTTGTCTCGTAAAGCTTCAGAGTCTTTGGCCCCATAAGCCTTATTTATTCCAAGTGACCCACGGATCTGGACCGGTTTCCCGTTTCCCACGGGGAGCCTGACAGACAGGCAGCACATGTGTCATCGCCCCTCAGGGAGATTACGCGACACACCAGCCCACACAACACACTGTGTTTGTACGTGCATGCACATGGGCGTGTTTGTTGTGCCAGGCTGTGGACGCATGTCACCACAAACTGTTTTTATCAGGAAAAGTGACTGACATTTGTTTTGCTTGATTACGAGAGCAGACGCTGTTGATTTGTCAGAGGTTTACTGGAGTGTGTGAGGACATTTTGGGAGTGTGTGTGAGATTTGTGCTTTTTTTTATGGGGGTGATAAACTGGAAGATTAACAGTATGTTTGTGTGTGTGTGTGTGTGTGTGTGTGTGGTGTGTGTGTGTGTGTGTGTGTGTGTGTGTGTTTGTGTTTCTCTTAATACTACAGAGACAGTGAGTAGGTGGATAAAAGGAAGAAAGGTGACGCTAACTCCCTCCTCTTGACACACACACACACAAAGTCATTCCTCTCCTATATGGAAATATTTGTTTTATCGCCAAGTGAGATCCACGTTTGAAAAATGTGACATCTGTTCCCACAAAATGCTTTCACACACTGAGAGGAAACTCTGCAGGGAACATGAATGAAATGTTGTTATCCTAAATCCGATTGTGTTGCTGTCTGTGTTACAAAAAATCAAAATCTCGCTCTGTTTGTGATGACTATTCATCATGCATTTCTGAAATTTGATTTCATTTTCAATGAATTTCTTTAGCTTAAAAGCACATTATATATCAGTAGTGAATATTGGTGGTAGAAACTGTTCATTTACACATGAGCCTCACAGGTGCGAGGCCAGGCAGCATTTGTAATAGTATCAGTGCTCACTGGGCTTATTTATAGTGTGATTTAATTTAGTGTGGTAAGCCGGCTAAACTACATTTGTGGCTGAGGGAAATAGAAATGTTTTTCTTCACTGGAAAGCTTTCCTGCTTTCCATTTCACTAGCGAGCATAAAAATGGAATCATGAATATGTAAAATAAAAAAGGGCAGCAATTGAGGGGCAAAGCGTTTTATTTGATTTCAGATGGACCTCTTATGCAATTATAAAAAATGCAAATGACTTTGAGGTCTGAGCTGCAGATGGATTACAGTGTCCCCTGCAGCTGCACAGGTTCCTGATCTGGTCTGTTGTCTTACACTGAACTCGAGGCTGCCTGCTCATCAACAAACAGAGCTGCAGTGGGACTTGATTTTGTGTTTCACAGTCTTGCGAAAATTTTTGTTAATTTGCAAGTCTGTTCAAGCATTTGAAACATTAAAAAAGGCAAAAGTCCCGGGGTTGCTTGGCTCTCTAGTTTGACAGCTGAAGGTTGTTTTCACATCTATCTGCCGAATAAGGCAAGTTCAATTTAAGACAACGCGTACAAGCTTGGTTTGTGAAATCACACTCCACACAGACACTGCAGATGGACTTTATTGTGAAGCAGCTGAGCATTGGAAATGAAAAACATTTGCATAGCCATTTGTTCTGTATTTCTTAATTTCTAACTAGGTAAATTAACTTTTTATGGCAAAAAGCCTCCACTTGCATTATTTCTGTGTCAAAGAACATGTCTGGAGGGACAAATGAGCAGAAAATGAATTAAGATGTCTATGATAGATTCATTATTTGAGTCATTCATCAGATCTGATCATCCAGTTTCTCAAATGTGAGAATTTGCTTTTCTGTGTTTTTTAAATATTACAGTAAATTGTACTTAAGTATATGTTATGTTTGAAGTGTTGGTTTGACTAAATGAGGAAATTGAAAGACATCACTTTACTTGGGGGACTGTGATGGTCATTATTTTGCTATTTCCTGACATTCCTAAAGGCTTGACTCAAATTAAATACACTCTCTAAATGTGAAGCTATACCTCTGTTGCTGTGCAGTTTGTGGCGTAAGCAAAGAGAAAATACCATTTCCTAATAAATAACTTAGGACTCGAGGAAATGAATTTTATGATACTCAGTCAATCTGTGCGGCTTGCCTCTCGCCTGACCTGCCTCTGACTGCTCTGCTCCTCGCCTCCAGCAAACATCACCGCTGTCTGCGCCGACAACAGGCCTGCTGCTGTGCCTGTTTGTGTGTGGAATACTAAATGCCATGTGTGTGAATGCGGAGCCTCGGGGACGCGTTTGCATGAGAGATTGGCAGGTCTCAGGGGAGCCGGCGCCGAGTGATGCAGCCGTTCATGAATCCTACGAGGAGTAAAATAAGTTTGACGGAATCTGAGGCGCGTACGTGAATCCAGAAAATAACCTCAGCAGTGTGTCAGCTGGTGCAGGGCGTCTGGGGGTGAAGATGGGGGAGAGTTATGTGATGGCCTGGTGAGACAAATGTGAAAAGGTTGAAAATCCAGCTCCTGGAAGGTGAAATGGCACAGCCTTGCAGTGGATCTTGGATCACTGGGCCCCAGCGTCTGCAGGAGAACACGCCTCCTGTGTGCGTCCCACCGCGCTCAGCGTTAATGAACTAATCAATGGGATGGTGTTCGCACTGTGCGCTGAACACATTACTGTAAGTGTTCCCAGTGGGCCGGCAGCATCGTCGAGTGTCACAGGTGTCACTCACTCTCACAAGCTGCACCGTCTGATAAGACTTCATTTCATATCCTGATTGTAGGTGATACATTATAAGGTGTATGAGACATCGTTAACTTTGAACTACTGAATGTCAAGAGGAACATTAGTCATACTGGCAGTGGACAACATAGGTATTCTGAAGGTTGCTCAACTGTGTATGAGCATGAAATGAATGAAATGTTCCAAGCAGAGGAAAACTTTCACTTAACCAATAATAATCATCTGCACCTGACTGGGCACTATTTTCAGATTTTTCTTATCTAACTGTACTGCTGACTCTATCTTTATTCACAATCTAATTTTGAGTTATTAATACTGTTCCTCTCTGTTCTCCTTCAAAAGCAAGTTAGCACTACTGTATTTGATATTAAACTGCAAGTCAATACTGAATACTGCCCTGTAAAGCAGAGTTTCACTGCCCTCTCTGGTTGAAAGTTTAAAATGCTACTTGCACGCCCTGGAGTACATCTCTAAATTGCTGCCACAAGATGGGAAGTTAAACCACTGATGGTCCACAAAAAAGATGTTTTTAATCAGGAGCAACACTGATTTTATACAGTACTACTCAGCCTCTGGAAACAGATGTAAAGTGTTGTCTGTGGCTCTGTAGGATCCTTGTAGTCTGAGAAAAATAGAAAATCCTGATGATGTAATGGGGTTATTTTGGTTTGGAGTTGACACTAGATATTTCTAACAGAGAGCCTGCGATACAAACTGGGACTGTGGGCTCTGAAAGACACGCGTCTTTGCCAGACGGAAGATGTCATGAAATTATGTTGGTTGCATAATGGGAAATGGGGGATCCAGCTTTTTTGGAGCTTGACTTGAATTCAATTGATTGAAAGTCAGAGTGCCTCATCTGCAACAATTTTGACCTTTACTTTGTTTTTTTTCAGTCTGTTTTTTTGTGTTCCTCAATTTGATGGAAGTGGTATGCTAAAAGCATTTGATTGTCATACACCACATTTTGTTTCTAGAGCAGTTTCTACATAAGAGAATGAAAAAGGTTGAGTCTTTAAACATTGATTTGATTTACACAGCGTTGAGCCGACTGACATGAATGTCACTGAGCAGCAAACTTGCATTCAGCAGCTGAGTGAGTCGGACACATGTGGTGCACATCAGTCCGTCGCCTTTCATTCAGAAAGAATGGCGTCTGGTGATGTCTGGTGAAGATGTCTTCCTTCATGTTGGACGAAGGAAAAGTGCTGCCCGTCAGTGTTGGTGCCAAAAGCTCCCTAGATTGACTCCGTTTTCTCTTTGATGGTTGTTCAGACTCTGTCCTCCACACACAAACCCCCACCCTGCTCCCAGAGCTACTAAAAGAAGAGATAAGAGTGACTTCAAAGGCAGGGCTCTGCTCCGATCCAAAAGCAGGCAAATGAAGGACAGACAGATTTGAGTAGCCAAATAACTTTGGGGTGTGTAGCGTGTAGCAAGTGTGTAGATGGCTTTTCTTGGTAGACTGATTGATTAACACAGCCATATGTAAAGCTGCAGCTGTGCCAGCAGACCAGTCGTACCACCTTAAAGAGCTTTAAGTTCTTCATCAAGTACCTAATCACTTTACAAAGACTACAGAGCGTTTCCCTCCCTGTGCAGGTTTTCCACAGCAGGACCAGACAGTTCAAAGTGTTCCACCCTGATTTTGTTTAATCAGTGGACTCAAGCCTGCGTGTTTTTTTTAGGGTGGCTGGCAATCAGATGAGTTTTAAAGACAGGATTTGTGTCCAGGCTTTTTTTTAAAGAGACAGCTGGGTTATCGTCACTAGAAAGCCGGGTGCTTTCTAATTTTAATACCCCACCAGAGACTACTACTGCTGCAGAGACTGAGAGGGCTATCAGATACCCGAGGCAAAGATTCTGTCTACCAGCTCGATCAAAATCATTATTTTCCCACAGCTGAGTGTGTGTGTGTGTGTGTGTGTGTGTGTGTGTGTGTGTGTGTGTGTATCATATGCTTTCACTATATGTCTCAGGGGGGAAGGGTGTATCAGATGCAGCATTTCTGTTATCCGCAAATGAGATGAGGTCTGTAAGGGTAAAAAAAAAAATTCACCAGGGGAAACTAGAGCTGCTCAGAATGAATTTAAGCTGCAGTTAAACGGATCCGCCATGAATATTTCCAAACACAGATGTTTACTGCTCAGTTCTGGACATAATCTGAAAATTAAAACTGCATTGATTGGATTGATTTTGAATTCACATTATTATTGTTGTTTTAATACTTGTTCCAGTGGGACAAACTATTTTAACATACTTATAATAACATACTTCCACCTCCTACAGCTGTTGTGGTGACCAGTCGTATTTCTAGGCAAGGTCACTCTCCTTTCAGCTCTTTTTTTTTTTTTTTGGATCTCCAGCAAACCCTTGCAGAAATGACTGGCTCTTTAGCTGCCAAACGCTAACTTTGTCTGTCTGCCTGCCGCAGCCGGAGACACGGTCGATGAGAGTGGAGGGACTGAACCAGAAAAGTAAAGTTAACGTTGAAGTAATTTATCTAAAAATATTGGTCAGTGCAGCTTTAAAAAGTACATACAGTTACAGATACAGTATCAAAATGTAAATGTAAGAATAAGACATCTGTGACATTATTACTGACATTTTATTTACCAATAACCATAATTTTAGAAATTCTCAATTAAAACTCAAATGATTTACCTCTCCATCATTCATGTTAGTACATTTATCACGTAGCATGCCTTGCCAAACTGAGGCACTGCACATAAAATGTGCACCAAAATGAATCTTCTTTAAACTGTGCAAGCTGCAGACAGAAAGTCAGAGCTCATTTTAACAAAGACAAAGTGAAAGCTGCTGTGGAGGGTGTGCCCTGTGGTAGCAGCCTGCCACATATTGATCTCACTAAGGTTAGTGAGGAGACGGCGCGTTGCTCCGCCAGCCTGAGGAGCAAGCTGCGGATTATTCCTCTTTAATCCCTCATTTTTAACCACAGCTCTTTTTCTCTATTTCACCCAGGAGATGAAATGTGATTTTTCATTTCTTTTATTCCTCAGCACGAACGATATCTTTACACCTCTGTGCCGGGCATGTTCAGGGGCTTTTGAGCCGGTGTTTTAAATACAGATTGGCTGGAGGGTGCCCACTTCGTTACCCCTCCAGCTCCTGTTTGCAGGCATTTTAATTACCACAGGGAACCCAGGCCTTTCTTCCTCTTTGGCTGGCCTGAGGACTGAGCTAGGACACAACCAAACTCATTACATTACTTCACTTTTGGCAGAAGATGCTCCTTCAGCTTTATACACTTGGTCCAAACTTTCTGACAAGCCTGAGGCTTTTCTGCCCGAGTTGAAGTATCATGGTTACACAAGCAGTAAAAGTGGCTTGTAAACAGTGTTGATAAGCGCTCTGTGGTTATTTGTTACTCCTACACAATTAACCAATGTCTGTGGCCTTAATCAGGCTTTTTCTCCGTCACATTTTCCTCCCACGCTGTCTGCGCCCAGGCTCCTAAAATGGTTGCTGTCATCTGTACTGCATCCCCCCTTCTCTCATTCTCCACTGTATCACACTGTGGGCAAAAATACATGATCTTTTGACAGGCGAGTAAATTGGGATTTTGTAAGATGGTGGAGCTGCATCCAATTGGTTTTCTTTGATCAATTTCTAAGCATTTGTACCTTGTCTACTTGCTGCCAAAGTGGTGATGACACAGCACCGTACTACTCCCTAGCCCTCTTCTTATATGGCGATTCCACTGAAATGTACCTTGAGGTTGTTTTCCTGCAAAAATAAATATGTGCACCAGATAAATAGTGCCAAAACTTGAATAACCAAACTTTTAGTTTGTTTGACAGAAATATTTATTCATTTTACCCCCTGACGTGTTTATCTGATAGAGGTTGGAAACATATGATTATTCAAAATAGAAGCACGCTGGTTGAGACACAATTATTATCGGTTGAAGTCTGTAGACTTTCTACAAAAGTGCAAATGTGGATTTTCCTCAAAAATCCCTAAGTAAGAAAGTTTTCATCATTTATCCAGTCTGTCAAGTCCATCCAATTTTTAACTACTTATAAATACAACCAATCAATGTCTGTAGCTGCATTTAATCTCTGACCTGCTGGCATTGCTAGGGGAAAGGTTGGGACCAGTTTCATTAAGATTAATCCTCAGCACCTCATAAAGGTCTGAACAAAATTTAATAACAATCCGTACAGTGCTTGTCAAGATATTTCAGTTTGGACCAAAGTGTTGGACAAACTTCCAGAGCCACACTGCTTCTGTGGCAAAAAATCTGTCTCCCCAACATTGCCCATATAAGT